>CM076576.1:41865843-42465843 GCA_034641835.2 Pinus albicaulis
AATGTTAATCGTGATTTCATAAACTCTAATGTTGGATTGAAGAACCACCATATTCCCATGATGGATATGAGGAAATTTGATGGCAAGGATCCCGTAACATGGATACTACAGATGGAGCAATATTTTGATCTCAATAATGTGAAAAACACACAAAAGGTACGCATTTCAACTTTACATTTAGAACAAAATACATTTGTATGGTATCGATGGATTTGTTCCCGTAAAAAAATTGTCACTTGGTCAATTTTTTACGGAGGAAATGATAGCACATTATGAAGATACAAAGAGCAACACCTTCTTAGCCAATTGATAAATTCAACAAAAGGGTTCGGTGGAGCACATTGAGAATTCCAAAAATTGAATATAAGGGTAAATTTAGAGGAACACAGGATTGATGACTTCATAGGGACTTTAAAAGATAACATCCAACATGAATTTCGCATTTGGGAACCCGATTCATTGGAGAAGGCATTCAGGTTGGCAAGAAAAATTGAATGTAAAATTATGGCAACAAGAAAGCCTACCACTCACATCTATAAAGATGGAAGTGTTGCTATTCCTAGACTTCCACAACCTAAAAGGTTGACACCACAACAATTGGAAGAAAAAGGAGCAAAAGGGCTTTGCTACAGTTGTGATAGAAAATACACTAAAGGTCATAAGTGCATTGAGAAGAAATTATTTTACATAGATTGTGAAGAGGAGGAAGAAAATGAAGAAGAAACTTCAAAAGTAGAGGATATACACCAGGAAGAAACCCTAGAAGAAGAAGAAATGAGCCCGGCCATATCATGTAATGAATTGGTAGGAATTACCACTCCTCAAACTCTTAAGATAGAAGGAGATATCAAGAAGTAGGTAATAGTGTTGATTGATTCAGTAGTACCATACTTTTATTCATTGTAAGGTAGCCATGAATTGAATTGTTTCCTATAACAAGCACTTAATGTCAAGTGATGGTTGTAAATGGAGGAACTAGAAATTGATCTGGAAAATGCCATAATATCAAGCTATCCATGGGGTAATATGTATTGAATTGTCCAATGCTTTCCATCCGAATGGGAGGTGTTGATGTTGTACTAGGAGTACAATGGTTACAATCTTTGGGGATGGTAGCTTATAATTTTCAAGAAATTTTCTTGAAATTTTTTTCAGAAGGAAAGGAAATCGAATTAAGGGGTATCACAGGGAAGCCAAAAAAGATAATAAGTTCTAATGTCATGACAAAGCTTCTGAAGAAAGAACAACGAGGTGTAATTGCACAATTATTCTCACTAGAAGTTCCAACATCAAAATCATCTATTTCTACAGATCTCCAAAGAGTCTTGGACAATCATTCCAAGGTGTTTGATACTCCCAAAGGACTCCCACCTATTCGTGATCATGATCATGCTATTCATTTGATTCCAGGAAGTGTTCCTTCAAACATCCGACCTTACAGATATCCTTATGTCCAAAAGAGTGAAATTGAACGTATGATTGTAGAAATGTTAGAGGCTGGTATAATTCAACCTAGTCAAAGTTCTTTCTCTGCCCCAGTAGTATTGGTGCACAAGAAAGATGGATCATGGTGCATGTGTCCGGATTATAGGGAGCTCAATACGCTCACTATTAAAGATAAATTTCCCATTCTTGTGATTGATGAATCATTGGATGAATTACATGGAGCAATTTATTTTACTAAGTTGGATATTCATTCAGGATATCATCAAATTAGAATGAAGACTGAAGATATTCCAAAAACAACGTTTCGAACTCATGAGGATCATTATGAATTTTTGGTCATGCCTTTTGGCCTTACTAATGCACCTTCTAGATTTCAAGGGTTGATGAATTCCGTTTTCAAATCCTTCCTTAGAAAATTTGTGCTAGGATTTTTTGATGATATACTTATCTACAGTAGGTCTTGGAAGGATCATGTTCAACATGTTGATAGGGTGCTCAAACTATTGGAGGAGAAAAAATTATATACAGAAAACATCCAAATGTTTCTTTGGAGTACAAGAGGTGGAATATCTGGGTCATATTGTATCTCACGAGGGTGTTAAGGTAGACCATAACAAAATTAAATCCATCAAGGAATGGAAAGCCCCCACAACCATAAAGCAGTTGCGCGGATTTCTCAGGTTAACAAGGTATTATCGCAAGTTTGTTAATAATTATGGGATAATAGCAGCGTCTCTAACAACATTATTGAAGAAATATGCATTTTCATGGACTCTTCAAGCAACTAAGGCCTTTGAACATCTTAAAGAGGTAATGTGCCTAACACAAGTCTTAGCTACGCCAGAATTCACAAAATCCTTTATTGTAGAATGTGATGCCTCAGGAAATGGAACTGGTGTTGTTTTAATGCAAGAAGGAAGACCCATTGCTTTTGAAATTCGTTCAATCAAATGAAAGTATTTACAGAAGGCTATTTATGAAAAGGAAATGTTGAAAATACTACATGCACTAAAGAAATAAAGACCTTACCTAATGGGAAGACACTTCAAGGTAAAAACTAATCATGATAGTCTTAAACACTTTTTGGAACAAAGACTATCTTCAGAAGAGCAACAAAATGGGTCACAAAGATGTTGGGTTATGACTTTGAAATCATCTACAAAAAAGGGAAGCTAAATGTTGTTGCAGATGCAGTCTCAAGAAAGGATAAAGAGGTGGAAGCATTTCTTTGTGCCATTTCTATTATCCAACCAGATTGGATAACTGAAGCAAGGGAGGAATGGAAGAAGGAAGAAGAAGTATGGACACTCATTCAAAATTTGCAGCAAGATCCTAGTACATATGATACATTTAGTTGGAAAAATGATTCCTTATGGTACAAAGATCGCTTATATATTTGCAAGAATTCCAAACTAAAACAAAAGATTCTTTTGGAATTGCACACTTCTCCTTTAGGAGGACACTTGGGATTTTTAAAAACTTACCATATGGTGAAGACAAAAAAATTTTGGGATGACCTTAAATCTGATATTCAAAAGTTTGTGGCAGAATGTTTGGTTTGCCCACAAAATAATGTTGAGACAATTAAAACCCCAGGTCTTCTACATGCTTTATCCATTATAAGTCAATGTTGGGAGGAGATTTCAATGGATTTTATCATAGGTTTACCTAAGTCCAAAGGAAGGAGTGTCATCATGGTGGTAGTTGATAGACTTACCAAGTATGCAAAATTTTGTGCATTACCTCATCCATTTAAGGCAAGTATAGTTGATACGACATTTATGGAAACAATTCAAAAGCTACATGGAAACCCGAAGATTATTGTAAGTGCAGAGATCCCATTTTTACAGGAAATGTTTGGACAGAATTATTTTCTTGTTTAGGTACTCAACTAGTTCATAGCTCATCTTATCATCCTCAATCCGATGGTCAGACATAGATAGTGAATAAATGTTTGGAAGGATGTCTTCGTTGTTTTGTATCTGATAAGCAAGCACAATGGGTCAAGTGGTTACCTCTCGCTGAATGGTGGTATAACACTTCCTTCCATATTGCAGCAAAAATGACCCCATTTATGGCACTTTATGGATATCATCCACTGTCCATCACATCTTCTTTAAGGGAAAATTCTTGGGTTCAAGCAGTGGAGGATCACATTGAGCATAAACAAGAAGTTCTCCGACTCTTAAAGGATAACCTAAATTTGGAACAAAATCGAATGAAACAACAGGCAAATCAACATCACAGTGAGAGAAGTTTTGATGTGGGAGACTGGGTATTTTTACGGCTACAACCATACAAGCAAATGTTCCTCAAGCAAGCTAAGAAGGATAATAAATTATCACCAAAGTACTATGGTCCTTACAAGGTGTTGCAAAATATTGGTACTATGGCATACAAATTGGAGCTTCCTGCTTCTTCGTTAGTGCATCCAGTTTTCCATGTTTCATGCTTAAAAATGGTTATAGGGGACAAAATTCCAATTCAGACAATATTGCCAGAACTTGATGAGGAAGAAAAAACCATATTGGAACCTGAAGCAGTCACAGAAATAAGAACTCGACAGCTACGAAATTGATCAAATTCAGAGTATCTCGTCAAATGGAATAACTTACCCACTGAAGATTCTACATGGGAGGATGAGAATTTTATACAAAAGCACCCGAAGCTACTCAAGCATTAAGGACAACAATTTTTTGAAGGAGAGGAGCATGTTAGATCCCTATATTACTAGTATAGTCCCTTATTGTTGTTAGTGTAACCCCCTTATTGTTATTGTTGTACCCCTGTAACCCCCATTTTGTTATTATTGTGCCCTTACATTATTATTGTTAGGTCGGTTAGGATTACATTGTGGCCCCACTAGGATTACATTGTGGCCCCATGGACTACTATATATAGAAAGGAGGTTTTTTCATTTGTATCATCCAAGAATTGTTCATTCATGTAATGTATTATAGGTTGCCCCCTCGAAGTGGCTTATTTCTAAGGCGTTGATATCTCTTTTCTTCTATTTTTGGAGCTGGTTTCACAACACATGATTTGTAAGAGGATGTTCAATATGTGATGCCAGTAAGCCTAGCAATAGAAAGTTGGAATTGTATACATCACTTCTAGTACCTTCTCATCCATGGGAGAGTGTTTCTATGGATTTTGTAGGAGGTCTACCTATGTCTAGGAGAGGTCATGATTATATTTATGTAGTTGTGGATAGGTTCAGAAAAATGTGTATTTTGATGCCATGTAAAAAGCAAGTTACAGCTAAATAAACTGCTCAGTTATTCTTTCAGAATTTATGGGTGCATTTTAGGTTTCCTACATCCATTTTTAGTGATTGAGATTCTCACTTTTTTGGGAAATTTTGGTCAAGCCTATGGGGACTCATGGACACCAAATTGAAAAAGAGTACAACATTTATCCACAAAGAGATGAGAAGGTACATTGTCTATGGAGGTTATCGATTGGGCTCTGATTTTCAGCATTACGGTGGTCACATACACAGTCTTCAACACATTTTATGCCACAATCAGTCCTATGGTTCCATTAACACCCAACCCACGAACTCAACCATGCGGTTAAACCGACTTCAATACAAACTAACGGGAAATTGTACAAGCCCAAAAACTACGGCAAGATATAGGCCAAGTGGTACCTTTTTAGCTGGATATGGGCCGATCAAGGCAGATTAATGGTTCGAAAATTTGCACCCAGTGCGGCAGGAATCTCGCCGGCTCGAGGCTAAATTGTCACTCCATGTGGACGTGAAAGTCAAAAATTATAGAGCAGATTGCAAGGATGTGTGAATTGTAGGATAGTTAGAAGAAAAATTCATTGGAGCATAGCTCATTTAGTTTTTGACCATTTTTGGAGTAGAAAGAGCCTAGCTAGGGGTTTTTTACTATTTTGGAGCCATTGGGGACATTGTTTTAGCATTCGGAGCAATGTAACTTGATGTAAACACACCTTTTTTTAGCATAATGAAAAAGTCCCAACCATCAGAAGTTGGATTAGGAGATGTAGCCCAGGAGGGGTGAACACCTTCATCATTTGTTGTTTTTTGTATACTGTTATAGTACTTATGTATTTTTTAGTTTCTGAAAAACTGAGTTTTAAAACATGTTTATGTGTTAATGGAATTGACATAAGTGTTTAAAAACCCTAATCTTTACACTTGCAAATTTTACCATAAACTCTAAAGATTTCAAATATAGATCAAATATTCAATCACTTCTTAGAGGATGATGGTTATCATTTATGTTTCTGAATTCTAAATATGCCAGGCTGAAGCTTTTAGGATATTTGAGATTTTACATTTTTTATCATCTACTCTATCATTCCTTTATTCTACAAGTTTCATATATTTAACCAAATATAACTATTTCACCCAATTAGTTGTCATTTATTGGTAGTTTTTCAATACTCCTATTATTTCGAGGTAAAATAAAAGGGTCCTCACATAAATTTTTCAAAATTTCCCTTTTCTAGCCATGCCTTTGGTATTAATTTGGATGAATATTCCAATTTTTCTTCCTCATATTTACATTTATCCACTTGTGCTCTTTAGCTATTATTTATTCTCTTCATAAATAAATATCACGGGGATTAATCATTTCACAATTTTCACAGAAAAAACCGATCTTTTTCCCAATGAAATATTTTCAACAGTAGCTCACTTACTATTTTATGTGGAAAAATAATTGTGAAATTTTTTATGCCTCGAAAATTGCTGCAACAAAATCGAGGATAACCACTCTGTTGGGAAATTACAAATTGTTCCTTTTTTGTTTGGAATAGTGACTGACTAGGGATGATGGGACCAGTTACCCAATAAATATAATTGAGTGGATGTGAGGTATTTATAACTCAATGTGACTTCATAAAATGGGAGTGATAGAGAGCTAAAAAGTATATATGTGCATATCCATATCCTGGGATTAATTATGTTTCTTTCTATGCAATCTTGAAAGATTATATTTAGTGTATGAGAATGAATATTATCAAACATTAACAGAAGTGAAAAAATTAAAGTTAATTAATTTGATCAAATATTTAATCAAATTAATTGATTAAATTATATTGCATTCAATAGCTGCATGTCTTGTACATATATCAAAAGATGGCAATATTTTCATGTTCAATAGTTAATTAATGCTCATTTGTATTTAAGAGATACATATAACAAAACAATGTAAAAGAAGAATGACTATTAATCACATAAAAATAGAATAAGAATATAAATATAGAAGTACCAGATATATCTTTACTCTTCTCATGGAAGAGATAACCCTAGTCTAGTCTTTCTATTAAGATGAGTTCAAAACGTACAAAAGTGCAACTTCCCAAAGCCTTCCTTACAAAATTTCAAGACCCTTTCTTTGTAGATATGAAAGGATTTATATAGTAAATACTTGAAATATAAAAATAGAAAATACACAAAGTCCCGAGGAGGTTTAAAAAACTCTACTTAAAACAAGAGATAATAAGACAGAAATAGAATTGGTTTTAATGACGAGCTCAAGAGTGTCACACTGTCTCTTTTCCCATTCGCTGCTTGAGCTCATGAATATCCAACATTGGCTGCACTTCAGGAGGGTGAGTTGGCCTAAGGCGCAGCTGTCCAATGTAAACTACATCTGAAAGTGAAGGAAGCATGTGGGAGGACTTGTTAGTGAGGCATCACAACATCAGCCACTGACTATGTGGCTTGACTAGATATTGCCAATATTTTTCCCAGTCAACTTTCACTAGCTTCTTGATGCTTTATTCCTTTGTATTTGACCTTTCGTACCATTTTTTCATTAAAAATTTGACATTTGGAAGGGAACCAGGTGGGCATTCATGAATCAGACTGGCACCAAATAGGTTATTGCTGATAGTTTCAATGACATTGTTAGCAGCATCCCTTACTCTGAATATTTTTATTTCTGCTTTCTTGAGTTGTATGTCCAAATAAGTAAAGAGTATTTATTTTTTGGAATCCTCTATTGGAATATTTTATTTTTTTCCCTCTGTAGTGTCTTGCTAGGTGATGAATTCTTATATATTTTCATCAATGTCATCAAAATATGTCCTCGGATCGGATGATTGATTCATCAATGAATCATTTTTGTCACATAGATCATTAATGTTTGTTAATTTTTGACAGAATACTACTTGTTTTTGGGCCAACAGGGTGTTCAATCACAAAGCTTCCTTTTTGAAATCTTTTGTCTTTGGGTTGTCCTTCAGTTGGTCTAATGTGAATTGGAGTTGTTCAATTTGAGTATGTTTGACATTAATGACATATTTATGTTGTAGTTTTAATTGGTCAAAGATAATTTTGTTGGAGTTGTTACAAATATGTCTGCAATTGATGATCAATACTTTTCTTTCCTTTAACAACTCTTGTTTCAAGTGTTTGAGACTGTCATCATGTTCCTTGACTAATTGTTGGACCTCTGATGCCTTGTCAGTTGTGGTAGTTGCATAAGCACCTGTAAACTGTGATAACCTTTCTAGATCTTCAGATGGATCAACTTGTGGATCTTTCCACACCACTTCCATTTGTACATCACCAGGAACTAATGCCTAGGATTACTCGATCCTTCTCCTCTTTCTCTGTTGACTCATTATAGCACGATGTTTGGGATAGTAAAAGATATCAAGACGAGGGATTTCTTCTAACTTGAGCACAATTTCTAATGAGGGAAATACCATGATGAATTAAATTTCTTCTGTGTTGACAACCTTATCAGAAGCCCCAACAGTAAGTGGGTTCTATGTATTGTTTTGAGGTGTGCTTATTTTTTTATTTAGGATCAATATCTTTCATCCATTGTCCTTTAATTTTAAAATCAAATTAGTCCTAGACCTTATCGAACTCATTGCTAGAAAATGGGTTTGCAGTTATTTGTTTTGTAGATTTGATTTCATGTGTTCCTTGTAAGACCTCAGTGTCCTTGGGAGGCTGCTCCAAATCTTTTTATTTTTGTGTAATTGGTTGAGACACCCTCATGATGTCTAGAGGGATATTCTCCAACCTCATGTTCCCATACTCTTTAAATTTAGCAAGTTTTCCTGGATTCAAATAAATCTCTACCAACTTTTCAACTTGTGAATATGTCTCAGTAGACTCAAAGAATCATCATAGCCATCAGGTTCATGGATGAATTTTCTGATTTTTACCTAGGCTGTAAAGTCATGGGCTACTCTATTTGGGTCAAACTGTCTGTTGGGCATGGTAGATAATTTTAAACACTGAATTTGATTGATCTCAAGCCCATCGTGCTTATAATTTTCCAATGCATAGATGCCACAATGGATATGGAATGAAGTCCAGGAGGGTTTTTTAGCTTCCTTTAAGTATTTTTTCAACCCATTCCCTACTGTTTGATAAGAAATTTCTCTGGCCATGATTTTATATGGTACATATAATGGGAGAAAATGAGGCTTGGCAAGACTTCCATAGACTCTGACGTATGTAAATAATTCTTCTCCAAACCACCTTCCTATGGTCGTGAAGTCATCTTTGGCTTCTTTTGACAGTCTTGGCACATTTTCTCCAAAAACAACTTGAAAAAGGGGTAAAATGACTCCATGACAAATTCTATAAAAATGAGACTCATAATTGGACTCCCACAAGATATTATGGTAAAGAATGGGTAGGATTAGGGTCTTGTATGGTCCATTTCCATCCCATGGTTGAAAAATATGAAGTGAAACACACTGTGTCTATGATATAAGCACTTATGAAGAAGGGGGGAACTATCTTGGAAGTGAATTTCTTGCTCTTTCTATATTCTGGGATTTGGGAAGAAATATTATTGGAAATAATGGTGCCAAAATCCATAATATATGAATCTGATGCAACTTCAATAAGAGGAAGCCATTCAACCAAAAATTTACTTGTATTAGTGTACCCGAGTACCCTACACATCATAGCAGCAATGTATCAATATAGACTTTCAAGAGAAGATATAGAGTACATACCCTTATCGTCATGTTTTTGTGTTTTGGGGTTGTGCCTCCATTGTCTTATTGGGTCTAACTGTAGCTAATTCTCCTTTGCAAAATTTTCAAGGAAATTCTTGTCATATACCTTCTATGGGTCAGGTATATGGTACATTTTCTTTAAATATTTTTCCTTGAAAGATCCAATTATTGTCTCCCTTGTAGTCAAGAATGTATTGTCTCTGATATTCAAATTGTCGATTATCAACTTCACCATGTCAATATAGGGAAGAATCTCAGGGAGAGCAAAAATTCTGTGGAGAAAGTAATTGGAAAATTCGCTACAAGAGGTCTCAGAGGATGTTGGAACATCAGTTGTGGCCACCATTTCAATTATTATAGGCTTTTCGTCCTCAAATAATATGTTCATAGATTCCCATGAGGAAGACTCACTGCCTTGAGTGCGTGTTGTATCAGAGAATAGCAGAGGAATATCTATTACTTCTGAATCAAGAAGCGTCAAGTGTGAAGAAGCCATGGGTTTCTTGCTCTTATTCATAACCTTTGACATTTCACAAGAGTTTTTCTTCTCTAGACTAGCCCGTAGTGGGATAAATTAAAAATGAACAACAATACTTGAATTGCGGGAGCGATTAAAACTAAAGTTTGAAATGATGGGAAATGTTGGCTTGAGGGGTACTGACCCAGGTTTGGTGTGCAAGTTTTTCCAACAAACCCCTATACTACTGGCCCTTTCGGCAGTGACCCGCTTTCACAGGTCAAACTCTCACTCAAAGTAGTATGGGTGGGTGTTGGAACCAGGTTTCCGCACCCTGATAAAGGATAGGTAAGGCAAGCATGGCTGCGTTAGACCCTGTAATTCCCAGATTACCTCGTTCTGTGCAAGGTTAATTAGGTCTCTATTCGCATCCACATGTGCTAGATCTATAATTATATTCCTTCATGATAGTAACACAGAATTACATAAATAGAACAGAACAAAACATAACCAATCCAGATACTGAAAACACGCTTACACAGATCTTCGCAGCTTAAACAAAGAAAATACACAGTGCAGCAATTACCAACAATTCGCACAAGAGTACTCACAGATTTAGTTCTCTATCAATCTTTCTTATTCATTCATTCATTAGTCCTTACTTACAATTCCCTTCCCAACCTATGCACACGGCAGCAGGGTCCGCACACAGATGGACTTGGATCTCCACGCACACAGCCAGCAGGAGTCCTTTCCCCAAAACCCAAACAGATAGCTTAAACAACAATTCGCATCAATAGCTCATCATCCCTATCCTTTACAATACAAAATATCCCTCTATTTATAACAATCTAGCCTAGACTTTCCTATGGTCTGCAAACCATGGTTTTTGGACCCCTGGTTTACCCTTTTACCCATTACAACGCTTTTGGGGATTTGACCTACCCCAAAGCCCCTCCGCTAGATTAAATATAATCAAAAAATATCCAAAATGGACCAATTTCACAGCTTGTGGGAGACTTTATTCCAACAGTGCCCCAACATAATCTTGTGAGTCGTCATGAGTCACTGTAGCTACCATATAGTCATTGAACCCAGTAAGGCTTGAGTCGACTACCATTGACAAAGCTAGGTAAGATGTCTTCGCGCAAGGTAGCTAGCTAGATTGCTCCACCATTCGTAATTTCCTTAACTGTGTAGGGACCAAGCCAGTGCTGCCAGAATTTTCCTAGGTGTTTCGCAAATTGGCTATCATATAAAATGACAAGGTCGCCTGTGACGAATGTCTTTTGATGAATATGTCGATCATGCCATGCTTTATCGCGAGCCTTCTAAACTTGTTGATGAAAATTAGCAATAAACCGATCTTCCTCCAAATCCACAAGCTGCACAAGACGCTCCTCTATGATATCGGGGTCCGCCATATTTGTAAATGCTGCAATGCGTAGGCTGGGAACAATGTACTCTATGGGCATAATGGCCTCCTTGCCATAGACCATTCGGAAGGGGGTCCTGCCTGTTAGCTTCTTGTAGGTCATTTGGTAGGCCCATAGAACAGAGGGAATGCGAACATCCCAGTCACTACGATTGGCATTGCAAACCTTAATTGATGCCTGTTCCAAAATTTTGTTAAAAGCTTCAACCGCTCCATTTGCCTGGGGATGGTATGGTGTACTCTTCGCATGGTGGATCTGAAATTCTTCATTCAAGGCTTGAATCATTTGGTTAACAAAATGTGTAACTTTGTCACTCATCAGGATCTTTGGGCAACCAAACCTGGTCAAAATCTACTCAAAGATGAAGTGCGCAACAGTATCCATAGTGCAATCCTTCACCGCTTGTGCCTCAGCCCATCGAGTGATGTAGTCAGTGGCGGTGATAATGTAGCGTGCACCTGTTTTATTGCCCGGCGAATTGATGGGTCCTATAAAATCAATGGCCCATTTGTCAAAATCTTGTAAAACCACTTGAGGCTATAATGGCATCTCATCTCGGTGCGAAGACCATCCTGTTCGCTAGCAGGTGTCACATGATCTATAATAAGTGTAAGAATCTTGATGCAGCGTCAGCCACCATAACCCAGCCCTCAAAATCTTGTGTGTCGTTGCCCGTCCGACATAGTGGCCTCCTGTGACACCTTCGTGTGCTTCTGCTAATATGGCAAGCCGTTCATGTTCCAGGACATATCTGCGTAGTATTTCATCTGCGCCTAGCTTGTATAACTAACCGACGATGATAGTAAAGTCTGTTGCCCGAGTAACCAACTCCTTATTTTTTTGTATCGAATATTCTGCAGGGGCTACGCCTGTAGTGAGGAACTCAATGATATCAGCGAAGTGTGCATCAACCACCTTAATGGTGAAAAATTGCGCATCTGGTAAACCCTCTTCCAAGTTAGTAGGTTCTTCCCTTGATTCAATGTGAGATAGATGATCCAGGCCTGCATTCAACCTTCTGGGCTTGAAGATTATCTCAAAATCATATTCCTGGAATAGCAACAGCCATCGACAAATCTTCCTCCCCAACACAGGCTTGTTGACCAGGTATTTCAAAGCTGAATGATCAGTGAACATTATAAAGTGGCCACCCAATAGATAGTGCCGATATTTCTGTAACGCATAGACCATAGCCAATCCTTCGCGCTCAGGGGTAGAGTATTTTCATTCTGCGCCCGAGAGTTTTCGACTTGCAAAGGCAACCAGGTGATCAATATCTCCTTCTCTAGTCTATGTGAGGACAGTGCCCAAATCGATGCCTGATGCATCCACATGTACATGAAATTCCTTCAACCAATCAGGAAATATGAGTATGGGTGCAGAAATCATCTTTTCTTTGAGTATTTCAAAGCTCTTCTAACATTCATCATCCCAAAAAAAATAAACATATTTTTTAAGTAGCTTTTCCATGGGTGTCGTGATCAGGGCGTACCCTTGAATGAATTTCTTGTAATAGCCCGTGTGTCCAAGAATAGAATGTAGCTATTTTTCCGTGGTCGGGACCGCAAGGTTTATAATTACGGCTACCATCAACCCTTGCTGATAGACTATGTGCCTGAGCAAGCTCCCAAATGGTACACAGAAGATGCACTTCTTAATATTCAAGGAAATCTGTTGCTTCCGGAACGCATCCAACATTAGTCGCAGGTTAGAGGCATGCTCCTTTACCAGGCCGAAAACCGTCCAGTCATCGAAATAAACCTCTAGGAACTTATGAATAAACTCCTTGAATATAGCGACTACGAACCTTGAAAAAATATCAGGTGCATTCTTGAGACAAAGGGGCATGACCATATACCAAAAGGACCCCCATTCAGTCGTGAAGGTAGTCTTACTGAGATTTTCAGGTGCAATTTGGATTGGTGGTACCCTAAGAACCCATCGATGAAGGAATAGGGCTCTTGTCTGCCCATGCTATCAAGGATTTCATCAGAGAAGAGTGTAGGGAAGGGGTAATGGATTCAGGCATCATTCAACTTGCGTAGATCTATGTAGATGCGTATTTTCCCCTTGGTCTTCTTTTCCTGGATGACCATTGGACTTACCCAATCTGACTGTTCAACTGGTTTAACGATACCTGCGGAAAGCATTTTTTCCAGCTCTTGTTTGACCTTTTGCTTATATTTAGGATTCAATCGGTAAGGCCGCTGCTTGATGGGGCATGCCTCAGGTTTCAGAGTGATGTGCATAATGCCGAGGTCCTCAGTGATTCCCTTGAGGTCAGAAAACTTCGTCGGAAATAAGTCTTGATACTCCGTGAGTAACTCTGCAATTTTGCCTACAATTATTTCGTCCCAATAGTCCCCAATTTTAGCCAGCTTAGTGTGTTCTTCTGTCCCAATATTAATGTCACGCAGCTTGAGAGGCTACGTTACATCAATATTATATAGCGATGGCCCAATAATAGTGCATTCCCCTTCAGATTCCAGGACAGAAATGTTTCGAGGGTTATCTGCTTCTTCGTCAATCGCCAAGCTCCGACAGTTGGCTATGTCTTGCATCTGCACTTCCCATGTAAGGACCGCTGGTGCGGTGTGGTGGTGAGAGTTCTTAAATACAAATGCATCAATTTCCTGCAGAGCCTCGTTGAGCGTATTTGTCCCCCCAATCAATCCAAATTTTCCTACAAAGTCCTCTTTTAGCACTTCCCAGTGGCGAGTGTGCTAGTGTAACTCCGCATCTAAGTACCATGCAGCTGGGATAGGACCCAAAGCATGAAAAAATAGATGGACCCATTCTTCTGTAGTTCGTTCAGACCATTTTTCCATCCAATCACGCAGATGTATGCAGGGATCCCCAAGTTCGAGGAACATCTTGGTGCGTATGTCAGTTGAAGGGGTGAACTGCAGAACCGTCCTATCCTGACACATTTCCCAGTCCGAGAATGCTTTCTTGTGGGTATCCCGCCAATGCGCGGGTGTCCCACGCATATCCAGATTAAGGGCCCAGAGTCGTCATTCTCTTGGCACCCTAGCTTCCAGTGTCCTTAGGAATTCCTGGACACTATCAGCCTCATCAAAGTGGGGTAGATCTCTTACCTCCAAGGAAATGCAGTAGAGGGTCCTTGCGACCCGAGGGCAGCGCAGCGCCGAAACCTCGTGTACCCAGTTTTGCCAAATCTCCAGTTCCTCATCAGTGTTAGACAAGCATTCACAATCTCTTCCCCCACAGAATATTTCGTCTGCTGTGGGGTTAACCCTGTCTTCGTCCTGCGTAGTCAATCTGTAAATGTGATCTAGTTCCTCCTTCTCGTAGGCTGGCTCTGTATACTGCGCGCCTTCTGCCAGATCTAGTGGTACTATTACGCGTGTACTGTTGTTCTCAAACACCATGCTGCACTTTTTGAGATTCATGATGCCCCCATATCTATTGCCCAGTCTATTCTGAGGAGTGCAGGGTACGGATCTGTATCTTCCATGATTTTTTTGACTTCGAAGTCAGCTAGGAATTTTACTCCTGCGATTTCTACCATGACTTTTGGAAACCGTCCCAGTGGAATGATTTTCTATTGATTTTCCTTGCGCAGTTGGATGGTGGAACATTCCAACGTAGGTTCTCCCATTCGTTGCCACGTTTGTTTTGGTAATATGTTCGCATCCAACCCCAGATTGAGAATAACTTGATCCATCTCATAATTGCCAATCTACGCAGTCAACCACATTTCTCTTCCAGGGCATTTCTTATAGTAGTATAGCTTGTGTACATCCCTGGTCTCAGGGACTGTGTTGGGACGGGCTACGCAGCTATGCGGTAATACTTGAAGATTTTCTACAGTTGCTAGGTTACGTAGTAGTTTCAGACATGCCTTCAGAAAGGGCTCAACCCCTTCCTCTTTCTTGAGGTGCACCAAAAATCGTGCAGGGGCTACCAGTGGTTCCTGTTCTTTGAAACTCACTTCTTCCCAAGAGGCAAGCTCCTCCTCTGTTCCTTGGGTGACCATCCTGCTTCGTGTCATGACTTTTCCCCCCAGATCTGCATTCCTTAGCTCATTTTTAACTCTTTGCACGTTTTGCGTAGGGGTGGGTTGTTTTTCTTGCAATTTGGCTATCAGGATCGGGCAGTCTTCAATCTCATGGTCTAGCTGCCGGCAATATTTGCAAGATTTCCTGGTGGGATTCGGGCAGTCCCTTGCGAAGTGCCCTACCTCCTCGAATTTATAGTAGATCAGTTGCCCTCACCCCTATCCTGCGCTTCCTCCTGGACCTCCCCTGCCCCTTGGGGAGCCACCAAAGTTCATGGGGGATCTTGGCGACGCAGGGTCTGATTGTACTCTATAGAGGTTCCCTCAATCCACAATCAAGTCATACGTGCGACAGTTCTACTCATCGTGCCCTACCGACCGGCAGAACCTGCACCACTGTTGCTTTAGTTCGCCCATATTTAGTCGAGGGCACTGGGCCATATCATGTAGTCCCACTACCCGACAATCATCACACCATAGCGCAGATCCACTGGAGTCGGGGCGTAGTGGACTAGGTCTGCCTGCCTGCACGTAATCCATCAATATAGGACACTGGTCCTTTGTATGGCCAGACGCCCGACATCGTATGCACCAAAGGTCTACGCTAGCTCCTTTTCCCCATTCCGTCCGTAAGCTCTGAATTTCCATGTGCATGGCTCCGAACTGCTCTTGAATTTGTTGTACTCCCCCCAGCATGTCATCCTTGGGCACGTCTTCAATTTTCATGGCAGTTTCCAAGGCTTTTTCCTGCGATTCAAAGGTCTGTTGGCCCATTAGTATACGTAGGTGAGGTAGCAACATAGCGATGAACAATTCCATGTGTTTTCTGTCGTCGTACTTGAACCCTCCTTCCCTGATCGCTTTCTTCAATCGCTGATCAACCTCCCATACCGACTCCGACGTATCTTGCTTGAAGTATTTTACTTTTGCTACCAACTGAGAGTTCGATCTTGGCTTTCAGAACTGTTGTTTTAGGGCGTCCTTAATATCTTGAAGAGATGCGCTCCCGTTTTTAGATACGTACCGCATATACCAATCTAGCGCTCGGTCTTCGAAGGCCAGGGACAACTATGCTCTCTTCACAGTATCTATCACCACCCCCTGCGCAGTCCATACCGAGTCGGCCACGAACCAAAAATGATCCATGTCCTCATCGGCCACTCCTTTAAAGGTAGGTAATTTCAAGTGTACTGCCATGTCTCCTCTTAGCGAGGTTTCGGTCGACGGCTTGCTCTCTCGTGAGTCTGACGTGGGGGTAATTGGCGAACCTCGTGTTGTTACTCTTCTTAGCGGGTTACCAGCAGAGTGATCCTTTTCTCGATCGGCTCGACAGTACTTACCGCTCTATGTTGTAATTCCCTCCAAAGTAGCGCTCATTCACCTCCATGTTAGACCTTCAGTATTTTCTTATCAGTACCTGATCACTTCCTCAAAATGCTACAGGTCCCGGCAACGGAACCATTTGCTGGCTTGAGGGGTCCTGACCCAGGTTCAGTGTGCAAGGTTTTCCAACAAACCCCTATATTATTGGCCCTTTCGGTAGTGACCTGCTTTCGCAGGTCAAAGTCTCACCCGAAGTAGTATGTGTGGGTGCTGGAACCAGGTTTTTGCACCCTGAGAAAGGATAGGTAAGGCAAGCAGGGCTACGTTAGACCCTGTAATTGCCAGATTACATCGTTCTGTGCAGGGCTAATTAGGTCTCTATTCGCATCCATGTGCGCTAGATCTATAATTATATGCCTTTATGATAATAACACAGCATTACATAAACAGAACAGAACAGAACAGAACCAATCCATATACTGAAAACACGCTTACACAAATCTTCGTAGCTTAAACACAGAAAATACACAATGCAACAATTACCAACAATTTTCAAAAGAGTACTCACAGATTCAGTTCTCTATCAATCTTTCTTATTCATTCATTCATTAGTCCTTCCTTACAATTCCCTTCCCAATCTGCATACACGGCAGCAGGGTCCACACACAGCTGGACTTGGATCTCTGCACACACAGCCAACAGGAGTCCTTTCCCCAAAACCCAAACAGATAGCTTAAACCACAATTCGCATCAACAGCTCATCATACCTATCCTTTACAATACAAAATGTCCCTCTATTTATAGCAATCTATCCTATACTTTCCTATGGTCCGCAAACCGTGGTTTTCGGACCCCTGGTTTACCTTTTACCCATTACAATGCTTTCGGGGCTTTGACCCGCCCCAAGACCCCTCTGCTAGATTAGATCTAATCAAAAAATATCCAAAATGGACCAGTTTCACAGCTCATAGGAGACCCTGTTCCAACAGGAAATATCGTTTAAATGCACAAAATCGAAAACATCAAGTAACATACTATCATATCACTTTTGAGGCCCAAGACCCTCAATACCGATATGCCTAAGTAATAATTAGAAACACGACTTCACGTGATTTTATCAGACAACTCAACATTTAATTAAAATATCGCATCAGAAACTTATTTCGAAACACGACTTTAAAACATGTGATACATTCATTCTAATGATATGCGCTGAATATTTCTATTCTAATTAAATATAATCTCTTTATCGACAATTTCAAAATATCGGAGCATTGGAGGAGAAAACGTGTTGTGATTTTTGTGATGTAATAGCAATATAGAAATCGCAAGAGTAGTGGAGTGAGTGTTGGAAAGAATGATGTGGTGGAACTGTGATGCAATATATCACATAGAGGGTTTGAAAGTGGGCACCATGGATGGTAAGAAATATTTGTGATTATGTGGTAGCGAAGGGTGACGTGGTGGTAAGGGGTTCCTACCAATGGTTTTAATATAATAATATCTGTCGAGAAGGATTTTCCTTTGTTATCGTTCTTTTTAGTATAAAATACTTTGTGCATTGTTTTATGTACTCAGGTTATATCACATCACAATATTTCAGTGGAGTGCTTTGTGTTACGATTATTGCAATTGTGACATGTAGAATATGATTTTGGTTTTGGGCATATTTCCATAAGTCCTTCGGCCAATAGAATCAAATTCAAACTTTCGGATGTGAAATTTTTGTCCTATAAAGAAACATAAGTGTTTTATTATCCTAACTTTAAAAATTAAAAGGGTTCCCAATATTTTCTAAGGTAATTATACATAAATAATGGTGGGTTGTTGAATAACACAAAAATTGGCGATTCACTGGAAGAATGAGTTATCTCTGATTTATACTAATGAAATTTCTAAAACTTTAATGAGTAAAAAAATGACTAAGGAAAAGAAAACAATTTTCAAAATATTGGATAAGTAAAATTACTATGAATAAAAAAAACTCATTTTATTGTAAATATTTTAAAAACCTCTTATAGATGAATTTTTTTAACTCTCTATATCAATCATTAATCAGTTATAAAGATAAAGTAGGGGGCTCTTGAAACTTAGTGTTTTGATATACTGAATTTGTCACAGGTAGAGCCACTGCTTCTAGCAATCTTTCATGGCCTCGACAGGGTTACATTTTAACCATCAATGATACAATATCCTATCCTTTTATGATTGAAATCCTTATATATATATATATATATATATATATTATTTTATTTTATTTTTTTCTTTTTCTTTGTTTTTTTTTTTTTTAAGAACTTAAAAATCCATTGTCTTGGTTTGGTGACGAGACAGTCATAATTCCATTTGCCAGTTGTAATTGAGTTGATCAAGTTGGCTCCTAATGAGACCCCTTGTCTTATGATTAATAATCATAATCCATTACCCTGGTTTGATATGTAGTAGTGGTAATGTTAGCCTATTATTTTCCTATGATCATGGTAAGAAGGCTCATGATGAGAGCTCTTATCTTTTAAGTTTAATATATTTTTTAATTACACTCTAAAAAGAGTATGATTTATGGATGGGAAGAATCATTGACTCCTTAATAGTCTTGGATGACAATTTAGAGTTAAAGATGCTTAGCTAAAAAATAGTCTTTACTTTGTTAAAGAAAACCTTTCTTGACTAATAGTAAGATCAAAATATTTTATAAATTTTGAGATTTAAAAGAACTTGCAACTTCTATGGAAAACAAATTCAGAGTTTTATGATAATTATCCAATTTTCAATTTTGTAATATTTTCCTTAAAAATTCCTACTTTCAAAGCAAAAATCATAAGATAATTAAAGATATTGATAAAAATCCAAAAGCATGTTACTTAACATTATTTTCTAGAAACCTATACATAAAAATGGAAATACCTACATATTTACCATAGAAGAATTGTTCTTCCAAGAAAAGACATATTTTTTTCCAGAATAACCCCATTAATAGGAAGAGATTAGCTCTTTCCTTGTAGATCTTACAATATAAAAGTTGATGGGCCTACTTTTTTAGAAATTTGAAATGGTCCAAGCCACATTTTCTGGAATTTGGTATGCTTTCGTTTTTCCTCATATGCCTTCTCCCATTTAAGGACATGATCTCCAACTTGAAAGGATTTTTGGGTAACAGAACTTGCATCAAAATAATATTTAACTATTTGTTTATGGTGAGCATGTGTTAGCTTGGATTTTTCACTTCTTCTTCTAGTTTAAGGATTTGAGTCATTCTTAATTGCAAAGAAGAGGAAGGTTTTTCTTCAATGAATTGGAATAGGGCTAATGAGGGAAAGGACAGGTTTGAAGGAATGGTATCTTCTTTCCCATATACCAAATTGAAGGGAGAAGTACCTATGTAGGCCTTATAGGTTATTCAACAAGCCCATTTAGAGAATGTCAAGGATTTATGCCAATTCTTTTGACTCTGATCAATAGTTCTTTTAATAATTCTTATGAGGTTTTTATTGGTTGAATTTGCTAAACCATTCCCTTGGGGATAGTGATTAGCAAAGTATTTAATTTTAAATCCCCTATTAAGAGAAAATTTATTCATGTTATTACCTGAAAAGTAAGATGCATTTTTCAACGTAAGTGCAGTTGGTAAAACAACCCTGGTAATAATGAATTGATCAATGAATTTGATAATAACATCAGAATTGGCTATTTTGCGCGATTGTCTTTCCTGCATAATGGCTGCGGTTTTCGTTGTGCGATTTTCTTTCCTGCATATGAAGGCCATAATTGAAGACCCATCAATGATGGAGGCATTCAGCAGAGTAGGTTGTCTTTGGTTTTGTGAAAAGCTGCAGGGTTTCCACACACATGTGTCTAAAGAATTTTCCTTGCACTTCAATGGAACAACTACCAAGGTTTGGATGCTAAGTGTACCAATTACACCAGAGATTATTGCTGTTGTGACAGAAATACCAAGGGGTCAAGCAACCTGGTTCAAAAGTTTCAAATTTGATATGGACCCATGCAAAGAATTCATGAAACCTGGGTATGCAAATATGGACCTCAATAACGCTATCCCTAGAAGCTGCATCAAAGACACTTATGCAAAGTTGCCGCTTAGTATCCAGAGATATTTTACATGTGAAGGAAGATATCTAAGGTCTACACATATCATTTAAAGTTTCTTTTGCATTTCACAGGTAAGATTTCACTTGATTTTCTCTTTTACCTGCATAGGAGTCTTGCTAAAATGGTTAATAAAGTACAAGCCAAATATGAAGGTTGTGAAACATCTTTGTTTCATCATGGTTTGATGAAGTTATTTATTTTGAATGAGCTTCAGAAGATAGGCAGGGATTGGTCATCCTTTTTTTTTTTATAAATGGTTTTGAGTTGGAAACACTAACTCCTGCTAGAAACCCTAAAACTAAAGGAACTCCATCACCACTAGTAGCAGAGTCTATTCAAGCTGTGGTTGCAAAACTAAAGGAATTTGTAAAACTGAAGCCAAGGGAACAAGTTGAGAAAAGGATAGAGCAGACACAAGTGCTTGATACACCAACTCCATTACCTGCAAAACAAAGGTCAAATATTGTCAAAGATGCAAAACAAAAACAAGATGTCAGCATGGAGGAAATCAAAAGAGTAACAAGAAGCCAAGCAGTGGCATTAAAGGGAAAAACAGTTGGTATAGATACAGAGGATAGCCCAGTGATAAAAAGAAACTTAGATGACATCCTGCACGCAATTGACATAGAGGAGACACCCATTGTGCAAGCTAACTTCATTGGAGAAGATGAGCACAAACAGAAAAAAGCTAAGTCTGTAAAGAAGCTTGAGTTTGAGGGTGAAAATGTAGCTTTTATCTTTCAAGCTAGAAAGCATTTAACTAGGCATGCTAAGAAAATTAAGGAAGTTGAAGAAACTATTGAAACAACTAAATCTCCTGAAGAAGTGGTTTATCTCTCAACACCTGTAGAGAAGCATACAACCAGTAGAACATAAGAGGGAAAAGAAGAAGTGACAAGGAAAACAGAGTTTCAAAATCTTGAAGAGAATTTGAGGTTAGAAAACCAAGAAATTGATCTGATATGAAAGAGGGCTAGAAAGCATAGTATTGAGAAATTAGAGTTCAAAAGAATGAAGGTACTATGGGAAGGTAAAACTGGTTCTATGTCTGAAACCCCAAGCAGTGCAGAGCAGTTTTTCACATGGACTATCCCAGCAATAAAGGAAGCCAAATTTGTGAGAGTAATAAATACTCACTTGAGAGCTAGTAACAGGAAACTTAAAAGTCAAGTGGAAGACTTGGAGCAGCAGCTGAAAGTGATTCAGAATGAGTTAAAGGAAAAAGGTGCAAAATGACAATCACTAAAATGTCAAAAGCTAAATCAAGTGAAAATTAAGAAGGAACCTCATGAAAACTGTGTTTTTCAATTCATATGGCTTTTTGATTTGATGAAATTAGTGTTATTTTTATTTTTGGCACATTTATGGTTTTCACTTTGAAAAAATTTGGACAAAACTGCTCACTCAACAGTTTCGTAGCGCAAACAGTGTAAAAAGAGTGAAAAGCGCTACGAAACTGCTGTAGCAGCTTTTTCCACTCTTTCTCATAAATTTTTGAAGGGAAAGAGTATGAATTATGACCTGAAATTGCTAGGGAGGATGTATTAAATGATAATGAAGATAATCCCAGAGGAAAGAAATCAAAATTTTGAAGAAGAAAGGGTAAAAGAGCCACACTATGAAATTGTGTTGTTTTCGTAGCACAGTCTATTATAGCTCATTTGAACAGTGTAAAGATAGTTTTGGGATAGCTAGAGCTTAGGGAGGATTTTTGGCAAGTGTTACTTCAGTTCCCAACAAAAAAGAACCTTGAAATGATGAAATCATGATGGTTAGAACATTTCAAAACTGCAAAGGACCCATGCCTAGAAAACAGGGGATTGTTTCCTACTTTGATGGAGGTTAGCATTATGGTCATCAAGATTTAAAGCAAATCATCTAGATTCGACTAGGTGTTAATACATTTGGCAAAGGATGTAATCTAATTAAGATAAGTTTGTTATAGATAGGTGATTAAGAGTTTGAATCCTATTTGTAATAGGACTGTTTAGTAGATTAACTTTCCTTTTGTAATAAATACCATGTCATATGGTTAGGAAAGGTGTCAAGAGTCAAGAGTTCAATGTATCTAGCATCAGATAAGGTTATCTTATGTTGTAAATGATCTATAAAAGATCAAGAATTCGAATATGCTAGAGGTTGGACATTTTTAGCAAAGGAATGTTTTTATTGTAAGTGACTGGTTTTCAGCTTAATACAGATATTTCTACTTAGCCAACTTGAGATTCATAAATATTTCTAGTGTGTTCTTGTTCTAATTTCATTTTTACTATCCTATGGAAGTGGTGCTTGTTTATGTTACTTAGAATTCATATTTTATGCTCTGACTTCCTCTATAGACAAACTGATTATGTTTTTTACAGTTTCATATGTGTATCTCTTGACTAAACTCTGACATGCCTCAACTTCCATGCTAAGTAGATTGATTGGTTTTATTGAAACTATTTTGACTCCATAAGCCCAATGTGCACTTGCTGATGTGATTTACAACCAATATCTGTCATTTATCTGCTTATTACCCCACATAGAGTTAGCCATCTATACTTTATATCCAAATCATTAACCCTTGAGAGAGCCCTCTGAGGTTGAGGAGGCTAAGCCTTAGTCAAAATATTGGTTTGAAACACTTGCATGAGATTGATTTGATTAGCAACCTATCAGGTATAATTTTGTGATAACATTTTGGTGCATCTGCCGAGAGCCTGAAGATTATATTTTCCCGAAATTTTGAAGCTGAACTTCTAAAGGTAGCAGGAGCTCAGGAAGTTTTTCGAGGCTGCATCTACCTTGGTCAATCCATTCAAAATTTATATGATCAAAGGTGGCTTCGAGAAGGAGATACATGAGGAGTAATCCTAACCCAGATCTACCTACCATTTTGGACAATCCAAACACCATTTCCAGAGGCAGTAAAGGCATTTCTGAAATATCAGGTACTCCACATTCGAAATCCTTGTCCTCTGAAATTTTAAGAAGTCTTGAAGATAAAAGTGTTGATGATAAAATTCAAGAGGTTTTGTTTAGATCATAAAGTGAAAAAGAGATAACTGAAATTATCTTAGACTTGCATAAGAGAGGTATTGATACCTTAGCTCTAGTAACACAGGAAGACAAAGAAGAGTTTTGGGAATCTGTTACTTCTAAGTTGTTGTTGGAAAGAGTCTTTAGATAAACTGAAGGAGCTCTTTCCTTTTGAAGTCTTGTTTAAAAGTAAAGTTGTTTTACCTATTCCAAATTGTAGTTCAATTGTTAGTGGACCACAAAGACCAAACAGTCCTCCTCATAGCAGTTTTTCATCCTCTATTTCTGCCATCCCTAAAGCTACTACAGTCCCTTTAACCATGGCTGGAAATGTACCTCCTCCACCTGTTGCACCTGCTAGATATGCCCCTCTTGTTCTTCCAACTGTCTTACATGACCTCCCTAGCAAATATGCTGCTAGAATAAAAACTTGGGGAAGTGATGAAGACATTACAGCAGAAGAACATGTGGACCAATTTAATGATTTTATAGATAGGGAGGAGGTTGATGATGAAGATGTTAAGTTGAGGTTGTTTGCTCAGAGTTTTGCTGGTGAATTTATGAAATGGTATAAAGCCCTTACTCCTAGAAGTATGCATAATTGGAATGAGTTTGAAGGTACTTTTCTGAGAAAATTGGGAAATAGAACTAATCTAGTACAAGCCCTCACCGACTATAGCACTCTGAAGAGAGCTGCTGAAGAATCTGTTCAAAACTTTTCAAAAAATTTTAACAAGGTGTATGACTGTATTCTTGCCCATTTGAAACCACCACAAGCCTTAGCTCAGATGAGATATGCTGAAGCTTTTGACAATGAGTTTTCTATACTGCTGAGAGAAAGAGAATCCCCTTCACTTGTTGAAATGAAAAATGATGCAATGAAGGTGGAGGTTAATTCAATAGCAGCTAAAAAATAAAAAATGGGTAATACTAAGTTGAAAGAAGAAGAGAAGCCTTCCTCCTCTACCTCTCAGGATAAGCTGGATTCAATGATGAAAACAATGGAAAAGTTGATGGATAGATTGGCCCTTGGGAATACCTCTGCTCCTCCTGCACAACATGAGCCTCAATTTAAAATCCCTTAGTTCAGGAGCCCTCGGAATCAGCAAAGGCCAAGGGAAAACAGAAATCAGCAGCCTGATCCTCCAGTGAGACCTCCTTTCCAACATAACTTGGTTGATGAATAAGACGATCCTGAAATTCCTGAAGAGTCTATTCACTATTTTGATGAGGAAATTTCTTGAATTTTCTTGAATAAAAAAGAGCATGATCAATCAGACCAAAGTAATCATGGAGAGGAAACATTAGGGGAATTTTGAGGTCTAAAATGGGCCTCCTAAGGAAAATGTACAATCAAAATTCACTTTATGATAACCAATCACATTTTAGGGGATGACATCATCCCTAATGGTTGAGGTGGCATTGTTTGAGTTAAATGTACTTACTTGTCACATTCTCAATGGTGGATAAAAACTCATGGTTAACCATGGTAGTGCTCTAAGTACTTTTAAAGTCAAAGTAAAGTACTCATAATAAATGTCATTTCACACTTTTTGAATACAAATATATTATTGTCATTTCATATTTCTTGAAATAAACAATGCATATCCCTATACATTTATTATATTATATTATATTATTTTTATATAGTATATTAATTACATGTTATTATACAATTTAAATAATATAAATTTTAATTAATAGCATACAATATAATTAAGAATTTATAAATTTATATTTATATTTTATTTTAAGCTATTTAATTGCAAAGGACAAATGCATTAGTTGTTCATTGATAATGACTTTTTCTTGAAAAGATCATTCTTATTTATAGTCACATCAATACAATTTGCTTATTAATTTTAGTTTGGTACAACTTTTGAATTGAATTTAACTATGGTTACATGGATTGTGGTGCAAAAAGTGAATTGTAAATTCATAAATTTTATTTGATTGGTTTAGCTATTATTTTATTATTTCCTTAAGAGGGCCATTTTAGATCTCAAAATTCCCCTAATGCATCAGATTATCTAAAGGGGTGTCAACATGCTATTTTTGAGATGCAAAAACAATACAATCTTAGAAATAGAATTGTGCCTATAATTGCAAACAAAACACAACCCAAGAAAGATACATCTATGGTTTCTGATGGCAAGTAAGATTCTCCTAAGGTCACTGAAGGTAAGAAAGATACACCAATTGTTCCTCCTATTAAAGAAGCTGAAAAATATGTTTTTGTTTTCAGCCTTGAGAATGAAATTTCTCAGATTAAAATATCAGTCCCTTTTGCTGAGATTCTCAAGGTAAATGAATATAGAAGCAGGATTGTCAAAATGTTGAATTCACAACCAGGAGCTGTGGATATCTTGAATGTATTAGAAGATCATCCAGCCATATACTTGGGTCCAAGACTAGAAGATGAACAGAATGAGGAGGTGCCTCCTTTTTATGTGAGCCTTAGCATTCACGACATGACATTGCATAATGCTATGTTGGATTTAGGGGCCTCTCACAATATTATGCCCAAATTAATCATGGAAAGAATGGGGTTAGAAATAAATAGGCCATATAAAGACTTTTTTTCTTTTGATTCAAAAATATTTCAATGCATTGGTTTAATCAAGGATGTTGTTGTTGGTCTAACACATATTCCTACTAAAACTGTGGTCATGGAAATTGTGGTAGCAGACATTCCACCGAAGTTTGGTATGCTATTGTCAAGATCATGGGTAGAAAAAATCAAAGGTACAATGGAGATGGACCTTAATTATGCCACCATTCCTATTTTTGGGGAGCAAGGAAGACTGTATTGGGAGACAAGAATGGCCTACACGGTGAGTAGTAAAAACAAGCCCCCAAATTTTCCAATTTATACTCTTGATACTGAACTTGGTTCTTCTATTCTTTTCAATGAGTTGACTAATGAAGAAAAAGAGGAAAGAGAAGCAGAAATCAGAATTCTGAAATTCAGCAGTCTGAAAATCAACAAACAGAAGATCAACAAATTAGTGATAAGGAGGTGGAATGTTGGTGGCCATTGCATTTTGATGGATCAACAGGCAAAGGAGCAGAAATTGGGATTTGGATCACAAGTCCAAGTGATGAGAGTAAGTTGTTTTCCTATAAATTGAACGTTGATTGCACGAATAACATGGATGAGTATAAATCCTTGATTTTGGGCCTAGAGGTTTTGAAAAGAATGAATGCTCAAAACATTTCTGTTTTTGGAGATTCAAAGTTAGTTATTAAACAAGTTGAAGGTGCTTATCAAACAAAAGATATAAGGATGAGGGCATATAGGAACTTAGTTTTGGACATGTTGGAAAAATTTCAAGCTTATTCATTCATGGTCAAAACTAGAGAACAAAACACCATTGTTGATTCTCTTGCTGTCTATGCAAGCCTTTTCATTATTCCTATGCATTCCATAGAAAAATATGAGGTTAAGATTTGCCATAGACCAACTATCCCTGATAATATTACACATTGGCAAGTTTTTGAGGATGATCAACAAGTGAAGAACTTCATTGAGCTGAAAGAACATTTTGAAAACATACAAGTAGATTAGAAAAATATGCTTGTTGAGTCTAAAGGGAACTTTGAAGTTTTGCAACTAAAGAACAATTCTATACCAAAGGGACTCATACCTCTTGAGAAAATTTTTGATCATAATGATGTTTTTAAATCACCTAAGACACAAGCTGATGACGAAGAAGTTGAGAGCTGTAACCTTGGTACAATAGCTATGCCTAAAATGATTAAACTTTCAAAGTTTCTTTCAGCTGATATGAAGTTTAAGTATATTGAAATGATGAAGAGATTTATAGATGTGTTTGCTTGGAATTATGTTGATTTGAAATAATATGACCCCACTATTATTCAGCATACGATTCCCATAAAAGAAAATGAAAAGCCTTTCAAGCAGAAGTTAAGGAGGATCAATCCACTTCTCATGCCTTTGATTGAGAAGGAGGTCAAAATACTCTTTCATGCCAAAATCATTGTTCCAATTAGATTTTCAAATTGGCTTGCAAACTTGGTTCTAGTTAGGAAAAAGAGTGGAGAAATCAGAATATGTATCGGCTTCATAAATTTGAATAAAGCCTCTTTGAAGGACAATTATCCTCTCCCGAAGATGGACCAATTTTTGAAAAATATTGTTGGTTCTTAGAAAATGTCTATGCTTGATTTTTTTTCAGGTTATAATCAGATCTGGGTACATCATAATGATCAGGAAAAAACATCATTTACTACGCCATGGGGTACTTTCATGTACGCCAAGATGCCATTTGGTCTCATGAATGCAGGAGCTACTTTTCAGAGGGAAATGGATATTGCTTTTTCTGAAGAGAAGGACAAGATGGTGGTTGTTTATCTTGATGATATAACAGTCTTCTCAAGGAGGGAAGAAGATCATTTGAAACACCTAGAAAGAATTCTGCTGAAGTGTAGAAGGTTTGGCATCTCTCTAAATCCCACCAAAATTATTTTTGATTTAAATTCAGGTAAATTAATTGGACACATAATTTCTAAAGATGGGATTAAGATTGATCCAAACGGGGTCAATGCAATTCAGAAAGTGGATTTTCCAAGAAGCAGGAAGGAGATTCAATATTTCCATGGAAAGGTAAATTTTGTAAGGTGATTTATTCCTAATTTTGCTGAGATTGTGAAGGACATAACAAGGATGTTGAAGAAGGGAGTTGACATTAAGTGGATGGCAGAAGCAAGACACTCATTTGAGGAAATCAAAAGTGCACTCACACAAGCACCAGTATTGATCAGTCTAGATTTCTCAAAATAATTTATGGTTTTTACTTTCGCATCAAATAATACTATCACTGGAGTTCTGCTACAAAAGGGACATCAAGGTATTGAGTAGCCTATTTCTTCATTTAGTAGGAAATTAGCCAACTCTAAGATGAAATATAATATCTTAGAAAAGCAAGCATATGCCTTGGTAAAGGCTATCAAAGATTTAAGAATTTATATTCTGCATTCTCATATTGTAGCTTTTGTTCCTAACACAGTTGTGAAAGACATCCTCACTCAAGTCGATCCTGATGGTAAGAGGGGAAAATGGATTGCTAAATTGCTAGAGTATGATATAGAGATTAAGCCAACAAAATTGGTCAAAGGGCAAGGCTTAGCAAAGCTGCTGGTGCAGTCAAACTTTGACTGTCTTGACATAAAATTATTTTAGAAATATCAGAAATTCAAGATGAGGAAGAAGAACTAGTCCCTATTGAAGAAAAATACATCACTTTAGATTGGTACTGTTATCTCTCAGGTTTTCCTTGAAGTTGTGGAAAAGGAAAGTAAACCCGAGGTAACCACAAACCAACCTTCAGATACAGAATCTAGCCAATCTGTATCCAGAGAGGGCTCTCTCTTTAAAGTTTAGCTCTGTTCTTAGAAAGTTTTAGGCTAGTTATAAGTCCAAGAGTTTTGATTTTGTTTGAATGGTGGAATCTGCCAACTGAGGGCAAGGTTGAAGATTTTTATTCCATTGGGCTATGGAGTCGAAAGGAGGGCTTTACTGGATTACTCTTCTACACACAAGATGGCTTTGCAGGGCAAGATAGCCAAACAGAGAACAATTTTGAATCTTAAAATGAATGGAATGGATTTTGAAGGGATGAAAGGCAATCAAGAATCTTTCAACATGTTCAAAAGAAAGAAAGTGAATGATTACAAATAAAGAGCAGCTAATAATTCTTTACTATAGTAATCAAGATGTTTAAACCGGCGAAACAAGAGCAATTAAGAATTCGTTGCTTATAACCAGTTTAGAGGAAAACACTTTGGAATAATTGCAATTGAAATCAGAGTACATTTAAGTAAGTTCTGATTTATTGTTTTATGTCAATTATTCAGAAATGAAACACAGTGATATTATAAACAAATATAAAATTTAAAACATAGGATATAAAGGACTTATTGAACTGTAGTCGGACACATGAATCCTGCAAAAAGTCTTGAGCTTCAAATCATCATCTAGCAAGCCACAAAGAAAGTTCTCCAAAGCACTTTTATTCCAAAAAGATCAATGTTACAGCAAAGTAGTAGAATCCACCCAAAAATACTTCCAAGAGTGAAGTATTTATACAAATTCTAAACTAAAATATCTTGAAAAAATATCAAAATTGGTTCACAAATCTCTCCAACTATTTTACATAAATAGAACTTAAGTAAAGGACACTCAAACTAATGCATCTATTTGGCACTATTTTGTATGGATAGGTGATGAAAAAGAGGATAATTCGAATTTGATCCAACTCTTAGTTGATGATAAGACATCCAAGTAACTAACTGCTTCCTTTCTTTGTGCATTCTGCTCCAACAATTCTGCAAACTTGGGGTCCAATGATATCTTTGTATTTCTCAATCTGTAATAGATATATAAAAATTGAAATATTTTATTGTGGATTGATATGTTGGTGAGATAAACCTCTTTCAGTTTCCGAAAATTCCTCTCCATCTATGCACAATAGTCTCTGTAAAAATATGTGTAAAACAGAGTTTTACAGAGTTTGAAAAATAGCCTGTAAAGATGTGCATGTATCTCTCAATCTGAAATAACTGTGAAAAAAATGAGATAGGTTTTTGTAGATGGGTCTCTCAGGAACAAAAACCTCCTTCAGTTTTATAATATGTATTTCTTATTGGCCACAATATTCTCCTCAAAATGATGACTTAACAGGAATTTTCTGCAAAAAGTGCTTTCCATCATTGTTTAATATTTCCAAATCCATAATAGTTGTTATAAAAGTGAGAGAGATTTTTGTAGATGGTCCTCTTAAGAACATAAACCACCTTTAGTTTTTTAAAATTCATCTTGGATTGATCACAATATTTTCTGCAAAATAATGACTAAAACATGTAATTTCTGCAAAAATATTCCTTCTTGTTGTGTTTTTCATCTTTTCACTTTTTTGTTCTTTTGACTATTTTACTTTCACTTTAGACAAACTTCAATGTTGGTGAAAGTATTTTCATTTCCTCTTTTTACCATTTTACTGCCTCTGTAATTAATTTTACTGTTTACTTTTGACTGCTCTGTAACTTCATTTTAACTTTCATTCTGACTTTTACCTGATACACTTTAACCACTGATACTCTTTAGCTGTTATGCTTTCTAACCTCTGTTTGAATAGATTTTATAACACTCTTGGAGTAAACAAGTCTTATGAATAGTATTAAGACTGTTTATCCAAGGATGTGGTCTTCTGATCACCTGTAAAACAAAACAAATTGTTAAGAAAGCATTGGTTTGCAGGGGAGGTCGAAAAGGTTTCATTTGATTTTGAGACGTCTGTGGAGTGAATCTAGAATGATTTTTTGGGAGGTAAACCATGCTCGAATTGGTTAACAAAGGCTTTAGGTGGCGCAACTGGGTTACAAAGGGTTTTACTGCACAATCAGGTGAAAATGAGCAACACTAGGGTGTTTGTGTTTAAATGGGTAAACGATTGATATTGGCGGGTAAGCTTTGAATGAAGAGTGATTTGAACGTGTACTGGTTGAGGCGGATAATCTTCTGAGAGGCTTGTCTGCAATCTTCTTCGAAAGGATAAGGTTGGCGGACTTCACAAATTCAAAATTTGAATTTTTCTGCGCGGAAGACGTATTCTTTCTCTAGCGTACAAAATGATGAAAAAGATGCAAACGTTTTGTTTTATTGGCAAAGTCAATGGGGGCGAATTTTTTATTAATTTAATAAATGATGTCATCCTGTACAACGGATGAGTCACGGGGAACAGTGGAGGTGGTAAGTGGTTTTTTCCGCACCACTTTTGAGGGATGGTTGTTTTGGACGGGGAGGCAGCGAATCCACAGAGCGCATGACACGTAGCCATTGCACTATTTGAAAACCACTGCGATTTCGCGCGTTAACGCTCGTACAGGGGATGGCTAGCGGAATTAACGTCAACTGTCGATCTTGGAGCGGATGATCAAACGGTGGACGGGACAGGAAATTGACAGAGTTTTAATAGCGCGGGCCCGACACATTTTATTATGAAATAATCATTTCGGGAGCGCTCTGATTGGTGGGGGTTCGCTGTTAATTAATCTTAAGGATTAATTAATTATTTTATGTAGCGGAGGGTAGGGAATGGTTTAAAATTGAAACTTAACCAAGGTTAATAAAAGGTGTAACGGGGATTTTTATAAGGGATCATAGTTTGACCTTGGTTAAATGGAGTCGGGGAAAAAATACGGGAAAAAGATTATTTTTTGAATCAAAACACGTAATAACACATGTTTCAATTGTTTTTCAATATATTTTTTATTTATATGATAATTAAATCGATGTGATTTATTTACCATAGGGGGCGGAATAAAATTAATGTTATATTTTAGCCAAAATGGGGTATATTGTGGGTTTTTCACTTGAATAAGTGGGAATAGATACTTTTGGCTAAAATAGCTATAATCCATGGGTTTTGGGGTTATTATTATAAAAGGAATTATATATAATAGGAAAAGGTGATTTTCATAGGAATTTAATATATAAATTAGAGTTAGTATGACAAAGGGACAATGTAAACTCAAAATACTTAAATATAACCAAGAAAGTGAAGATTTCAAAAGTAAATGGCATTATTATACTTTCATCACTTAGACTTAGAATAAAAAGTAATTTTGAGGGCTTTTCATGAAATATTGAAGGATTTTCCTAAGTAAAATGGAATTTTACTTAGGAAAAGATAAATGAATGTGATAATGGATGTTTTCAAGCACTTAGGTCTTTTCAATTATTGGGCCGAGGGTCTGGTCCCTCCAAAAGTCAAGGAAATGCCTTGAGCCCCTTTAATCTCCAAATTCCTTAGTGCTTAGGGAAATTAGTGAAATGTTTAGAGAAATGAGAGGGGAAGTTAATAATTTGACTTTGCTCTGTTGTGAACTTTTTCCAATATAGTATCTGCCTTTACACTTTGTGATGAAAGTAAAATTGAACACATTTAGAACCATCATTCATCACATACAATTCTGCAACAACATCTACCTACCCTACTTACTTTACCCTACCATTTTCTCTCCTTTATTAGGGTGCACTTAAACTGGAAAACCCTTATCAATCTTCTTTTTCTTTTACATGGCAAACCTATCTAAGTCTACACTTATTACATCCAAGGGCTCAGATTAAACTGTTGAGTACCTTTTATTAACTCTACCTATCTACTTATCTGCCAAGATTAAACTGTTTGGTTAGATATTTATTCTCTATTTCTACAACATGAAATTGAAAAATGAATGAGTCAAGTTTAAACAGTTTGACTCTTCATAAATTGTGGCAAAAGTTTGACAAGATGCACACAATTGCTTTATTACAGAAAACGAAATACTTGCACACTTTTCTTGGCCTTTCTTTTGATGGGGTCATTTTCTTTCACTTTTTTGGCCAATTTTATTTTTTCACCCTTTGATTATTCTTTTAGGGTATACCCTCTTTACATTTTAAAAAAAAAAATTAATTTTTGAATTTTTGAATAATATGGAACACCTTTGCAACAAGAAAAAGGTTTGAACATATTGCATATTTCAACAAGTCAATCATGAAAAATGAAACCTATTGGTATAGAAGTCTAACACTGGCTCCACTTGGGGATTACTTTTCCTGGTGAAAAGTCAAGAACAGCAGGTCAGTTGTCCTCATCCATTGACCTTTGGTGAACCAGTAAATGTCTTTTGTCTTCTGCAAAGTGAAATCTAATCTGAAACTAAAACAACACACAAAAATTTTCAAACCAACTTAATGAAAAACTAGCTGAAAATTGAAAACTAAAAAAAATGCTCAAAATTCTGAGCTTATTAGCACTCGTCTACCTACTCAATCTACTATTCAACTGCTAGTTAGGTAAAAAGAAATAGCCAATGCAACCATTCAAGCATTATGTACTTTTATAGATTTTGTTACATTTTCTTGTTGATTATCAAAACTGTATTTCTGCAACCTATTAGAAACTTGTCAACAAATGAGAGGATAAAGAAACACTTGATTTCCTTTATTGACTCTAGAAACTGTACAAAAGGATCTTCCAAAATATATACATTGATGTTTAACTAATCTAAACAACTGTACATCTGTTCTGGATGGCCTCCATACCATGAATCTAAAATGTTATTTTCGTCTTTATCTCCCTGCAAAATTTCAGATAAGATTTGTGATGATATTCCTACGGATTGTAATGTTTGACTGTTGGATCCTTTATCATCTTGATTCTGAAAATCATAGTTAGTTAATAGAGGAATGCTTTGAATGTCTTCAATATTCAACATATCTGCTATTGGATCCTGAAAATCTTGGGAAAATTGCTGGAACCTATGACATATAAAATTCCATGGGACTTCATAAAATTCAACAAGTTTCCCATTCTTTTCTTTAAATATGTTATACCACATTTCCTTTAAAAGCTGAAATGGTTCAAAACATAGTGGTATGGAACTTTCTTGTGTAATTTGATCATTTATTTCAATGGGAACATGTAACTGCAATTGTGAAACTGAAAAATCTTGATCAATAGTTTTATTATCTTCTTTGTTGTCAATCACAATTCCTAAAGATTGTTGATTATTGATGGTATGAAAGTTGTCTTTAATGAACTGAAATGAAGCAAAACAAAGAGGTAAAGAACCTTCACTTATTTCCACATTTTCTGCTTTTTCTTCTTCATTCTCATGGTTGATCTGTATTAGCTGATCACTGTCTTCAATCTGCTGAAACTGCATTTCTTCATCCTCCAAACTAGCTTATGATTGCTCTGTAAAGTTAGCTTGACTTTGGAGAACATAACTATCATCATAATTATCATACTTAGGCAAATCATCAAAATAAGGAATGTCATCAAACATACACATTATAACATCAAATTCCTCTTCCTCATATTGATTTGTAAATTCATTTTCTGATCTATGATAATTTGAATTAAGAGGAATTTGTTCATGGCTATCAACCTCTTCTATTTCTTCATGGTGATTTTGAATAAAAAATTCTTCTTTCATAGTGATCTCTTGTGTTATTTCATCTAGTTTTCTTACCAAAAGGTTGAGTTTTACCTCTGCAATATTTTTCTTTTCCTCTTCTTCCACTTTCAACTTTTCATGTTTGATTTGCAGATTAAATTCTACATTGACTACAATGTTCTTCATCTGTAAAAGTGTTTTTTGATCTCTTTCTCTTAATCGAAATTCTATTTCTGGATCAAAGGCACTTGGATAATGCAAGAGAGTTGAATCATGAGGAAGTCTAATATTTTCTGGCAATGAATAATAAACTTGATTAAATCTGTCAGAAAAATGTTGTATTGTTTCATTTGGATGTCTTTTTAATTGATTATATTCTTCCATGATCATAAAATGATTAACTTTGATTATCCATCTATCAAGGAAAAGTTTGATAAACTGCTGGAAATTTGAGATGCTAGCATTAGGAAGATTTTTGAACCAACTCTTTATTCTATTTTGCAAAGAAAGAGCAAAAAGTTTGATTTTAATATCATTTTCATCAATCTCAAATAAATCCAAATAATTTTCAAAACCTTGAATATGTTTTTGGGCAGTGGTACCATTCTCTCCATCAAATCTAAGAAGATACTTGTAGTATTTTTTAGGAAAATCATGGAGTATAGGAGGTAAAATAAGGGGCTTATATCTATCTGGAACTTTATATGGCACAGGGATATGTACAGGGATTGTAAGATCAGTCTTGATTATTTGAGGCTTCTTAATTGGAAAATTATCATCATTAGATTCATAAGAAAGCCGCTCAAAGAGATTGGGAGAATTATTACTTACAATCTTCAAAGGAAAATAACTAAAAACTAATCTAAGATCTTCTATAAAATACAATATAGATTGAAAACCTTTTTTAATGAGAAAGAACATAATGTCTTGGATTAAAATCCAAGTTGAAAGCCTGATCTTTCCATATTGTCCTTTGAGGTTCATTCCTCCAGTGGAGTCTTGATTGTGAAATTGATTTGGAGTCGCCAGGTGGATGATTTTAACCTTTGTGTGTCTGATCCCTGTCCACCATCATAGATCAGATCTAAACCTGTAAAACAATTTTGAAGAAAAATTTAGTTCTTCAGGAAACCAAACTTTGAGTATTTTATGATTATTTGGTTTTTTATGAATTTTCAAAACAACTTCTATGATTTCTTTAAGAGGCTTTAGATATGAGATTTAAATTTTCTTAAAGATTTATTGAACTAGAGAAACTAATTGAAAGTTTGAAACCAAAGTTTAGTTTATAAGCTAGACCAGAGATAGACTGAAGCAGCATTTATTTACTATGCAATTGCAGAGCAAAAGTAGTTCAAAGGCTACCTGGCTGATCTTCAGGCTCTGTCTGTAGCTTATAAGCAAACAATAGTAACAATTAAAATGATTCAGTCCCCAGTATGGTCGCCACTATGTTATCTCTCAGGTTTTCCTTGAAGTTGTGGAAAAGGAAAGTAAACCCGAGGTAACCACAAACCAACCTTCAGATACAGAATCTAGTCAATCTGTATCCAGAGAGGGCTCTCTCTTTAAAATTTAGCTTTGTTCTTAGAAAGTTTTAGGCTAGTTATAAGTCCAAGAGTTTTGATTTTGTTTGAATGGTGGAATCCGCCAATTGAGGGCAAGGTTGAAGATTTTTAGTCCATTGGGCTATGGAGTCGAAAGGAGGGCTTTACTGGATTACTCCTCTACACACAAGATGGCTTTGTAGGGCAAGATAGCCAAATAGAGAACAATTTTGAATCTTAAAATGAATGGAATGGATTTTGAAGGGATGAAAGGCAATCAAGAATCTTTCAACATGTTCAAAAGAAAGAAAGTGAATGATTACAAATAAAGAGCAGCTAATAATTCTTTATTATAGTAATCAAGATGTTTAAACCGGCGAAACAAGAGCAATTAAGAATTCGTTGCTTATAACCAGTTTAGAGGAAAACACTTTGGAATAATTGCAATTGAAATCAGAGTACATTTAAGTAAGTTCCGATTTATTTTTTTATGTCAATTATTCAGAAATGAAACACAGTGATATTATAAACAAATATAAAACTTAAAACATAGGATAGAAAGGACTTATTGAACTGTAGTCGGACACATGAATCCTGCAAAAAGTCTTGGGCTTCAAATCATCATCCAGCAAGCCACAAAGAAAGTTCTCCAAAGCACTTTTATTCCAAAAAGATCAATGTTACAGCAAAGTAGTAGAATCCACCCCAAAATACTTCCAAGAGTGAAGTATTTATATAAATTCTAAACTAAAATATCTTGAAAAAATATCAAAATTGGTTCACAAATCTCTCCAACTATTTTACATAAATAGAACTTAAGTAAAGGACACTCAAACTAATGCATCTATTTGGCACTATTTTGTATGGATAGGTGATAACAAAGAGGAAAATTCGAATTTGATCCAACTCTTAGTTGATGATAAGGCATCAAAGTCACTAACTGCTTCCTTTCTTTGTGCATTCTGCTCCAACAATTCTGCAAACTTGGGGTCCAGTGATATCTTTTTATTTCTCAATCCGTAATAGATATGTAAAAAGTGAAAGAGGTTATTGTGGATTAATATGTTGGTGAGATAAAAATCTTTCAGTTTCCCAAAATTCCTCTCCAGCTGTGCACCATAGTCTCTGTAACAATATGTGTAAAACAGAGTTTTACAGAGTTTGAAAAATAGCCTGTAAAGATGTGCATGTATCTCTCAATCTGAAATCACTGTGAAAAAACTGAGATAGGTTTTTGTAGATGGGTCTCTTAGGAACAAAGACCTCCTTCCGTTTTGTAATATGTATTTCTTATTTGCCACAATATTCTCTTCAAAATGATGACTTAACAGGAATTTTCTGCAAAAAGTGCTTTCCATCATTGTTTAATATTTCCAAAACCATAATAGCTGTTATAAAAGTGAGACAGGTTTTTGTAGATGGTCCTCTTAAGAACATAAACCTCAATCAATTTTTCAAAATTCATCTTGGATTTATCACAATAGTTTCTACAAAATAATGACTAAAACATGCAATTTCTGCAAAAATATTCCTTCTTGTTGTGTTTTTCATCTTTTCACTTTTTTGTTCTTTTGACTATTTTACTTTCACTTTAGACAAACTTCAATGTTGGTGAAAGTATTTTCATTTCATCTTTTTACCATTTTACTGCCTCTGTAATTACTTTTACTGTTTACCTTTGACTGCTCTGTAACTTCATTTTAACTTTCATTCTGACTTTTACCTGATACACTTTAACCACTGATACTCTTTAGCTGTTATGCTTTCTAACCTATGTTTGAATAGATTTGATAACAATCTTGGAGTAAACAATTCTTGTGACTAGTATTAAGACTATTTATCCAAGGATGTGGTCTTCTGATCACCTGTAAAACAAAACAAATTGTTAAGAAAGCATTGGTTTGCAGGGGAGGTCGAAAAGGTTTCATTTGATTTTGAGACGTCTGTGGAGTGAATCTAGAATGATTTTTTGGGAGGTAAACCATGCTCGAATTGGTTAACAAAGGCTTCAGGTGGCGCAACTGGGTTACAAAGGGTTTTACCGCACAATCAGGTGAAAATGAGCAACACTAGGGTGTTTGTGTTTAAATGGGTAAACGGTTGATATTGGCGGGTAAGCGTTGAATGAACAGTGATTTGAACATGTACTGGTTGAGGCGGATAATCTTCTGAGAGGCTTGTCTGCAATATTCTTCGAAAGGATAAGGTTGGCGGACTTCACAAATTCAAAATTTGATTTTTTCTGCGCGGAAGACGTATTCTTTCTCTAGCGTACAAAATGATGAAAAAGACGCGAACGTTTTGTTTTATTGGCAAAGTCAATGGGGGAGAATTTTTTATTAATTTAATAAATGACGTCATCATGTACGACGGATGAGTCACGGGGAACAGTGGAGGTGGTAAGTGGGTTTTTCCGCACCACTTTTGAGGGACGGTTGTTTTGGACGGGGAGGCAACGAATCCACAGAGCGCATGACACGTAGCCATTGCACTATTTGAAAACCACTGCGATTTCACGCGTTAACGCTCGTACAGGGGATGGCTAGCGAAATTAACATCAACCGTCGATCTTGGAGCGGATGATCAGACGGTGGACGGGACAGGAAGTTGACAGAGTTTTAATAACGCGGGCCCGACACATTTTATTTTTAAATAATCATTTCGGGAGCGCTCTGATTGGCGGGGGTTGGCTGTTAATTAATCTTAAGGATTAATTAATTATTTTATGCAGCGGAGGGTAGGGAATGGTTTAAAATTGAAACTTAACCAAGGTTAATAAAAGGTGTAACGGGGATTTTTATAAGGGATCATAGTTTGACCTTGGTTAAATGGAGTCGGGGAAAAAATACGGGAAAAAGATTATTTTTTGAATCAAAACACGTAATAACACATGTTTCAATTGTTTTTCAATATATTTTTTATTTATATGATAATTAAATCAATGTGATTTATTTACCATAGGGGGCGGAATAAAATTAATGTTATATTTTAGCCAAAACGGGGTATATTGTGGGTTTTTCACTTGAATAACTGGGAATAGATACTTTTGGCTAAAATAGCTATAATCCATGGGTTTTGGGGTTATTATTATAAAAGGAATTATATATAATAGGAAAAGGTGATTTTCATAGGGAGTTAATATATAAATTAGAGTTAGTATGACAAAGGGACAATGTAAACTCAAAATACTTAAATATAACCAAGAAAGTGAAGATTTCAAAAGTAAATGGCATTATTATACTTTCATCACTTAGACTTAGAATAAAAAGTATTTTTGAGGGCTTTTCATGAAATATTGAAGGATTTTCCTAAGTAAAATGGAATTTTACTTAGGAAAAGATAAATGAATGTGATAATGGATGTTTTCAAGCACTTAGGTCTTTTCAATTATTGGGCCGAGGGTCCGGTCCCTCCAAAAGTCAAGGAAATGCTTTGAGCCCCTTTAATCTCCAAATTCCTTAGTGCTTAGGGAAATTAGTGAAATGTTTAGAGAAATGAGAGGGGAAGTTAATAATTTGACTTTGCTCTGTTTTGAACTTTTTCCAATATAGTATCTGCCTTTACACTTTGTGATGAAAGTAAAATTGAACACATTTAGAACCATCATTCATCACATACAATTCTGCAACAACATCTACCTACCCTACTTACTTTACCCTACCATTTTCTCTCCTTTATTAGGGTGCACTTAAACTGGCAAACCCTTATCAATCTTCTTTTTCTTTTACATGGCAAACCTATCTAAGTCTACACTTATTACATCCAAGGGCTCAGATTAAATTGTTGAGCACCTTTTATTAATTCTACCTATCTACTTATCTGCTAAGATTAAACTGTTTGGTCAGATATTTATTCTCTATTTCTACAACATGAAATTGAAAAATGAATGAGTCAAGTTTAAACAGTTTGACTCTTCATAAATTGTGGCAAAAGTTTGACAAGCTGCACACAATTACTTTATTACAGAAAATGAAATAGTAGTGGCATTTAGACTTGCACACTTTCCTTGGCCTTTCTTTTGATGGGGTTCATTTTCTTTCACTTTTTTGGCCAATTTTATTTTTTCACCCTTTGATTATTCTTTTAGGGTATACCCTCTTTACATTTTTTTAAAAAAAAATAATTTTTGATTTTTTGAATAATATGGAACACCTTTGCAACAAGAAAAAGGTTTGAACATATTGCATAGTTCAACAAGTCAATCATGAAAAATGACACCTATTGGTATAGGAGTCTAACAGGTACAAGAAGGTTGTTTTTGTCCTACAACATCATAAAGCACCTGCTGATCTAACAAAGTTTAAAGCAAGGTTTGTTAAGCTAAAATCCTTGAGATATTTTATTTTTGACAGAAATCTATTTTGGAAGGATACCAACTAAATTTTGCTGAATTGTTTGCTGTAAGAGGAGGCTGATAAAGTAATTGAGGAGTTCCACAAAGGAGATTGTAGAGGTCATCATTATTGGAAGGCCACAGTGAACAAGATTCTTAGAGCAGGGTATTATTAGCCTACAATGTTTAAGGATGTCTACAAAAAGATTGATGCATGCCATGAATGCCAGCTTTTCAAGGGTAAGAAGAAGCATGTACCTTTACCTTTAATGACTATCTATATGGAAGCACCATTTCAGCGGTATCACGTCAGCATCGCTGGATTCTTACAGCAACTGATTACTTCACCAAATGGATTGAAGCAATCCCAACTAGGCAAGCAAATAATTCTGTGATTATTTCTTTTTTAGAAAATAATATATTGTCTAGGTTTGGTTGCCCCATGAAGATTATAACTGATAATGCACAGGCATTTAAGTCTAAGAAGCTGATCAATTTATGTCATCAATATCATATCACTCTTGGGCATTCTACTGCATACTATCCGCAAGGGAATGGTCTTATTGAATCTTCTAACAAGAGTATTGTGAGGATCATTAAAAAGGTGTTGTGGGAGAATAAGAAGGTGTAATGTTCCTTTTTCAGAAACATTATCAATCAACAAATAAAATCTATTCCAGAGATAGACTATAGGGGCATTTACTGGATTTGTCACCTTCATAAAGAAGGATGAGCTCCAGAGGCTACTTGGCCCACTAGCAGACTCTGTCTAGTGTTGTCAAGAGATAATATTCCCAAGAGGGAAAAACAACAATATTGGGAATCTCTTAAGATAACCCCAACATTGCAGCTACAGCAATAACAAATACATCCAATGGAAATAATAGTGATTCATATACACATGAAATGTTGGAGAATCCAATGGCCATCATATTAGGACATAGCAGCAAATAAGAATACAAATCCTTGAGGGAATGATCACTCAAGCAAGGCACTAGAAGCCTCAAGAAACTTGTACATGCAAATATGAGAATACACTACTGCATAAGAAAGCCCTAGGCCATGACTGCGCAGTTTTAGAGAGGAAATATTGCATAAATCATGAAAATACAAAAATATAACAATGTGGCCTCAAATAAAGAAGGGGGAGAAATATCTCAACCCCTGAAAATACATAACATCAATCCTCTAAAAGGATTGGCTGAAATCTATGTAAAAATGCTATAATACAGAAATGTCGGAGTTGCAGTAGCAGCTGCAACTCAAAAGCTGGAAATACATGGAGAAGGCTGAAATGGCTGCAACAAATGAAGAACTCTTCTCTAATGAAAATCTGAAGTGAAAGGTTGATCCTTTCACCCAAGACTTCCCCTCCAAGTGACTGTCAATCCCTCACAGCAAATAGTCACCAAGAAGAACGTTGTCTAAGAGAGGGACTACGCTGCCAATGATGGAATGTGGTTGTCCTGATGCCAAATATGGTTGGATCTTCTCATAATACCCCTTTTTTGATCTCCCAAGGTATGGAACCTCCCTCCACTGGAAAACTAGCTCCAGATGGTGTGTCGAAACCTCCCCAGAAACACCCAGCAACACTGCACAATGTCCACTACAGAAACTACGCTGATGTAGATGACTGAAGCTATGGCCTGAATGCCTAAATATGGGGAATGGAGTGCAATCCTTCATGAGCTCCTCAAGAAGTAGAGGAATTCTCAAACAAGACTCCCTCGTGCTCGAAGGCACTGCAGCTCTACTGAACAGCACGAGGCAGCAACAATTCTCTAAGACTCAAATGTAAAATGATCAAAGATCATCTCAATGGATGCCTTGCTCCTCTTTTAAACAAGTGAGCCTCCCTCCATGGGCCCTACTTCGAATTAGGGTTTCTCTTTCTCTAGAATCTTCCCTCATACGTTGTCCCACTTTGTGCTTTCCAACTCATGCCGGCGCAGTTTGACTTGGTCCACCTTGGCCTAGCCTTTATGCAAAAACCTCCTTTCACACATGGAGGTGTGAAATCCAGCTCCAAACATGATCCTCTTTCATACTTAGAGGATTTTTATTCTCTAATCATGCAAAGAATGGGTCTCCTACCCATTTTATTCATCTCTCACATAAAATTAACAAAATTTAATGTTCCATAAAAATTTGGAACATTACAGAAGGCTTGGAATTTAAAGCTTAAGTATGCCTTATCGACTGATAGGATATGCACAAAAAGGTCAATTGGAACCTCACCATATTATTTGGTATATGGGGCTGAGGCCATTTTTCCTACATCTCTAGGGGTACCTGTCATGATGTTGATTCAAGGGTTAGAAGAGGAACCAAATGCAGTCAAGAGGAGAATCAATCAGCTAATAGCTTTGCAGGAGAAGAGAAATGAATTTTATAACAGCAATCAACAATCTCAAAACAAAATCAAGAGGATATTTGATAAGAATATCAAGGAGGAAAGTTTTCAAATTCAGGATGAAGTGCTAAAATGGGAGGCCATAATTGAAGAGAAAGGAAAACACGGTAAGTTCGAGAACTTGTGGAAAGGTCCTTTCAAGATAGCAGCTTTCCATGGGAAAAATACTTACATACTACAGGAGATGGATGGAAAATCATATGCTGGAGTACCTGTCAATGGCAGGTTTTAAAAGCATTACTCTTCCTGAAATCTGATTGATCATTCATGTCATTGTACATATTCCATTTTTCTGCTAATAATGACAAGCTAAATTAGCAAGCTTGAGCCCGAGGTGAAGGCCATTAGAGCTTGAGGAGAAAGCTTCGAAATTTCAGAGTTTTTTTTCTGTTTTGGTCAAGAAAATGGATAGCAGCACTGAAACTACTGATTCTTAGTGTACCACAGGGGCACACTATCCCAAGTGGAGCCACTGTTATCACCCAAAAAATTTCAAAACATCATTGTGTTATGTTTGATTTTGGTCATGGTTCAAATTAGGTTTAGAAGTCAATTTAGGATTTGGTTAAGGGTAGGTTAGATTTTTATAAGTTCAAAGGTCATCATTAAGTTCAAATAAAGTCTTTTAAAGGTCCATTCATTGTCAAAATATCCATAATTTCCATTTGGGAGTCATTCCATTAAGTTTTGGGTCAAAACTATGCAATTAGCTAAGAATCCACATTTTTGTAGCGCCACTAGTTCAAAAAAGTTGATTTGCGCTACGAAAGCGCTAATAGTTTCGTAGCGCAAACTAGGAAAAATACGCTATGGGGGCTATGAAAGCGTGGTTTCTTAACTGTATTGTCATTTGATTTGGAAATTGTCAGAATTCATTGGGAAATGGTAGTTTAGTGGTATTATAGGTCAGTTAATGATGAAAATTGATGTACTTAGCCATGCTACAGTCATCATTGTCATGATAGGGCATGAATGAGGCATAATTCAGTTATGAGATGACATTTCAAATTCAAAATATTTCTTAATTGGTCATACACATTTCTCTTACCTCCATTCGAATATCTAAGCTCGGAAGTGTCAAGCCAAACCTGTGGCTATTCAATACAAGCTTTTCTTCATCCTAATCAAGCGAGGATGTTTCATATAATCAAGCGAGGCTGATTTAATTTATCAAGTGAGGCTGACAAGTTTTCTGTGAAGCATGGTAGAGGAAAAGAAAGTCCACAGAGGGGTACATTGCTTAAGATATGGGCCTAAAAATATGAAGGCCATAGTTGAAGACCTAGCAATGATGGAGGCATTCAGCAGAGTAGGTTGTCTTCGGTTTTGTGAAAAGCTGCAGGGTTGCCACACACATGTGTCTAAATAATTATCCTTGCACTTCAATGGAACAACTACCAAGGTTGGGATGCTAAGTGTACCAATTACACCAGAGATTATTGTTGCTGTGACAGAAATACCAAGGGGTCAAGAAACTTGGTTCAAAAGTTTCAAATTTTATATGGAGCCATGCAAAGAATTCATGAAACCTGAGTATGCATATATGGACCTGAATAACGCTATCCCTAGAAGCTGCATCAAAGACACTTATGCAAAGCTGCTGCTCAACATCTAGAGATATTTTACATGTGAAGGCAGATATCATAAGGTCTACACATATCATTTCAAGATGCTTCTGGATTCCAAAAGTAAGATTTCACTCGATTTTCCCTTTTACCTACATAGGAGTCTTGCTAAAATGGATGATAAAGTACAAGCTAAATCTGAAGGTTGTGAAACATCTTTTTTTCATCATGGTTTGATGAAGTTATTGATTTTGAATGAGCTTTATAAGATAGGCAGGGATTGGTCATCCTTTTTGTTTATAAATGGTTTTGATTTGGAAACACTAACTCCTGCTAGAAACCCTAAAACTAAAGGAACTCCATCACCACCAGTAGCAGAGTCTAGTCAACCTGTGGTTGCAAAAACAAAGGAATTTGTAAAATTGAAGCCAAGGAAACAAGTTGAGAAAAGGAAAGAGCAAACACAAGTGCTTGATACACAAACTCCATTACCTGCAAAACAGAGGTCAAATATTGTCAAAGAGGCAATACAGAAACAAGATGTCAGCAGGCAGGAAATCAAAAGAGTAACAAGAAGACAAGCAATGGCATTAAAGGGAAAAACAGTTGCTACAGATACAGAAGACAACCCAGTGATAAAGGGAAACTTAGATGACATCCTGCACGTAATTGACATACAGGAGACACCCATTGTGCAAGCTGAATTCATTGGAGAAGATGAGCACAAAAAGAAAAAGCCTAAGTCTGTAAAGAAGCTTGAGTTTGAGGGTGAAAATGTAGCTTTTATCTTTCAAGCTAGAAAGCCTTTAACTATGCATGCTAAGAAACTTAAGGAAGTTGAAGAAAATATTGAAACAACTAGAGCTCCTGAAGAAGTGGTTGATCTCTCATCACCTGCAGAGAAGCATACAGCCAACAGAACAAAAGAGGGAAAAGAAGAAGTGACAAGGAAAACAGAGTTTCAACATCTTGAAGAGAAGTTGAGGTTAGCAAACCAAGAAATTGATGTGATAATAAAGAGGGCTAGAAATCATAGTATTGAGAAAGCAGAATTCAAAATAATGAAGGTACTGTGGGAAGGTAAAACTGGTTCTATGTCTGAAACCCCAAGCAGTGCAGAGCAGTTTTTCACATGGACTGTCCCAGCAATAAAGGAAGCCAAATTTGTCAGAGTAATAAATAATCTCTTGAGAGCTAGTAATAGGAAACTTAAAAGTCAAGTGGAAGACTTGGAGCAGCAATTGAAAGTGATTCAGGTTGAGTTAAAGAACAAAGGTGCAAAATTACAATCATTAAAAAGTCAAAAGCTAAATCAAGTGAAAATTAAGAAGGAACCTCATGAAAACTGTGTTTTTCAGTTCATATGGCTTTTTTATTTGATGAAATCAGTGTTATTTTGAGTTTTGGCACATTTATAGTTTTCACTTTGAAAATATTTGGACAAAACTCCTCATTCAGTAGTTTCGTAGTGCAAACAGTGTAAAAAGAGTGAAAAGCGCTACGAAACTGCTGTAACAATTTTTTTCACTCTTTCTCATAAATGTTTGAAGGGAAAAAGTATGAATTATGACTTGAAATTGCTAGGGAGGATGTATTAAATGATAATGAAGATAATCCTGGAGGAAAGAAATCAAAATTTTGAAGAAGAAAGGGTAAAAGAGCTGCGCTATGAAAAGCGCTACGACACTGTGTTGTTTTCGTAGCACAGTCTATTACAGCTCGTTTGAAAAGTGTAAAGATAGTTTTGGGAAAACTGGAGCTTAGGGAGGATTTTTGGCAGGTGTTACTTCAGTTCCTAATAGAAAATAACCTCGAAATGATGAACTCGTGATGGTCAAAACACTTCAAAACTGCAAAGTACCCTATGCCTAGAAAACAGGGGATTGTTTACTACTTTGATGGAGGTCAACATTATGGTCATCGAGATTTAAAGCCAATCATCTAGATTCAACCAGGTGTTAATAAATTTGGCAAAGGATGTAATTTAATTAAGATAAGGTTGTTATAGATAGGTGATCAAGAGTTTGAATCCTATTTGTAATAGGACTATTTAGTAGATTAGTTGTCCTTTTGTAATAAATACCATGTCATATGGTTAGGCAAGGTGTCAAGATTCAAGAGTTCGATGTATCTAGCATCAGATAAGGTTATCTTATGTTGTAAATGATCTATAAAAGATCAAGAAGTCGAATATGCTAGAGGTTGGACATTTTTAGCAAAGGACTGTGTTTATTGTAAGTGACAAGTTTTTATCTTATTACAGAGATTTTTACTTAGCCAACTTGAGATTCATAAAGAGTTCTAGTGTGTTCTTGTTCTAATTCCATATTTTTACTATCTTATGGCAGTGGTGTTCGTTTATGTTACTCAGAATTCATCTTTTATGCTCTAACTTCCTATATAGACAAACTGACTGTGTTTTTTATAGTTTCACATGTGTATCTCTTGAATAAACTATGACATGCCTCAACTTTCATGCTAAGTAGATTGAATCGTTTTACTAAAACTATTTTTACTCCATAAGCCCAATGTGCACTTTTTGATGTGATTTACAACTAATATCTGTCATTTATCTGCTTATTACCCCACATAGAGTTAGCTATCTATACTTTATATCCAAATCATTAACCCTTGAGAGAGCCCTCTCAGGTTGAGGAGGCTAAGCCTCAATCAAAAGATTGGTTTGAAACAGTTGCATGAGATTGATTTGATTAGCAGCCCATCAGGTCTAACTTTGTGATAACACAACAATTCAAAACTCTTATGACATTACTCATCCCAGCAGAATGTCACATCCTTCTTGAGAAATTTATCCATGGGCGCAGTTATCAGTGCATAACCCTGAATGAACTTTCGATAATACCCAATGTGCCCCATGATTGAGCGTAGTTGTTTGAAATTCGTAGGTATCTCCATATTAACAATTACTGCGATATTTGTGAGATCTACCATCAACCCTTGATGGCAGACAATGTGTCCCAGCAGTATCCTAAATGGCACATAGAATATGCATTTCTTCAAGTTCAGTGAGATCTGATACTTTCTACAGGTATCTAGCATTAAGCACAGATTGGAGACATTCTTTTTCAACAGCCCAAAAATAGTCCAATCATCAAATTACACTTCCAAGAACTTATGGATAAACTCATTGAAGGCAGCTAATATGACATGTGAAAAGATGGCAGGCACATTCTTCAAGACAAAGGGCATGACTGTATACTAGAAATATCCCCATTAAGTTGCAAAGGTAATCTTACTACGATCTTCTGGCACAATTTGGATCTGATGATACCCTGTGTTAGCCACCTATAATATTTTGTTATACCAAAAGGTGGCTAAATCTGTTTTGAGCCTTCAAGGAACAATTTTTCATTACTAAAATTTGTTCTCCTTGCTCGAATGGGCCTTAAGGGAAAGGAAGGATTCTTTTCAGCACAAAGGCACTTGGGAATAGGAGATGCAAAGCTTCAGCACTTCAAGACTAGCTTGCCATGGATCCGAGCAAGCTTTTATAGATGGGGAAGGAGGGAGTTGGGATCCCTATTATTATGGGATTGGCCCTATCAACAAGGAAGGTTCCATAGAAGGTGGCAAAACTACTTCCCTTCCATAGAACTCCCGCAGCCAAACCTCCCAACTCAAGATAGGCAATAGTTGTGAGTTTGTTTGAACTCAACTTCCGCCATCCATATTTAAAAAACAGTCCCTAAAATGGGTGGCGCGATTGCTGCTCTATGACAGAGCGCCAAGTGGCGCGACCTCTTTACAGGATTTCCCTGAGTGGCGCGAGTACTGAACTGCCTACCCGCGCCAATGCAAAAAGAGCTGTTTTTCATGGATTTTGCAAGGAGATGTCTCAAGGGGAAATGAAGCTCATACTCAGAGGGATGCAATGATGATGTTTTCAGTGCATGACAGTGTTCACAAGTCACGTTATGGGTCCTCCATTGTGCGGGACGGGGAATGGTAGGGACGGTGACAAATTACTGTGTAACAGATGCCCCCTAAAGCATGAGGCCCGAGAGAGAGAGGGGTGAAATGCTTTACGAGAACATGTCCAATTGAAGGCCCGCCGTCGGAAAACCTGCACAGACAGATACAACTGATATCTTAAGTACACGATGTATATATATGGTATGGACGCAGCCATCCGAACAGAGTATGCTATAATCCGGATCCAGGGTATGGGCACAGCCATCCAACTAAGATCAAACAAATAGACCCAGGTATGGTCGCGGCCATCCAATCATTGAGTCATGTACATAATGACAATAATCCACAATCGCAGCCTGGATTACAACAGACACAATCCAGGGTCTTGCGCTCCATCTCGACCCAAATAAGTACAAGTTCTAGCACGCGAATATGTGAGCCGATGTCGAACATGCAAGAACATCGCCTGATTACCAGCCAATGATGAAAGCCGTTAACAGACGCGAGAGGAACCACCAATAATGACAATGGTCCTCAAGGTACTACAGTTACAATCCACGGCGTGTGAATAAATGAGCTGACGTCGAACACCCGCAGAATCATCCGATCGGAGGTCAATAATGAAAACCTCTCGTCGAATGCGACGAACCCGCCATTAAGGCATGCAGGCCCCAAGGTACCATCAGGAGTCTCTAGACCAACTTCCTGGATAATGAGTTGAAGTCGACAGGAAGTGATCTTGATCGAAGGTGGGCCATAATGATTCCCACATCATCGACACGAGACAGAGGAACATAATGTTTTGTTGTGAATTAGGACCATATGAGAAACAGAGGAAGGTTGATATTTGCAGAGGCCAACTTCTCTTGAACATATTGACGGCACGACAGTGGATTTGGCAGTATTTGACATCAACAGATCAAAGTTCATGGCGACGAGGCAGTGAACAGATGAGAGGTCAAAAGAGATTACCCAAACCCATGGAAGCAAAGTGAAACAACGAGATGAGATGTCCCCAACCCGACACGAATGCAGACAAGTGCCATGTTCAAGAGCGACATACTGCCGACGATAACGACGATGGTTCCATTTTTCCCCCACCATTTCCGGCGAGTACCCCAATTATTTTTGATGACAAGCTTGAAGGGGATAGCATATGCTTGTAATATAAGTCCGCCCTTCGGGCGAATCCATCCTAGTGCATTTAACGAGTCCTAGGAAGGAGAAACTCGGAGAACGTCATTGCGACGGAATCCAATGTCATCAGGGTTTAACGAGTCTGACAAAGGAAGAACTTGGCGTCTTTTCATGTTTAGAGAGTTTGAAAAGACAGCAGAAAAGAAAACTCCACAGGTCCCTTTTCGTAAATAGTTCCCCAGATCCGAAAAGGTAGAAAACAATATCCGAGAAAACCTCCTAGTCGCGATAGGCTAGGGTATTCCTTTTTCGTAATCAATCCATCCCGGCCCGAAAAAGGGTTAAACTTATACCGGGTGAATGTCGATTCGTGTCCATTTTAACGAGATCGAAACGACAAGGGCCTCGGCAATCTTTTCATATTTAGAGAGTCAGAAAAGAGCTGAAAGATGACTCCTCCTGGAGGAACGAGTGGTATAAAAGGTAGCAACTGGTTCCGGTAATGGTGGAACTGCTCAGAACAAATAAAGGTCAAGAGGCTGGCTAACAAGACCACTCATAGCAGCGGTTCCTCAGGAACGGGTAAAACAACCAAGTGAAGGCATATGATCGGCCAAGCAGATAGTGACAATGGAGTGAGAAAACCAAGGCTCATATGGCAGAAATAGGCTGATAAAATGGCAATCACAAGAGGTAAAATAAGAATGGTTTCATTTTTACACAAGCTTGAAACAAAGATAAACTATGCTTGAAACCGGTTTCATTTTTACACAAGCTTGAAACGGAAACAAACTATGCTTGAAAAAGTAAGCATGCCCCCATCATGGTGACTCAATTCGAGGTACATGCCCCCCAAGCTTCATTCCATATGAAAGGCAGATGGAGTGAAGGTTCAAATTACGAGATCAAGAGAAAGACTCGACTGGGATTTTACGAGATCTAAACAAAGACTCGGATTGAACAAGGACGTGTTTCATTATTTTAACGAGGTTGACACATTAAAAGAACTATCCTCAGAACACCCTTGTTTCATTTTTTAAGGAGCTTGACACAGGAAAAGAACCATGCTCCGACAACCTTGTTTCATTTTTTAAAGAGCTTGACACAGGGAGGAAACCGTGCTCTAAAATCCTAGTTTCATTTTTTAAAGAGCTTGACCCAGGGAGGAAACCATGCTCTAACCGGCTTGTTTCATTTTTTAAGGAGCTTGACACAAGAAAATGAACTGTGCTCCGATGACTTCATCATAATGAACAAGAAGTCATCGCTTCCAAGAGTTCCACTCCCGATGGAAGAAAAACATCCTGGAAGTCAGGACCCAATGCCCCCAGCACATTATGCACAACGACATCATCACTGAGCACAGGCACGGGGTAAGTAGCCACATAGTTGACCTGCGGTGGAGCAGATACAACGGGTGGATAGAAACCAGGAGGGGGTGATGGCGGACCAGATGCTACATTGGGACCAAAGAACGACAGCTGATCAATGGTCACAATCCGTCCTTCATGTGGAAAACAAGCCACACGAAAAAGGGAGGAGACAAGCGCTCCCATGGCATAGGTGTAATCGCGCCCCAGGAGCAGATGAAAATCCAAGGGGCCTGGAACGACCATCACATCCATATGGACGGTTTTCCCTCCCAAAGTAATTGGTAACCTTGGAAGGATCCCCAACGGTTGACTGGTCCCTCTATTGAGTGACAACAGATTCTGCATAACAGGCGCAAGCGGTGGTGAACCGAAAGCTTGCCAGGTAGTTGAAGACAGAATACTAACAGACGCACCTTTGTATATAATGGTGCTGGGTACAACCAGACCAAGAGCCTGTACTGTGATCTCGAAAGGCACATAAGATGGAAGGCGAAATCCTGCAAATCGGTTCCAATCAAAGGAAGCGACCAAACTACTCGGAGGGGCTACCATCGACAAGCGAAGGTCTTCCCCTGATGTTACGGTAGAAGAAGCATCCTCCATGACCTCCATCTCGAAGGTGGGAGGAATATCCTCCGTAGCCTCCATCATGGGAGGCGGAGGAGGGGCTTCTTGAAGTACAGGGACAGGAGAATCTTTCTCCAAGTCTGAAGAATCTGAAGAAACCAGAAGAACATGAGGGTTATGGGGTCCACTCTCAACAGAAAAGACCTGGTGCACCGCAGATGGGGCCAGTTCAACCGATCCCACGACCAATGGTTGGTTGGGAACGGATTCCTGAATCTGAATTTCTGGAGGAGTGGGATCGACCAAGGATGACCCTTGACCAATCACGGCATCAGCCAGTGGAAGACTCAAAGAAAGCTGTTTATAACCAGCCGGGAGGCGTGGTGTAGAAACAGTCAGGTTGTCGAAGACTCGCTTGGCTTCATCCATATAAGGACAAAGGTGAATAGCATGGTGCCCTTCACACAACTTACAGGGATTGGTGATCTTACCCTGCTTCTTAGGAGCCTTACCAGTGCCCCCAACCTGACTCCCGGAAGCCAAAGACAACGGTGGGCGATCGTTGGACCATACTTCGAGTACCTTGGGAATGCCAGGGCAGTCTCGAAGAAGATGGTCTCCCGTGCACAACATGCAGGGGAACTTGACTTTCCGAGGAGGGTTGGAAGGGTTATCAAGAGGAGATGTTTCAGGAGCAATAGAAGCACTTTTAATCTCTCGCTTATCAGACTTCTTCTTCTTTGTCTTCTTCTTCTTCTTCTTAGCCACCTGGTTACTCGAATCCAGACTTTCACCAGGCGAAGAGGAGGAGGAGGACTCAGAAATAGGCGAAGAAGGGGAGAGGTCCACCTTAGAATCAACATGATGTGGTTCGGGTGGAGGAGCTGATTGACCAGTAACTGAGACATTCGGAACGACAGAGGTTGAGAACAACCAAACAGGCAACCCAACAGTTAACCCAGGAAGGGACAACGTTGCCATATAAGGAGCACCAACATTTCCAAAAGGAGGAAAATGACCAGGATTCCCTTCTAAAGGGATTCCTTGGTTGGTAAACTCTGAAAAAGTTGCCATCAACACTCAAAACCACACACGGGCTGAAAAAAGAGTTAAGACACACGATCAAACGGTCAACAAGCAACGTCTAAACGGGTGTGTAATCGTGGGCGATTGATTTTACCACATTGGAAAATAAACAAATTCTACCGTTTCATGTTTTAAGAGTCAAGAAACGATAAAAAGATGACTCTATCTCTTTCAGAGTTGACACAAGCGTGAAAGGACAAGCGCTTGACGGTCTTTTCAAGTTTAGGGAGTCAGAAAAGACCAAATGACTGCTCAGGAAAAACTAGGCACAAAGGGTGTACCAGATAGCCGTGAACTGTAATATACACCTTGGTTTCAAAATGAAACAGAAATCGACCAAGGACTTTCCGTACGTGCAGGTAGTCTCCCCGAATGCTGTGTTCGGTGTATCACGGGTAAAAGGCGGCAGACTCGGCTTCCTGTGGATAAAGGATTGCAAACCTATAGGGGTCTCCTTTTATATACTCGACGGTACGGGGAGCGCAAGTCCGTACTAGTGCTGTCTAAAGCCAATAGGCGAACGACAGCTGCTAGGTTTAACGACGCCGGAACACGTCTCTAGCCTAGACCTTCTAAATATGTTGCGTTAAGTTCCAATGTTGCCTTAGGTTAATCGAATGAATTTTACAGTTGATCTTCAATTAAGTTTCAATTTCCAGGCCTTATCGTATGTAGTGTCTCCTAAATGCAAGCTATATGCCACGATGCAACATTTCGTTCGATGAAAACTAGTTAAATGAGAGTTGAGAGCCTTAATACAAACGAAATGAACGGAATACAAACAAGAATGTCTCTAATGCAACTAATGCAATTGCACATTTTTCATTCAAACACTAATCACTAGTGATACGGAAAAGATGACAATTTGCACTAATTAAAAAACAAAAGAGATTATATTTTTTTTAAAATTTTCAATGTCTAATGGCTAATGTGCACTGAAAACAAAAGGAACAATTAGAGAAATGATAACTAAGAGAGCAAAGCAAACAACATTCACTCACCAAGCAAGCAACCAAATCTCTAAATCGACCCAAAGTCTCTCAAATCGAAGAAAGACTCAAAAACACCCCAATGGACCGTGTGATCTGGGTCCAAAGCAAGGGCAAACAAATCCTGAATGAAAGAACGAACAAACACTCAAAAGACGCAACAAAACAATCAAAGACCGCTAAGAGGGCATGGAGGGTTAAGCAACAAGTCGACAGGACAATCAAGACACCAAAGCTCCCAAGGAGGGCTCGATTCACTATGCCACTAGATGCCCTAGGGCTCAAATCGTGGAACCGATAGATAGAGGCAAACAACCAAAGGATAGCGGTGAATTCCAGTCAAACCAGACTCCAATGCACTCAAACAATCAGGAAATCAAGAAGAAAAGTATTGGTCAAGCTCAGAAAGCCAAAAATTGAAGAAATTCAAAAAAGTCACAGGGGTGGCGCGACCGTGGCCTTGAAACTAGCGCCAGAGGCCGAGTGGCGCGAGACAGACAAATGCAACACGCGCCAAGTGGCGCGACTGTCAGGTAAAAACCCGCGCCAGTCGAATTCTTCAATGAAAACTAAAAACAAGCTAATCCGAGAAAAAGACCAACACAAGCTAAGCAAACCACAAGGCTAAAATAATGAAAGAACCCAACCCAGAAGGTTCATCAAGCAAGGAGAAACAATCAAAGCGAACCAATCATAAACGAGACAAGGAAAACCGGACGATCCCCAGCGGAGTCGCCAATTTGTTGAGAAGGTAAATCCCCTCTGCGGACAGAGGCGATCCCTACTAGCCCAACAGGGGTCTAGCAACAAACAAACAATGCTATGACGCAGGCTCCTAGTTACGAATGAAAGATTTGGGATAAGAACCTACCTGGATTCCAGCGCTCGATCTGAAAAAGAGATGTCCCCGTCCTTCAGTCCTGGCAGATCACAATCCTTCCACGATCTCCGTGGATGAACACCCGCACACAGAAAGAACAAACAGATACAAGCATAGGAACCAGCATACGTAACTAAACATCGGTCAGAAAAGACATTACTCGCATTAACATAATGGAAAAAAGGAGTGGAACCATAATCATAGTCATCTATTAAAGTGGTAAACGAATAGAAGTTACAACCAAGTTCTGACGCTGCAGCCTCCTTCGCGCGGGTCTCCGGTCGTCCACGTCTCGCAAAGCTCGCCGGGGGAAAGGGAAACCTCTCCAGAGTCTCGTGACAATGATCTCCTTGCTCGAGTGGGCCTTAAGGGAAAGGAAGGATTCTTTTCAGCACAAAGGCACTTGGGAATAGGAGATGCAAAGCTTCAGCACTTCAAGACTAGCTTGCCATGGATCTGAGCAAGCTTTTATAGATGGGGAAGGAGGGAGTTGGGATCCCTATTATTATGGGATTGGCCCTATCAACAAGGAAGGTTCCATAGAAGGTAGCAAAACTACTTCCCTTCCATAGAATTCCCGTAGCCAAACCTCCCAACTCAAGATGGGCAGTGGTTGTGAGTTTGTTTGAACTCAACTTCCGCCATCCATATATAAAAAACAGTCCCTAAAATGGGTGGCGCGATTGCTGCTCTATGACAGAGCGCCAAGTGGCGCGACCTCTTTACAGGATTTCCCCGAGTGGCGCGAGTACTGAACTGTCTACCCGCGCCAATGCAAAAAGAGCTGTTTTTCATGGATTTTGCAAGGAGATGTCTCAAGGGGAAATGAAGCTCATACTCAGAGGGATGCAATGATGATGTTTTCAGTGCATGACAGTGTTCACAGGTCACGTTATGGGTCCTCCATTGTGCGGGACGGGGAATGGTAGGGACGGTGACAAATTACTGTGTAACAAAGACATATAATCAACAATAGCGAGAGCATAAAACATAAAATATATGTACACATATATTTTTCCCCTGGATCCCAAATTAGGACTACTAGCTTGATTTTTCATTATATTCCTTTTAGTGTTACAACACATATATATACATGCCAAAGCATTCTTAAACCCCAATCCATTAACCCTGGATTAGAACATAACCATAGTTCCCTTAACCGGATCTACAAAATACCAGGGACAGAAAACCATCATGCCCAAAACCATGTGCAAATGCATGCACAAAACCATAGGTGGGTCCAAAAAAAAAATTCCCAAGGCGTTGCCCAACCCTTGCAAACCCTTGGACAATGGCGTTGCCGCCCGCCCTTGTGACCCCCCCCCGCTGCGCTCAACGCAACGAATAGGAAGGAGTTGTCGCCTCGCTGCACGTGCAACTATTCGTGGAAAAAATATAACACACACCCAAAATTTTCCCACTTGTTTTTTTCTTTCCGCATGGGGCCACAGGAGAGCTTAGTCATTAGTCTAGCCCTGCAACACCCATTGTTCTCTACACCAAGATAACTTCTGAGTGCTCACATACTTCGTCAATGCATCTAAAACATTCTTCAAAGTGTCCACCTTTACCAGCTGTTATCACACTCAAAATTTTCAAAATTTTGTTTTGATAAGGTCACCATAGGTTTCATGTTGTGTTATGTTGGGTCATGCATTTGATGAAGAATTTATAAAATCATGTTTATCCTAAGCCCAAAACCCACATATATAACCTTTTGAGGTTTATTACTTTATAAATCCATTTATTATAAAGTTTCAGACTTTATGTTATAAGCTTCGCCACCCATCGAACAACCGTGTTATATAAAAATACTGTTATATATTGCATATCATATATATAACAAAAGGCTGCTTAAACCATTGGTAGGACCCCTTGTGCCTTATCGCATATCGCCATCGCAAAGTTTTGTTACAACAATCAAATGCTAAACTTATAAATCACCGATGTGATATGAAGTGGGACCCATTCTCTGCCACGCTTCCCTTCCATTTCATTTTCCTTCGAAATATACGTTAACTTACCCTTTTTCCGCCTTTTCACTTTACCCTTCCACCTTTACCGTTTCATTGCTTTTCATTCCCAAATCACAATCAAAGTGGGTCCCTCATCTCATTTTGTAGAATTTACATATTTGGCATTGGAACTAAACTGTAAATAATGCAATCTCCGATTTGCGATATCACATCGCATTTGTTTTACCTTGTGAGCACCCGCAATCAATTTTATTTAGTTTGTGATGCAGTAAGTCAGGCCCACCTCAGAAGATTAACCCCCATTGCACAGTCATCGTAATACATTGATATACCATATAAACTTTGTAACACTTACCGCTTAAACCTTCGCCAATTCATAAAACTTTGCCACATGGCCAGTGGGTCCCTCTTCCCCGCACTTCACAAATTTTAAGATTTAACCCCACAGCTTATAACTAAAACTTAAGAATTGCGATGTGCGCCAGCGATCCAGTCCCACTTCTTCCCTGCCACGTCACCTACCCTCCATGTCACCTCCCCTTCACATCGCATTGCCAATTGTATTCTTTACAAACTAAATTGTAAAGGTTGCGAAGTGCGCGGATGGGATGCCACTTCAAAAATAAAGTTTAAAAGGTTTCAAGTCTGGGTATATTGGTTTTCACGTTGTTTTCACAAAAAGGGTTTTTAACATGGCAAAAGGATTTCGAGCAAAAACAAGATAGAAAGGTTCAATCAGGCAGCAGAAAGAATTCAATTCATATAGCAGATCTGCCCACACAAATCTCAGCTCATCTACCAGCATATTAGCGAATTGAGATCCACGTCCTAAACTGCCCCACTACATCAGCCCATTAGCAATAGCACAGCACAGGAAAAAAGGGTCGATTCAGCTCAACAGTCAACAAATTCCATCTCATCATTTCCTTAAAAATAGGATGATTGTTTTGTATTTCAATAAGGGCATTTATTCTTTTGATGATGGATAGTCCCATTCGAGCAACCTAACTACTTTTGATGTAATTATGCACTCCTTTAGTTAGTAGTTGTAATAAATATAACTAGATTCCTATTAGGGGATTAACTCTTAATGGATAAGTGTCTTTTTTATAAATGTGTCAGTTATGATTAGTTGTCAGTTTGAAGGTTCGATGATTTAGAATCCTATGTAATGTAAAGAAAGTATATTTATAGAGAGAAAATCGAATATCAAAGGGTTGAGAGATGGTTACTTGACACTACCACCATTTTAATCTCTATCTATCAGTAATATACAATTGCAGCCTATTTCAGACCTAAGATTCTTCTTTGTATTCTTATGTATGTTTCTTCTATAAGTCTTTTATTTCCTCTCCAGTGTTCTAGTTGTATAATCACTTGGAATTCATGATTACATGCTCCACCTTCCTTTATACACCTAGTCTGTTGTTTTGTCATGTTTTATTAGTTTTCTTATGTATAGTCACTTAGAATTCATGGTAACATCCTCCAACTTCTTGTATACATATAGCTTGTTGTTTTGTCCTTCATGTGAGGTTTAATAAGAATATAATTGCCTCAGCTTCCATGAGATAAGTTGACTTGTGACTTAGTTTTCATATTGACTCCATAAGCCCAATGGTAGTAAACCCTTTACATATTTCACCTACACTAAAACAACAACATTCAATCCAATTCAGAGTTAGCCATCTTATTTCAATTTATTCATTGAATATCATTTATCCTTTTGAGAGAGCCCTCTCAGACCAGAAAGGCTAATTTCCAGTTACAAGTTGGTTTGAAATAGTTACTCCAAGTTGACCATTGAAGTAGCCCAACAGGAACTCAATTTGGTGATAACCTTCTGGCGTTGTTGCTGGGGACATGAAGGTGAAAATTTTCTTCGGGCTAAATGACAAGGTTCAAATTTTACTTATGATTGTGAACAGAAGCCAAACACAGGAAGGTTGTACCATTCACCTGGCGACTCCATTGTTCAAGGTCTCGAGCTTCAAAGTTCAGAGCGACTTCATTGGGAAGAATCCATATTTGAGAAAATTCATGGTGATCCAAGATGACAGGGTATGTGGCAAAACCTTTATATGATGAAATGTTACAAAGTGTAAGGGATGAGTTAGCAGAATTTCAGATAGATGAACATTTCTCAACAATAGTATTCCGTTGTTTGAAATCCAGTTGACTCACCCCTGAAAATAAAATTTGTTTTCTTGGTTTAGCTGTTGAAAAATTAGAAAATGAAATTGAACTGTTAGATGTTCAAATTGGATCATATGATTTCCAAGATCCTAAACATTTCTTGGAAAGTCTTCCTCCTCCAAAAAAGGAGGAAATTGTTATACCATTTGACTTACAGATAAGGGAGGAATGTGGTTATGAGCTTGATATTGTAGAGTTGGAATCAAGGTTTAGCCTTAATGAATAAATGAAAAGGATATCCAGGATAAATTTTTCATTGAGAGCTTAAAAGGGATATCAATAAATTATGTCTTCTATGATCCCATAGCTGATTACATGGAAGCATTCTATAGTCCAACTTTTCAATTATTTTTTCACTATGAAAAACAAACCCATTTTCTGTTACCTTCATCATTTCAGAATATAGTTTGCTTTTAGTTTAAGCACAATCAAGGAGTTTTAGTATTAGATCAACTCATTGACTGGCTTTATTGGAGGTTTCATGTTTCTTGAATCAAACATGAAGATTGCAATTGTTAGGGTAGGTAGGAGTGTGTGTGAATAATTTCAAGTAGTCTGAGCATCTTTTCAGCATGTACAGATTTTTTTTTCCAGCAGTTATCATCAAGCTTGAGCCCGGGGAGAAGGCCATAAGAGCTTGGCAAAGTCTTCATCAATTTCGGAAAATTTTCAATTTTTCAAGAGTGAGGCACTGGAACTACAAGTTATTTTATGTACCACAGGAGCACACCATCCCTAGTGGAGCCACTATTTCACACTCCAAATTTTCAAAATTTTGTTTTGATAAGGTCACCATAGGTTTCATGTTGTGTTATGTTGGGTCATGCATTTGATGAAGAATTTATAAAATCATGTTTATCCTAAGCTCAAAACCCACATATATAACCTTTCGGGGCTTGTTACTTTATAAACCCATTTATTATAAAGTTTCGGACTTTATGTTATAAGCTCCACCACCCATCGAAGAGCCGTGCTATATAAACTTACCATTATATATATTGCATATCACATATATAACTAAAGGCCGCTTAAACCATTGGTAGGACCCCTTTTTCCTTATCGCATATCGCCATCGCAAAGTTTTGTTACAACAATCAAATGCTAAACTTATAAATCACCGATGCGATATGAAGTGGAACCCATTATCCACCACGCTTCCTTTCCATTTCATTTTCCATCGAAATATATGTTAACTTACCATTTTTCCACCTTTCCACTTTACCCTTCCACCTTTACCATTTGATCACTTTTCATTCCCCAATCGCAATCAAAGTGGGTCCCTCATCGCATTTCACAGACTTTACGTATTTGGCATTGGAACTAAACTATAAATAATGCGATCGCCGATTTGCGATAACGCATCGCATTTATTTTACCTTTTGAGTGCCCGTAATCTATTTTATTTAGTTTGTGATGTGGTAAGTCGGCCCCACCTCAGAAGCTCCGCCCCCATTGCATAGTCGTCACAATACATTGATATACCATATAAACTTTGTAACACTTACCTCTTTAACCTTCGTCGATTCATAAAACTTTGCCACATAGCTGGTGGGTCCCTCTTCCCTGCACTTCTCAAATTTTAAGAGTTAACCCTGCAGCTTATAACTAAAACTTAAGAATTGTGATGTGCACCTGCGAGCCGGTCCCACTTGTTCCCTGCCATGTCACCTACCCTCCACGTCACCTACCCTCCACATCACCTCCACTTCGCATTGCATTTCCAATTGTATTATTTATAAACTAAATTGTAAAGGTTGCGAAGTGCGTGGATGCGATGCCAATTCAGAAATAAAGTTTAAAAGGTTTCAAGTCTGGGTATATTGGTTTTCAAGCTATTTTATTCACAAAATTATTTTTAACATGGCAAAAGGATTTTGGGAAAAAACAAGACAGAAAGCTTGAGTCGGGCAGTAGAAAGTGTTCAATTCATACATCAGATCTGCTCGCACAACTCTCGGCTCATCTACCAGCATATCAGCGAATTGAGGTCCACGTCCTAAACTGCCCCACTATATCAGCACATTAGCAACAACACAACACAGGAAAAAAGGGTCGATTCAGCTCAACAATCAACAAATGCCATGTCATCATTTCATTTAAAATAGGATGAATATTTTTGTATTTCAATAAGGGCATTTATTATTTTGATGATGGATAGTGCCATTCGAGCAAACTAACTACTTTTGATGTAATTATCAACTCCTTTAGTTAGCAGTTGTAATAAATATAACTAGAGTCCTATTAGGGGATTAACTCTTAATGGATAGGTGTCTTTTTTATAAATGTGTCAGTTATGATTAGCTATCAGTTTTAAGGTTCAATGATTTAGAATCCTATGTAATGTAAAAAAATTCTATTTATAGAGAGAAAATTGAATATCAAAGGGTTTAGAGATGGTTACTTGACACTACCACCATTGTAATCTTTGTCTATCAGTAATATATAGTTGCAACAACCTATTTTAGACCTGAGATTCTTCTCTGTATTCTTATGTATGTTTCTTCTATCAGTCTTTTATTTCCTCTCCAGTGTTCTAGTTGTTTAATCACTTGGAATTCATGATTACATGTTCCAACTTCCTTTATACACCTAGTCTGCTATTTTGTCATGTTTTATTAGTTTTCTTATGTATAATCACTTGGAATTCATGTTAACATGCTCCAACTTCCTGTATACATATTGCTTGTTTTTTTGTCCTTCATGTGAGGTTTAATAAGACTAAAATTGCCTCAACTTCCATGAGATAAGTTGACTTGTGACTTAGTTTTCATATTGACTCCATAAGCCCAATGGTAGTAAACCCTTTACATCTTTCACCTACACTAAAACAAAAACATTCAATCCAATTCAGAGTTAGCCATATGCTTTCAAGTTATTCATTGAATATCATTTATCCTTTTGAGAGAGCCCTCTCAGACTGGAAAGACTAATTTCTAGTTACAATTTGGTTTGAAATAGTTACTCCAAGTTGACCATTGAAGCAGCCCAATAGGAACTCAATTTGGTGATAACACTAGCAACACATTTTTATCCTCAAACATATCTCTCACAAAGTGATATTGAACATAAATGTGCTTTTTCTTTGAATGATAAGCAGGGTTTTTAGCCAAGAAATTTTCACTTTGGCTATCACAATCTATCCTTATAACTCGTTGCACCAACCCCATACTTGAACACAATCTCTGCAACCAAATTGCTTCCTTGCTTGCATGAGTGGCTGCCATGTATTCTGCCTCTATAGTTGAAAGAGCCCCTACATAATTTCTTTTACTCATCCAACTGACTGCACCTCCAAATAGGCTAAACACATACCCACTTGTAGATCTTCTTTGGTCCAGATCTCTAGCCCAATCTGCATCAACAAAACCACGGACGTCCAAAACTTTGTCCAATCCTGGTAGCACAAACCATAATCACTAGTGCCACACAAATATCTAAAAACCCACTTCACTGTTGTCCATTGATCCTTCCCTAGTTTTGACATAAACTTGCTCAATTCTCCCACTGCATGTGCAATGTATGGTCTAGTACAGACCATTGCATACATCAGGCTACCTACTGCACTTGAATATGGAACATGAGACATATCCTCCTCTTCTTCTTGTTTCTTGGGACACTATTCAATGGATAGATTTACACCTACAGGAATAGGATCCTTCACTAGTTTACTATCCTACATATTCAACCTCTTCAATATTGTCTCGACATACTTCCTCTCGTTTAACCAGAGCTTCCTCTTTTCCTGATCTCTCTTAATTTCCATGCCCAAAATATATTTTGCAGCACCAAGATCCTTCATGTCGAATTTGGAGAATAATTGGATCTTCAAATCTTGGATAATTTCTTTTTCATTTGCAACCAACAACATATCATCCACATACAAGGCCAAAGAAATAACATAGTCACCAATTAATTTAAAATACACATAGTGATCCTCTTTGCTTCTGGTGAAGCCAAGTCCTCGTATATATGTATTAAATTTCTGATACCACATCCTTGGTGACTATTTTAACCCATACATAGACCTTTTTAACTTGCATACCAGTTCTTTCTTACCCTTCACTGTAAAGCCTTCAGGTTGCTTCATTTAGATCTCCTCTTCCAGATCCCCATCAATAAATGTTGTCTTCACATCCATCTATTCTACCTCAAAATAAAATGCATCAAAAACAGATAAAAGTAATCTAATAGAAGTAACATTGGCAATAGGAGAAAAAATATCACCAAAATCAATTCCCGACACCTGTGAATAATGTTTTGCTACCAACCGAGCTTTGTATTTCTCCACCTTTCCTTCTACATTCATCTTCTTATTAAACACCCATTTTCTCCCGATGGGCTTCCTTCTAGCTAAAAAATCCACCAGATCCCATGCCTCATTTTTGTGCAAGGATGTCATTTCTTCAACCATGGCCTCCTTCCAGAGTTTTCCATCCTCTGAATCCACTGCCTCCCTAATAGTTATGGGATCATCATCAATGATAGTTAAAGAAAAATTCGAACAGAAAGAAGATGGACTATACCTTTTTCGTTTCCTTCTTTCCCGAACTGATCTTCTCACAGCTGGAGTTTGTGGCTCTTCCTCTTCTGAATCTTGTTATGTTGTAGATTCTAATTCATCCTCCTTTAGCTCAAACTCTATCTTCTCAGGTTACTTTTGTAGGACTTCATGTTTAACAACATCTTTCACCTCTCTAAACACCACATCTCGACTGTACACAACCTTCCTTATTTATGGGTTCCAAAGCTTGTAACCCTTTAAACCATCCTTATACCCAATAAAGATGCACCTTTCAGATTTATTATCCAACTTGGTCCTTTTCTCATTTGGAACATGTACATATGCATCACATCCAAATACGCTCATATGTGAAAGAGAGGGTTTCTTACCAATCCATACCTCATGTGGATTCTTATCCTCCAATGCTGAAGAAGGTGATCTGTTAACCAGGTAACATGCAGTCTCCACTACCTCTACCCAGAAATCTTGTCCTAACCCGGTACCACTGAGCATGCTTCTTGCCTTTTCGATTAATGTTCTGTTCATTCTTTCTACAACTCCATTTCGCTAAGGTGTGTATGGATTAGTCTTATGTTGTGCTATATCACACTTCTTACAGAACTCTTCAAATTCCTTCTTGTAGAACTCTCCACCATTATCTGTCCTCAACACCTTTATCTTCTTCTCTATCTAGTTTTCCACTAGAGCCTTAAATTCTTTAAATATGTCAAAGAATTCATATTTATTCTTCAAGAAATATATGCATGTATTCCTTGAGAAGTCATCTATGAATGAAACATAGTACACAAACTTTCCCAGTGATGGAACCGACACAGGTCCAAACACATCACTGTGCATGAGCTCTAATATCTTGTTCACCCTCTTAGTACCATAAGGAAAACTTGCTCGACTATGCTTCCCATATACACATTATTCACAGAAATCAAAATCCATAGAGAAATTAGAAATACCTTCTACCATACCATTACCATTTAGTATCCAAAGGCCCTTCTCTCCAATATGTCTAAGCCTTTGATGCCATAGCATGGTCTTTTTTTTCCAGAGACCGCTAGGCTTTCCGCTCCACTTTCAGGAACCACAGAACTATTGCACCCATCAATGAAAGTGCTAACCTGAAGCTTGTATAAAGTTCCAATCCGGACTCCCTGCATTAATACTAGTGCTCCCTGAACGATCTTATAGGTATCTTTCTCGAACATTGTTTTTACACCTGCATCATCCATCTTGCTTACAGAAATCATATTTCTTGCCAATGCAGGAATATGAAGAACACCAGGAAGTGTTCTAATCCTTCCATCTTGTAGCTTCAGCTTGAATTTTCCACGTCCAATGATTCTAGCCTTCCTATCATCCCCTAAGAAGATATCACCACCATCATACTTCTCATACTTGCAGAACCACTCCCTATGGGGAGTGAAGTGAAAGGATGCACCTGAGTCAATCAAACATGCCTCATGATCTACATGTGTCTTTGAAGAAGAAGCCAAATACACATCCCCACCTTCATCTGAGGTGGTTTTTGCCTATAAAAAAGGAGCATCATCAGATCCTTTTACTTTCACATGAGCTTTAGATCTACTGTCCTTTTCGCAGTGCCCTTCCTTTCCGCATTTCCAGCACACCTTTGCAGGCTTTCCTGGAGATTTAGATCTTCCACTCGAAAACATATTTTTGTTTCTTTTCTGGGACCTTCCTCATACAGATAAGGCATCTTCATTCTAGCCCTCCATATTTCTCCGTCTCATTTCCTCTGACGGCAAGGCTGAGACAATTTCATCAAAATTCAAGGTAGTTGTATTGCTACCTATTGCAATAACCAGACTGTCCCACGAATCTGGTAGAGAACACAACAAACTGATGCACTTATCTTGGTATGAGATTTTAATATCAACAGATGAAAACTGACTTACCACAGTATTCAAGGCATTCAGATGATCTGTCATCGAGTCTCCATCCTTCATCCTTAGGTTATACATCTTTTTCCACGGGAATAATTTATTCACTAGAGACTTAGATTGGTACAAAGTCCCTAACTTGACCCACAAAGTCTTCACTGTAGCTTCCCAAGATACATTCAACAATACCAAATTTGAGATACATAATCGTATTGTGCTCTTTGCCTTTTGATCCAACTTCGCCCAGTCTTCATCTGACATTGTCATTGGTTTAGTACCCAGATCTACCACGATCCACTAATATTTATTGATCAAGAGATCATGTCCAAGTCAAAAAAATGCTCAAAAAAGGAACTGCTTAAAATTGGTTGCAATCTGAACGACCGGAAAGGCCTCGTCGCTGCGATTCTAGCACCACAAATTAGATTCATATCCGATGTCGTATGTGAAAGTTACTAAGGTTTGAAATCACCCAATGACCTCCAAAAACAGGACTTTTGACTATGATTTTGTCAAATTTTGAAAAAAATATTATGGCAAAAATTTCAATTTTATATGGTTTATATGGGCCTATTAGAGGGTGCCACGTGGCTTGCTCGGAGGCTGCCACGTGGTCCCAGGCCATTGGTTTAAAAATGTGTTGAAAGGTTGAACGTTATGAGGGTCAAACCCTCGACCCGAGTACTCGGGCAGGGTCGACCTAACCAACACGGCTGCGGGTAGAACGTGCACAATGGGTGAGTCAGGTCACTCTGACTGTTTGAGTCAGGTCTTCGTTTGTTATAACGGGCGGAGTTGATTTAAGCCCTTAAGGATAAGGGATAAGGCCCCGCGACCTATCACCAAGGGTTAAGCCCCATTCAAACCAGCGGAAATTTTTGGTTTAAGCACTTAGGTGCTAGCTCCATAACCATATGACCCGCAGGCCATGATCGCGGGCGCAAATTTGACACTAACTGCTAGCATAAACCGTCTCTGAAAATCTGGCATGTGAACACGCTTGGAACTAACAGTTAAATTTATTGTTGCCCCCAAAAATAGCGCGGTTCCACCTAATCTAAGTTGTCCGCCTATTCTGGTGGAGTTAACTGGAGTTCCTCCAGTTTTGGAGGAGGTTTTCTAGTGCCACTAGGCATAAATTTGTTTTGGTCATAACTTTCTCAATTTTCGACCAAACAAGATGAAATTTTAGTCAATTTTGGATTTCTTCGACCTTCTGGAGTGTTTGGGACATGTTGTAGAGTGAAAAAAGGTGTTCTTCAGCCCTTTTTTCTTCAAGGAAGAGGAAAGGGCCACCAAGGCCATCAGGGAGATGGAGCTGTCTTGGGTTGTACTTCACTGTTTGAGGTGAAACAAAAGCCATTTTTAGTATATTTCTGTCTTATGAAGTCAAATTCACAGATTTTTTTACCTGTTTAGGCATATATTTCACTATATAACCATTTTGAGAAACTTAATAGAGCAAAGACATGCCCAATGGGAGCCTTGGACCTGACAGATGTAGCCCAGGAGGGGTGAACTGCCTCATTAGTTTGTTGTGTTATGCTATGGTGAATTTCTCTTGCTGTGTGTTTATGATATAATATGTTAAACAGTAAACTTAATTAACATTTCCTCACAGAAAAAATCAGAAAAAATTACCAAAAACACTTTGTTTAACCTGCAAGACAGGGAGAATACTTTTCACACTTAATTAAATGGAAATGGATACTTTGAACAACATTTACAAATAGTTCCATTTTCAGATCATTTATCCACCAAAAGATCCTCCCTCTTAAGCTTCCACAACTCAAAACTCTTACCATTAAATTTCTCGATCTCTATCTTTCCACTACTCGTCATCTTCTTTCACCGCAAGAATCGACCCCACATATCTCCCACTAAACAAGGTCTACCACAGGCCTGAGCAAAAAACCCCTCAACAACAAAGGCGTCCCCTTGAAGCCGAAACAACTCTTATACCAAATGTAGGTTTTAACCCTATACAAAAATGATCTACAAACGATTCTTAAAGATAGAAAATAAGCAATAGCGAGAGCATAAAACATAAAACAAATATACACAAAGATTTTTCCCCTAGATCCCAAATCGGGACTACCAGCTTGATTTTTCATTATATTCCTTTTAGTGTTACAATACATATATATACATGCTAAAGCATTCATAAACCTCAATCCATTAACCTAGGATTAGAACATAATCGTAGTTCCCTTGACCGGATCTACAAAATACTAGGGGCAGAAAACCATCATGCCCCAAAACCATGTGCAAACACATGCACAAAACCATAGGCGGGTCTGCCCACCTAAAATAGGGTCCATTTTTTTTTTCCCTAGGGCGCTACCCCGGACCTCATTCAGGGGGCTACCCGCCCCCTGCAAACCCCCAAACAAGGGGGGTTTCCACTCCCTCGTGACCCCCCTGCTGCGCGCGGTGCAACGAACGGGGAGGGGATTTCGCCCCCCCTGTAACCCCCTCGCGCATGCGACTATTCATGGAAATAATATAACACACACCCAAGTGTTTAGGTGTAATGTAAGAAAGTCTGTAAACATTTTCACAAGTATATATTAATATGTCCAATATATAATAAGTAAATGATGGGTAAAAGTTTACATGTTGATTAAAAGTAATATAGAGGCTAGTATGGGGGAGAGGTTGCAGTGTCTGTAAAAAGTTAAAAATAATAAAAATAATAAAATTCAATTTGTTACATTGTAATTTTGTTTTTATTAAAAAAATTATGAATAATTTTTTTAGATAAAAGGAAAACATAATATACATATTACATTAAAATATATAACTGATTAGCAACAACAAGTTAAGATCCATTTTACCTTATAAAATAGAATAATGATTCTGAAACCATATTTAAATTTAATTACTAAGCACATCAAAATTTTAATACTTACAATATAACAATACTTTTAACCATGGATATTTATGTTCACTTTTCCATATATATTATTAACTTGTAAATAGGGTTTGTAAAATACCATGGCTCATCAATACAACATGCCAAAAAGCCATCTCTCATTTCACAATCAAAATATTTTATAAATATTTTATTGGAATTTAATTTTATAATATTTTTGTGATTAAATTTAAAATAAAATGGATTATAATTACTTCTGAAATATATCTACACCTATATCACATTAAAATATATAAGATATAAATAGTGTTGCATACCAAAAAAACCATCTCTTATTTCACAATCAAAATAATACTTACAATATAACTAGAAATTGCACCACATGTTGCAAAAGAAACGTCGTAAGGAAATAGCATGGAAAGAGTAGCCTAGAAGAAATAATTTGTTTCAAAGAAATATGTAATATCCCATTTTGGGGATATCTTTAAAACACGACAGAACTCCAACTGGAGATAGACTGGGAGGGCATTTACCGGATATGTCAACTCTAGAAGAGGACGAGATCCAAAGGCTATCTGGCCCTTTCCAGACTCTATCTAGGAGAAAAAGATAAACACACCAAGCGGTATAGAACTAGAGCACTCAAACAATGATAATGCAGCAGACAGTAATATCCCAAAAATGGATTTTTCAGCAGATCATGCCAGAAAAACGAATTCTTCAGGAATGATGGCTTTATATATCATATAATATGTCTAAAAATTCTTAGCAACCAAAATAAAGAACAGCAGCAACCTTTACTCAGCTTTTATGGGCAAAAAGGTGGGGAAAAGTGAGGATTTTGGCCCTAAAATGAGTGTATAAGAAAATATGCGTGCAATTACGGGTCAAGGTTCTGGAATATGTTCTATTAGGTCAAGAGGGATTTCTATGTCGAATTTCAGCTCAAAAAAAGGCGTTTTTCTATGTTAAACAGTTCCTCCTTCCCGACTAGTCAAGAAAGACCTTGATTTCCCATGACTTTGAGTATGCAGAATTTTACTGAAGTAAGGGTAACATATTTTCTGAAGGAATAAGATTAAAATACTATGAAAAATCATAGAGTAGGTTTAGGATCATGGAAAAGGCATTGAGCAAGGTTAAACAACAATTTTACATAGAAAACCCCTCAAGATAGAGGTGCCGCAAGACAAGAGAATGATCCAGGAACCCTTCAGAATTTTCTCTAGGAGCTATGAGACAAGAAGATGAATATATAGCCAATAATAACGTATGGCATCAATAAAGTGTACAAGCCTTGAGGAAACAACCTCTCAAGAAGAGCAATGCAAGCCTCAATAATAAATGTACATGAGAATGAAGAACACTGCTATTTCTGCATAAACCCAGACTATAAAAATGCAGTCTATGATAGAGAACTACTCCAGAATGATTTCAATAAAATATATGGCCCAAATAAAATAGGGGAGCAAGGCTCTAACCCTTAGAAACAGTAATAGATCAATCCTCCAAGGGATTGGCTGAAATACACAAAATGGAAAAGATGCCGGAGTTGTTGGGCAGCAGCTGCAACTAAAATCTGGAACTAAGTAGAGAAGGCTATAGATGATGAACAATCTAAAGTATACCTCCTCCAATGGATCTCCAAGTGGAAGGCTGATCCTTACACTTGAGATCTTCCCCTCAAATCAACCGGCAAACCCTCACTGCAGATACACCATGAAAATAACGCAGTAACTAAGAGGGACTGCATAGTAGTGGAATAAAACACTTTGGCCAAGTGCCAAGATCTGTAAATCAGCTCCAATGTCCTCCAATCTGATCCTCCAAATGAAAGACAGACTCTCCCTCTGAAAAACAAGAGAAGGAAGTGGTGTCGTAAAGTCACCACAACAACACCCTACAACACAGTATTATGTTGCTGCAACAATAACGTTGTCCTGGAGGATGATACTGAAAAACTAACCTTGCCCGAGCAGGCACTCAAAGTCCCCCGAGGCTAAGGGTGAGATCTCTGCACGAAGACACTAGGTGCACTAAACAGTGCAGTAGACAGGCTAAACAGCCAGTGTGCCAAAGAAGACAAATGTCTCACTCAACAATCAACAACTCAAGCATGACTGAAATGAGGAGGCTCCTCCATATTTTATAACGTTGGTTTCCCTCCAAAACCCAACGTAGCTTCTCTCTCTCCTCCACATCCTCATCCTTATCCACATTCTTATCCTTATCTGCACAGAAGCTGGTAGAAGCTTCTAGAGTGTACATAGGCCCCCTCCTCCACGTGGTGTTAGGTCCCCCCCTTGACTCCCACTTAAGTCACAACGTTGTGCTACTAGGTGGATGTCTTATTTCACTTAAGTGAGTTAGACCCTCTTTACTCAATTTTTATTTATGTACAAACTATAGATGACAAACTAAACAAAATAGAATATTCCAATTAGTTGTCGCTAATTAGGAATATTATAGTCCCCCCCCCCCCCCCCCCCCCCCGGCAAAATGTTGCTTTCCCTCAAGCAACTACTTGAACAAGTCTCCTTACTAGCTGATGCTCTCCACCGACACTGCAAAATGTGCCTGGGTCCCAGATGCGCCACTGAATCTGACGTAGGCAGGGCTAGCCTACAATACCCAGAATTTTTAATCTCTGGGCATATCAGCGTGCATCTGGCAATTTCACAACTGTACCTTCTGCATGCGGAAGCTTATCTTTCATGTGGTTCAAAATCATTCACATTTGATTTCATACTTTCATTAAAAGCCATCATATATGGAATTATCTCAATTCCAATATTTACTTCTCTTCAGGCAAATTCATGCTTTGAATCCTTTAAGCAAACCCAATGATAATGTGAGTTCAAATATTCCACAATTGGAATAAATTTCAATCATAATTCTAATCCATGCGCTTATGCCTCTTCCCATGCTTAATTCTTAACATTCTATCTTCAAAACAAACCAAGCCTCATAACAAGATTCTGCTTTTGAACTTAATACAAAATCAAGTTCCAATTATATAAGCGCACTTTACCAATTCATTTGCCCACTTCATGAAAATGACAATTCATATAAAAACTTAGAATTTGATCAATTCCAACATTCATACCTGTCCATCCAACAATGGATACATATTGTGTTCAACTTCAACGATCTGGCAGATGTATCAATTCATAAAACTACAACTTCTGAATGTGTTCAAAGCTTAACACATTACACTCGGGCTGTATTAATACCGCTTCAGTTCAATACTGACAACATTTAAAAACTCAACGCAGAGTCTACTTACTCTTCAACACATCAATACACTTACCATTTAAACGATGTGCCTACTCTGCGTTAATCATTTATGACAAACCAAAATCAAAGGAACAGCGTCTTGTTCACATTCACCAACTGGTGCTTCCAACATCTGATCAGATTCGAACTGGTTTGTTTTAATGCCGGCGCTTCTGGATTATACAATCCACCATCGTTCCGTCTTTACATTGCATTTTCACGTTTCTGTACTAATCTTCTTCACGCAGTACAAATACGCAAAGAACCTTCAGTCGATGGATACCAGATCATCATCGATTTGATGCTCTTCCTTTCCACTCTCCGTTCTTATATGCTTCTGCACGATTATCATAAATTCGCTAGGCTGCTTCATGAAACTTCACATGAATCTGGACCCAACAATTAAATTTTTTTTTAATCGAATTCCAAATAAGATAAACAGTATTTGAAACAACAGTCCTGCGCCTTTTTCCACGTCTTCCCACAACACAATCTGACATAAATGTCAGTTCTTCCCTCAGGGATTTAACCTTTGCGTTGTCACATTACAACTTATCAATTTGTTTAATAAAATGCCTCATTTAATGGCACGTCAAACTACACCTTCGATTCACCATTAAAGTCAATCTATGTCAGGACTGACATCGCTCCAGAAAAATAGAAATCACCATGGTTCACACAATTTAACACGCCTTCAGTTCTTAACCACGTTATATAAAACATGAATTCAGCAATTCATTCATAAATCAATTCTTATTTTGCAGGCAGAATACCATTAACATTTAATGAGAATAGCGCTCCATATAATTCTGACATACCTTATCGATCTTCTGTTTCAGCTTCACACAATGCATTCACCCCGGAATTGTAAAGATCATACATTTAGCGTTCAGGATTTTCACGCCGACATAACAAATGCAAACCTCATAGACTCAATTCCAAATTGGAACAATCATTACGGCAAACAGGGATTAAATCAACAATTTATGCAACGCTCATTGATTTCTCATTTGATTCGCATGGATTTACCATTCCACTTATGAACTCCACGGATTCACATTTGCTGGCGCTCATAAATCAAACTTACAAATTCTTTCATGTTGGCACTTTATTCAATCAATCGATACATCAATCCAGATATATATGTTTGTATACAACTTTTCTCAATCAATCGATACATCAATCCAGATATATATGTTTGTATACAACTTTTCTCAATCAATCAACGATATATAAATAAATCTGAAACATTGTTTTCATATAAACAAAAGGAGATCACTTACAACCTTTTTCTTTGGCCGGATATTCAACGTTCATGGCCCTTACCATTTGCCCAGAGGCTTACAGCCTTGGCTGTTCAAAACCTGCTCTCCACCACTCTCACTATTCAAGTGTATTTTTCTTCACAAAAACCACTCCTATTTATATACAAATAATGCATTTAATTTACTCAAAATATCTCTCCACCTAATCCTCAACTAATCCCATACATAGAAATCCTAATCCCAAATTTTGCTCCTAAACTATTTCTCTAATATCCTTTTATTTATTAAAAGAATATTTACATAATCCTCACTTCTCCAAATTATCTCCTATTTTATTAAAAATAACAAATTAATTAATAAAATATTAAAAATTGTCACACCCCCCTTTTATCACATATTTACAAATGAAAAAATGGTCTTGATGCTCCTGCATTAGACTCCCAACGTTGAAATTAAACATGATCGCCTGATCATGTGTTCGGATCTGTGTATGCCTGGATCCCATATCTTGTGCTGCAACTTTCCACTTGTTGCTGCTTCTTTTTGATGTTCTTCTCCAGGTTTCCACACTTTATGCTGCATTTTCCCACTGGTTGTGCTCTCGCAATCTTCTGTTGTCTTTCTTTTGCTGTTTCTCTTTTGTTTTACTGCTGCTGGCCTCTTCCGGAATACTTTCATCATCATCCGCCTCATCAGTTCAATTTCTCTGTCTAATAGACTTTCTCCAGCATCTTCAATAAAACTTGTACTCACAAAACAATTGTCAGAATAAAAAACATAAGGCTTCAGTGCCCCCATAGATGTTGCTTTAGTTGCCACCATAAATATTGCTTCAGCTGTCACCATAAATGTCGTCCCACATGTTGCTGCCTCCCAAACTTCCTGTCCCTCTGCAACATTCCTTTGCTCATCATCTGCAATTTCATCTGCAACTTCTTTCTCTGGTTCAAATGTCTCCAGCAAACATTTCAGCATTTCATCAACATGCTGCAAATTAATTCCAGCATAACCTCTATCTTCCCCTTCGACAATCTCCAGTAATTGTCCATCATCATCTTGATTGATTCTGGCAATCAAATCAATTTTTTCCAATACTATAGCCTCATCCTCTATCACTGTAGCAGCTCCAAAATTTCGTACACCAGTCTTCTCTTGGCTATACAGACAAGCCAACTTTTCCTTGTCACCCATGGTAACAAGCCTCTGCTCATGAGACATGATTGTCTCACCTTCTTTCTGCAACAGCTTTACTCCTTCTTCCAAGACAATTCCAAATGATGGACTGTCTTCTGCATCACCTGTAAACACAATCAAGTTGCTAGCTTCAAAATCACAAGACCCAACGGTCTCACTTGTTGATTCAATCATCCGCAGTTCCAAGTCTTCTTTAGGACTCAGAAAATCTTCACTGGCTTTATCCTCAGCTTTCTCTGGCAACACTTCAGTATGCTGCTCTGAGTTCCTTTCCAACCCCTCTGTCAGCACATCAGAATGCTGATTTGCATTCACCATGAGACTATCAGCTAGTCTCTCCTTCTTACCATCCTCTGCTTCATGACTGTCCTTCATGAAAACTTCCCTGCTTTGCTTCCTCAGCAAATTATCCTGCACATAAGTCCTCTATCTCTCCAATTCTCTTCTCTGAAGATCTAGTTTTCTATACAACTCAACAATTTCATTAGGAGTAGAACTCGGAAACTTTACACAATTTTCCATACCTTCACCAGCTCTTGACCAATCATCAGCTGGTCCTTCTCTCTCTGCACCAACATCCCGATTAGACTCCTTCGTCTTCATCTCCTCCTGAGATCTTGCTATCTCATCATTGATCTGAACAGCCTTCAGATTCAATTCTCTCTCCTGAACAAACTCTAAAGCTTGCTCATCTCTCTGTACTGTACCTGCAAACATACACAACTTATTAGTTTTAAAACTGCAAGACTTTTCAGTCTCGACTGCTTCCTCCAATACTTCTCTCTGAACAGATCTGTGTGTGGAATCTTCAAATTCCATCTCTGGCTCAAGAACTCTAAGTCCTTTCTTCAATAAGGCAACCACACTTTGCCTCAACTTCATCTGCAATGGTCGCCAAATCACTCTCTTTCCCTTCAGTGGAAAGATCCATCCTCTATTCTGATTTTCCTGCTCTTGCAGCCATTCTTCTAGTACCTGCAATTGTACCTTCATTACTGCAATTTCTCTTCTTCTGACCTCATCAGTCATCTCACCTTTATGGCATTCCTCTGAACCTCTTCTCTGATCCTCCATGATCATTTTCTTCATGAGTTGTTCACTCACCATGAGTTGCACTAGCCTTTACGACAGCAATCTCTTCTGCTGCCACTTACCTCACCAAGCTCTCCCCACTCAGTCTTTTGGTAAGTACTTGGTTCACTGCCTCTGGAACCTCTTGAGCATTCTCCTCTGCTCTCTCTCTCTCTAGGCTATCTCTTCAACTCACCTTCTTCTTCAGGACACTGCAATTGTCCTCCCTATCCAGCCTTTAGCTGAATGTCTGGTTCACTGCCATCATCTGTCTGCAACCATAAAATTTAATCACAAATTCAAATCAGAAAATAATCTCACCTGTAAGATCTTGCAGGATCTTGTTTTCCATTCACTTCTGCCATCCTTTTCACTGCATTTGTGTAGCTTGCATATCAGATACATTCAAATAAAACACTTCAGTTCTTCACAGAACTTCTTGTCCTCATTCAGAAAAAACAAACATTTTTCACTTCAACAGAGCAAAGCTTTGATACCAAAATTGACGCAGGCAGGGCTAGCCTGCAATACCCAGAATCTTTAATCTCTGTGCATATCAGCGTGCACCTGGCAATTTCACAACTATACCTTCTGCATGCGGAAACTTATCTTTCATGTGGTTCAAAATCATTCACATTTGATTTCATACTTTCATTAAAAGCCATCATATATGGAATTATCTCAATTCCAATATTTACTTCTCTTCAGGCAAATTCATGCTTTGAATCCTTTAAGCAAACCCAATGATAATGTGAGTTCAAATATTCCACAATTGGAATAAATTTCAATCATAATTCTAATCCATGCGCTTATGCCTCTTCCCATGCTTAATTCTTAACATTCTATCTTCAAAACAAACCAAGCCTCATAACAAGATTCCGCTTTTGAACTTAATGCAAAATCAAGTTCCAATTATATAAGCGCACTTTACCAATTCATTTGCCCACTTCATGAAAATGAAAATTCATATAAAAACTTAGAATTTGATCAATTCCAACATTCATACCTGTCCATCCAACAATGGATACATATTGTGTTCAACTTCAACGATCTGGCAGATGTATCAGTTCATAAAACTACAACTTCTGAATGTGTTCAAAGCTTAACACATTACGCTCAGGCTGTATTAATACCGCTTCAGTTCAATACTGACAACATTTAAAAACTCAACGCAGAGTCTACTTACTCTTCAACACATCAATACACTTACCATTTAAACGTTGTGCCTACTCTGCGTTAATCATTTATGACAAACCAAAATCAAAGGAACAGCGTCTTGTTCACATTCACCAACTGGCGCTTCCAACATCTGATCAAATTCGAACTGGTTTGTTTTAATGCCGGTGCTTCTGGATTATACAATCCACCATCGTTCCGTCTTTACACTGCATTTTCACGTTTCTGTACTAATCTTCTTCACGCAGTACAAATACGCAAAGAACCTTCAGTCGATGGATACCAGATCATCATCAATTTGATGCTCTTCCTTTCCACTCTCCGTTCTTATACGCTTTTGCACGATTATCATAAATTCGCCAGGCTGCTTCATGAAACTTCTCATGAATCTGGACCCAACAATTAAATTTTTTTTTAATCGAATTCCAAATAAGATAAACAGTATTTGAAACAACAGTCCTGCGCCTTTTTCCACATCTTCCCACAACACAATCTGACATAAATGTCAGTTCTTCCCTCAAGGATTTAACCTTTGCGTTGTCACATTACAACTTATCAATTTGTTTAATCAAATGCCTCATTTAATGGCACGTCAAACTACACCTTCGATTCACCATTAAAGTCAATCTATGTCAGGACTGACATCGCTCCAGAAAAATAGAAATCACCATGGTTCACACAATTTAACACGCCTTCAGTTCTTAACCACGTTATATAAAACATGAATTCAGCAATTCATTCATAAATCAATTCTTATTTTGCAGGCAGAATACCATTAACATTTAATGAGAATAGTGCTCCATCTAATTCTGACATACCTTATCGATCTTCTGTTTCAGCTTCACACAATGCATTCACCCCGGAATTGTAAAGATCATACATTCAGCGTTCAGGATTTTCACACCAACATAACAAATGCAAACCTCATTGACTCAATTCCAAATTGGAACAATCATTACGGCAAACAAGGATTAAATCAACAATTTATGCAACGCTCATTGATTTCTCATTTGATTCGCATGGATTTACCATTCCACTTATGAACTCCACAGATTCACATTTTCTAGCGCTCATAAATCAAACTTACAAATTCTTTCATGTTGGCACTTTATTCAATCAATCGATACATCAATCCAGATATATATGTTTGTATACAACTTTTCTCAATCAATCGATACATCAATCCAAATATATATGTTTGTATACAACTTTTCTCAATCAATCAACGATATATATATAAATCTGAAACATTGTTTTCATATAAACAAAAGGAGATCACTTACAACCTTTTTCTTTGGCCGTATATTCAACATTCATGGCCCTTACCATTTGCCCAGAGGCTTATAGCCTTGGCTGTTCAAAACCTGCTCTCCACCACTCTCATTATTCAAGTGTATTTTTCTTCACAAAAACCACTCCTATTTATATACAAATAATGCATTTAATTTACTCAAAATATCTCTCCACCTAATCCTCAACTAATCCCATATATAGAAATCCTAATCCCAAATTTTGCTCCTAAACTATTTCTCTAATATCCTTTTATTTATTAAAAGAATATTTACATAATCCTCACTTCTCCAAATTATCTCCTATTTTATTAAAAATAACAAATTAATTAATAAAATATTAAAAATTGTCACACCCCCCTTTTATCACATATTTACAAATGAAAAAATGGTCTTGATGCTCCTGCATCGGAATCTTCCCTGTCCTCTGCATCACCCTGATATGAAGGGATCTCTCAATGCCAGGATCCCAAACTGATCTCTCATGGTACCAGCCAATCAACAATCCTCCCGGATCCCATTACCACCATGGCCAATAATAGCCCAAGTCCCATGGCTCGGACTACACACTGCCTCTGGCTATGACTGATGCTCTAAGAGGTGAAGACCATGACCCTTGTTGTGTTGTAGTTGTCACTGTGTAAGTTGTCCCATCAACTGCGTACCAACTCATCACCTCTCTCCAATCAACTGCAAGGATAGAACTAAAGAATCTCCACTCAAGGCATGGAGTCTGGAATATAATGAGGAACATCTCCCTCATGTGGATCCTTCGTCCCCAAGCAATCATCCAAACAAAATGAGCCACCTCCAAACAAGGCAACTCCTGAAAATCTCCTTCCACCTCGAGCTCCGGTAATGAAGGTGGGCTGAAAATCTGAACTTGGCAAGCATCATAGCTTACCCCGTGTTTTCCTTCTCTCCACTCATGACAAGTTTAGAGTGTATGCTGATCCTGGGCTGCAAAATTATTGCCCTCCAATGGCAAAGTGAAGAACAATCCTCCAAAGAAGGTTCCTCCAACAATGAAGAACAAGCTGGCCCAAAACAATCCATCCATGAAGTATAGGACATGGTCATCATGGATCATCCTAATGAGAGGTTTGATGAAGGTTTTACATGATGATACATGATGCAAACAATTCCTCACAAGGATACAGCACAGTCTCATCCACTGCAACTTCAGAAAATTACATGGCAAGCAATCTCCAAGATGCATCACATCTACTAAAGGATAGTAAATGGTTGAATGTAAAAACAATAATACATGGTCAAACACTTGCCCATGGCTTTACAATGGATGAATATCAATCTTATGGCCCACCTCAAAAGGAAACAAACATTTGGCTGTGGTGGCCATATCTCCTCCCATGCTCCCATTAGAACATGTAGTGCAGAAATTGCGAGAATTCTTCCCACTCAAAGACATATCCAACTCATGTGTCTCCCTCATAATCAAGCCTCCCATACAAATCTAATCTATATCAAAAAATGGAGACATGATCAGCAGCAAAATGAAGGAAACTCTGAAGGTTACAAGTGATGCAAAGAGATACCAACAGCTTCCCCAACAAGTACAACGCAGTTTTACAAGTTGTTGCTTCATAAGAGTACATGGAAAAATGTTTATGTTAATCATGCATGTCTTCATATGATACATGATATAGTGTAGCAAATGAATATACATGTAGTGATAAAACATTTTCCCAGGGCCACAAAAGAGATGGCTGCCTCCATCATGTAGATTGGCCCAATAAAACTCTTGGAGCAATGTGACACGCTCGCCTTCATGTGAAGTAATGCACTGCATAAAAATGGTGAAAGTGTGCAAATAAATGAATGTATATACAAACTTCTCACCAAATGCTGGAAGTAAGATGGTACATGGATCCATGAATGAGTCTTCCAGAGTGTGTTGGCATGCTATGAGGAAGACTGAACCATGTGCTGCAAAGAGATAATCCTCTTGATGCTTGGAAATCCAAGTCAAGAAAAATATGTCATAGATGTCTCTATCATCATTACCTCCTCTAAGTGCAACAAATATGAAGTGATCCTGGGACCTATGGGTTATAGATCCATCATATCTCTGCTGGTCACACTTCATCCATAAGGTTCTGCTCCAAAGTGACAGCACTGTGAGCTCATGCATATAAGCTCCTGTCAATACAAAGCTTCGTTCTTTAACATGCTCCTTGTCAAAGACTCCTCTAATAATGCTGCAACAAATATGGAATACCTCCCAAGATGGAAGTGCTTCCCAATCATAATCAAAGACCAAGGTGATAGTGCCATCCCCTCTTCCTGCAACATCATACAAAGAGTGAGAGAAAATTTGCCCTTGCTCTCCCAGAAACAAACCAAGCAACAATACATTGTGTTGCCTCCCCATACCTCCATCATACCAATCATGTGATGAAGATACAATGAATGATATGAGTATCATATCAACACCATGCATCCATACTCTATGCTGCTCAATGATGCAAGAATCCAGCCATCTTTTCTCCATCCTCCTACTCTTAGGAAGAGTGTTTTCCAAGTGATGGCCAAACTCTTTCAAAAGTAACCAGCACAGCAAGCCTCCTGCTGCCCGGTATCATAGATCTGCAAGTACAAGTGATGGCCAAACTCCTTCAAGAGTAACCAACGCAACCAAGCCTCCTGCTGCCCAGTATCTAGATCTGCAGGTAGCTCCCTAGCTCCTTGCTCATCATCCACATCCACTCAATCATCTGTGGATGCCTCCTTCTCCTCATCTTGGTACTCCTCCCATGAGGGCTACCATCCTCCCAAATCAAATTCCTGTCTTTGCACTTCATGGGATTGTGAAATGTAAGCTTCTCAAGGATCAATGAGACCCTATCAAGAATCAAATAGGTGGTAGGCAAAAACCTCCCATCATGATGTGTATGGCTCAAGGGATGTCCAACATAAGCATGAGAGATGTTATCCATCCTAAGATGTCCTCCATCTTCTATCTGCTCTTGTGAGAAGGGAAGAAAGTCATTACATCCCATGGGGTGTCGAAGTGCATCTCCAATGAGATCTCTCCTTGAGACCTCCCTTTCATCCATAGTCTTATAAAACCAATGAGGTCTTGGATATGAAAGTAGAAGTTCCTCTTTGAGTTGAGAAGAGCTCATTGAGAAAGTGTCATCTTGAAGGGAGAAAAGGTTTCTTACTCCAAGATGTCTACCATCAATCTTCAAGGCTTCAAACCCCAACCTCCAATGTGATGTACAATCCAACAATGGCTCAGGAGAATGAGGGTTTGATTCCTTCTTGAAATTTTTCATGTTGCACAATGCAGTGCAACTAAGCTGCTCTATGGTATCAATGGGATTTGACCCTTGGACCTGCAAAAGTGAATCTCCACAATTTTCAAAAGAAGTTACTGCAACAATAGTTTGTGGAAATTCTTTATACCTTGATGTGCATTTGGAACTTCTTGTAGGGCTACAAGAATCCCTTCCTCAAAAGTGTTGGTTGCCCCAACTGTTGATGCATGTGGCTGCTCTTCCATGAGAGTGACAGCGTTATCACAAGTCTCCTCAAGAGGTGATGTGATCTCTTCTTTCTTTTCTCTTTCTCCATCAAAGGTTTGGATCAACCCTTGAGTGAACTCTGCAAAATTCTTCACCCTCGCATGGCTCAAGTGGCTGCACCACCAATCATAGGCTTCACCCTCCAAGTGCAGCGCTGAGATCTCAACAGCTTCTTCTCCTACTACATGATGTAGTAGGAAAAATGCCTCCAACTTTCTTACCCAAGTTTTTGCATTAGATGACCCATCAAAGGTAGACAACAGAAATATATTGCCTTTGATTTCTTTTCTGTTGCATGGTCCCTTCTCTTCCTTTAGCTAGATGAAATGAGGAAAATCTAGAGTCTCCCTGAAGGCTCTAGGTTGAGATCTATACTCAACAAGGTAATCACTGAGAATCTGATGATCCAAGTGTCTTCCATGCACGATATCTTCTTCTTGATGAGAATAGGAATTGCATGGCACTTCCTCTTCTTTTTCTTCAATCTTCTTGACCTCCTCGACGGTGGATGCATTTCCTCTGGTTCTGAAAATAGATGAGAATAAACTCATCTTTTTCATCGTTTCAGTCTTCTTGGGCTTAGACTCACAGGAATTAGTGGATCTCTCATACATGGGAAGAGGTGACCTCCCAGTGGTACGCTGCAACTCTGAGCTCTGCGTTCTAGATCTCCCATTGTTCCTTCCACTTTCATCCTACCTGAGCTCACAGTAATCTTTGAAAGGCAAAGCTGCTCTGAAGTCTTCCCCCTTGGACTGCCATTATCGGAAATAATCTCCAAAGGGTATATGATCATGCTGATGTGAGATCCTCATATTTTTCATAGATAACTAGCTCCATAGGTTGAGCCAGAACTATGCTCTGATACCACTGTAATATCCCGTTTTGGGGATATCTTTAAAACACGACAGAACTCCAACCAAAGATAGACTGGGAGGGCATTTACCGGATATGTCGCCTCTAGAAGAAGACAAGATCCAGAGGCTATCTGGCCCTTTCCAGACTCTGTCTAGGAGCAAAAGATAAAAAAACCAAGCGGTATAGAACTAGAGCGCTCAAACAATGATAATGCAGCAAACGGTAATATCCCAAAAATGGATTTTTCAACAGATCATGCCAAAAAAATGCATTCTTCAGGAATGATGGCTTCAAATATCATATAATATGTCTGGAAATTCTCAGCAACCAAAATAAAGAACAGCAGCAACCTTTACTCAGCTTTTATGGGAAAAAAGGTGGGGAAAAGTGAGGATTTTGGCCCTAAAATGAGTGTATAAGAAAATATACGTGCAATTACGGGTCAAGGTTCTGGAATATGTTCTATTAGGTCAATATGGATTTCCATGTCGAATTTCAGCTCAAAAAAAGGCGTTTTTCTATGTTAAACAGTTCCTCCTTCTCGACTAGTCAAGAAAGACCCTGATTTCCCATGACTTTGAGTATGCAGAATTTTACTGAAGCAAGGGCAGCGTATTTTATGAAGGAATAAGATTTAAAATACTATTAAAAATCAGAGATTAGGTTTAGGATCATGGAAAAGGCATTGAGAAAGGTTAAACAACAATTTTACATAGAAAACCCCTCAATATTTAGGTGCTGCAAGACAAGAGAATGATCCAGGAACCCTTCAGCATTTTCTCCAGGAGCTATGAGAAAATAAGATGAATATATAGCCAATAATAATGTATAGCAACAAGAAAGTGTACAAGCCTTGAGGAAACAACCTCTCAAGAAGAGCAATGCAAGCCTCAATAATAAATGTACATGAGAATGAAGAACACTACTATTTCTGCATAAACCCAGACTATAAAAACGCAGTCTATGATAGAGCACTGCTCCAGAATTATTTCAATACAATATATGGCCCAAATACAATAGGGGAGCAAGGCTCTAACCCTTAGAAACAGTAATAGATCAATCCTCCAAGGGATTGGCTGAAATACACAAAATGGAAAAAATGTCGGAGTTGCTGGGCAGCAGCTGCAACTCAAATCTGGAACTAAGTAGAGAAAGTTGTAGATGATGAACAATCTGAAGTAGACCTCCTCCAATGGATCTCCAAGTGGAAGGCTGATCCTTACACTTGATATCTGTTAAACACCATGTTGAAGCACACACATGGTGTATGAGGAAGATGAACACACACAAGAGACTCAACACACAATGGAAGATAAGCATGAGGCTTTCTTATTTTTTCCATTATACATGATGTACATTTATAGTACAATGGTGTGACTCTTGGTTTCACATTCCAAGGTCACTTGGACCCCATTGTGACTTTTCGCATTCCACACCTACCCATGTAGGATTAGGTGTTCCAACATCCCCCCTTAATCCGAAGGGGTATGTGTGAGTCCAAGAAAAGAGTTGTAATACAAATTTGCAAAGTATACATGGCAGCACTTGGGCTGAATACTCTCTCTGAAATGTTGGAAAAAAGAGGTGGTTTTAGGATGACCACAAACACTGGAACACAAAACTTGTTGCAGTTCCCGGAACTCTTCCAAAACTGGCAAGAAGCTAAAAGCTTCTGCTAGAGGAATTGTCCCTCATAAAAAAGGGATACCTTCAACCTAAAATAAGGGAGTTCTACGACCTGTGGTGGTTTTAGGTTGTCCACCAACCAAAGATGATGGTTTTAGGTTATCCACCAACCGAAAATGATGGTTTTAGGTTATCCACCAACCAAAGATGATGGTTTTAGGTTATCCACCAACCGAAGGTATGCTCATGGGAATCCGTATCTCTGGCTACATCTCTGAATCCAGAATGACGAATTGTGGCTCAGGCTCGCTTGAACTGCTGGCTACAACTCTGAACATGGAATGAGAGATTGTGGCTCAGGCTCGCTTGATCTGTCGTCGAAGCTTGTACATGACCACCATTTTCCCCCCTGTCAGGGACAAGGTGAGATGATGGCGAAAACTCAACTGCAAGTTTGCTCAATATCTGTGAACATGTTCTCACATGCGACTTAAACATCTTCTTGGCTGCTGATGCCCATTGCCAAGAAGCGATCCATCCAAGATGAATCTTGGTTCTTGCAGGAGGCTTGTGTCTGAAGCATCTGTCTGAAGAGTGGGTGTGCCGACCACAATGCTTGCATGGATGAAGATCAAAACAATGATCTTTCATATGGCCAACTCGATCACAGTGTTGGCATTTCTCAATCTGTTGTGGAAGTGGAACAGGATCTGGAACAGCTGCAGGTGAACTGTCATACATGAATCCGACACTCTGAAATATGATGGGCTTTGTGTAGTCTGGAATATGAAAGGACACATCCTTGTCATATCCAAGACCAGTTCGGTGCTTGTTGTGGACAAGCTCTTCCCAAGGTCTGATGATGGGCTTGAGAAGTGCAGGTTGAACTGCTGCATCTGCATGTACATCTACTCTAGTACAATGAACTGAATGGGAATCATCTGGAACTTTATCTTCTTGCTGCTGATGGGAGTCAATCTCAATCTTCTGAACAGAAACAGGTTCAGAATGGTGACTCTTTTGCTAAAGTTCTTCTTGTTGGAGCTGAGATTCCAACTGCAAAAACTCAATCTTCTCATGTGCATCTAGCAAACAACTTTGAATGTTACATAGAGCATCCTTGCTCATTTTTATCATATCATGAACATTTGAATGAATGAGGTCATTCAACAACACTAATACCTCATTGATTTTAGCCATTTCAACAACTTAGGCTCAAAAAATGAAAGGGTGTCGGCTTCAACCGAAAATGCACCCGTTTACAATGTGATGCAACAAGAAATACAAATGACTCAAAATAATTTCCAAAGTACAAAGTATGCTCCTCAAATGATGGAGGACAATCAACAATTTTTCAACAACTCAAGTACTGATTGCAACTATGAAGAAGCAATACAATGTCAATATAATAGAATATCTCTGCAAAATATGTGCAGCTGAAAACACTATGCAAGAAGCCTTTAAGGCAGCTGAATTTTTCTTCAAAGAGTTGTTTTCAATAATGGCAAACTTGTCTTCAAATGTCAATTTCTTCAAAAAAATCACCCTTATGCCACAAATCACACAATGTAAAAACTGCAATTTTCTCTATATATTCAATCCATTTCTTCAATTCTGCTGTTCATTTCTTCTCTCTTTGCTCTTCCTCTCTTTCTCTCTTCCCTCTCTCTCTGCTGTTTGTTTGTTTGTTTTTTTTTTTTAAATAAAATTAATTAAAAAAAATGGGAATAATTAAAATTGGGGGGAATTAAAAGGGAAGGGAAATTTTAATGGGGGAGATATTAAAAAATTAAAATGGGAAAGGGATTTATTAAAAATGGGGAGGGGAAATTTATAAGGAGGGAGGAAGATTTTAAATTTAAAAAATCGAATTTTAAAAGTTGAATGAGGGGCGGATTGTATTGCAATGGAAGGGCAGTATAAATTTATATGAGGAGGGGGAGTATAATATGGAGGGGGGCGGGTATAAAATTTTAAAAATTAAAAAGAACAAATTTAAAACACGGAGGCGATATTAGTTATGTGGGCGGGTTGTATAAAAATTAAAAATAAAAAATTCAACTTCTGATGGGAGGCCGAAACGCTGGGCAGCAAGGGAGGCGTAAATGTAAGTGAACAAATATTAAATTGCAGGCGGGTTGGGAAGCGCTGTAGAGGGAGCGACTGTGAGGTGAGAGAGGCAGTTGAGGGACGGGCTGTGTATAGCAACGGTGGGCAGATAGGGCCGTGAGCGGTGGTGTAACGCAGAGAGGGGCCGGCTAGAGCGTTGAGATGAGAGTTGAGTGGAGTATGGGAGATTGTAGGGGCTGAGGGGGGGGAATGTTGGAGTGTTGCGTAGGCGCAATGGATAATGGGGAGGCCGAAAGGCCGAGGAGTGTATGAATCGATTTTTTTATTTATTTTTATTTTTATTTTTATTTGGAGTGTTGCGTACTGTATGCAGGGTGAGCAGGTAGCAGCGTAGGCGTTGAAGCCCGAGTGGGAATGGAGGTCGTATGGGAAGCTCGAAGGGAGGAGAGACAGCAGGATAGGGGGACGGGTTGGGGATTGTGTATAAGAAGTGAGTTGCAGAGCGATGGGGAAGGCCGAACGGCTAAGAATTTTTTATTTTATTTTTTATTTTTATTTTTATTTTTTAATAATGTTAAAATAGCAGAGAAGGATTTTTCCTTCCAGCAGCAAGATATATTTTCCAGCAGTAAAAACTGAGAATTGCAGAGAAAACTCAGAAATTTTTCTTCAAAAACCCATAACTTTTCTTCAAAAAATTGCAGAGGGCCATATAGCAGCAGAAAATTGGAGAATTTGCAGAGTTAGAGATTTGCAGAAAACTCAGAAATCTCATAAATTTTCCAATGAAAACTCAGAAATATTTTCAGTAAAAACCCTGAAATTTCTTCAAAAACCCTCTTTAAACTATTTTCCAGCAGCTCTCCAAAATGGTGCAGAATTTAAAATGGAGAAATTGCAGAAAAAATGAGTAGTGAGAAAACCTTCAAATACACAATGCTGCCAATTTCTGAATGCTGCTCCTCCTTCAAACCAATTTTTGAATGTTGTTTTTTCTTCAAACCAATTTCTGAATGCTGTTCATTCTTCAAACCAATTTCTGAATGCTGCTCTTTCTTCAAAACACTTCTGAATGACGGCAAAAAATCTGCTGCAAAAACTCTCTAAATGCTGCAAAAATGCCAACAATTTTTGTAGATATACACAAGCCATAAACACAAATGGCTCACTCAGTTTGGAGTAGGGCCAGCGATCGCCCGCTCTGATACCATGTTAAACACCATGTTGAAGCACACACATGGTGTATGAGGAAGATGAACACACACAAGAGACTCAACACACAATGAAAGATAAGCGTGAGGCTTTCTTATTTTTTCCATTATACATTATGTACATTTATAGTACAATGGTGTGACTCTTGGTTTCACATTCCAAGGTCACTTGGACTCCATTGTGACTTTTCACATTCCACACCTACCCATGTAGGATTAGGTGTTCCAACAATATCTTCCCCTCAAATCAATAGGCAAACCCTCACTGCAGATACACCATGAAAATAACACATTAACTAAGAGGGACTGCGCAGTAGTAGAATAAAACACTTTGGCCAAGTGCCAAGATCTGCAAATCAGCGCCAATGTCCTCCAATCTGATCCTCCAAAGGAAATACAGACTCTCCCTCTGAAAAACAAGAGAAGGAAGTGGTGTCGTAAAGTCACCACAGCAACACCCTACAACACAGTATTATGCCATTGCAGCAATAACGTTGTCCTGGAGGATGATGCTGAAAAAATAACCTTGCCCGAGTAGGCACTCGAAGTCCCCCGGGGCTAAGGGTGAGATCTCCGCACGGAGACACTCGGTGCACTAAACAGTGCAGCAGACAGGCTAAACAGCCAGCGTGCCAAAGAAGAAAAATGTCTCACTCAACAATCAACAACTCAAGCATGACTGAAATGAGGAGGCTCCTCCATATTTTATAACGTTGGTTTCCCTCCAAAACCCAACATAGCACCTCTCTCTCCTCCACATCCTCATCCTTATCCACATTCTTATCCTTATCTGCGCAGAAGCTTGCAGAAGCTTCTAAAGTGTACATAGGCCCCCTCCTCCACGTGGTGTTAGGTCCCCCCCTTGACTCCCACTTAAGTCACAACGTTGTGCTACTAGGTGGATGTCTTATTTCACATAAGTGAGTTAGACCCTCTTTACTCACTTTTTATTTATGTACAAACTATAGACGGCAAACTAAAAAAAATAGAATATTCCAATTAGTTGTCGCTAATTAGGAATATTACAAAAGAGGCATCGTGAAGGAATGAAAGGAAATTTTTGCTTCCATGGAAGCAGGTCGTGGAGGTTTCAAAGATATTGATGATAAGGGTTATCAACCAGAAAATTTTGTTATAGATATTGAAATATGCAATTGTGGGTGAAAACACACACACACACACACATATATATATATATAAAGCAACATAATTTATTCACATATATAAAAAATTTGTTATAGATATTAAAATAGGAAATTGGGGGTGAAAATCCTTTGGTGATTAATAATCCTCTGAAACAAGCATGCAACTCAAATAAGATATCTTAAAAACATTCAAGTACAATCTACTAGTATAGATGTAAATAAAGAGAATTTCCATTAACAGAAATAAAGTTTACTCCAAGTTCATCTACATATCCGAGCGCTAATTGCATGCTTGTTAGAAATTGTATATTGTATATGAATAACAATAGTCTTGGTATACAAGAAAGTGAATGCCATTTTAATATGGAGACGTTTTTGGAAGGAGATATTGTTCTTTATATTATGGTTTATTTTCTTAACTTCAAACTTGGTTTATTTTTTCTCTATATACATAAGAAACAAAAAATACAACGTAATTTCACAATTTTAAGTTATAGTTTTATATTTTATAATTACAAATCTAGTTTCTTATTAAACTATTTTACACACATCTATTTATTCAAATAAATTATATTGTGAATATGTTTTCTCCTATTATTTTATTACAAAATGATTGTACTCCCTACTAAGTAAAACAACTTTATTAATAAAGAATTGAAAGCCAAAGTGAAAGATTACTCAAGAGAGAACTACTATAATATATAGAATTGATTTTTTGATGTATAAATGATTTGTTTTATATGTCGTTCAATTTCCATTACCTATTATATTCAAACCCCATGGGGAGGTATTGAACATGGGAGCCAACTTTAGGTAAATAAACATTCACATTGTCAACTTGAAAAAAAAAATTTATAATCCTAAAATTCTCTTAGCTAATCATCTTTTTAAATATATAATTGAGTTCCATTTATTAAAAACAAAGGCAATATTAAGAACCTCCTAGAGTTATAAAAGGTAATTGACACGAAAAACAAAAAAATCCTCATGACAACATAAAAATGTTAATCTTAATTGAATCATTAAAAAACTAAAAAGGGTTAATAGACAATATCACAATTTTCTTATCAGAAATAAATGCTCTTATATGAAACGATGATGGCTTTCATCAGTTCAAGAGCATTAAAAACAAGTTTACTGAGAAAACAACTCTAGCACTGAGAGAGATTTGGAAGCAACTGTTGAATTGGTGAACATGTATTTCTCTATGGTGTTGGATATTGGGCATAGGCAAGTGTTGAATTGGTGAACATGTCTTGCTCTATGGTGTTGGATATTGTGTATAACTTTCTTGATCTTGTATACAAGACTGTAAATTTGCATGTAGCTTATACTACATTAACCATGAAATTGTCAACATTTATGTTGAGATTTTCTGTTTTAAATAAAATAGGCAAAAATCTCAATGTGTGACAACAATAGGAATTTGTTGCTAGATTAGCTCCAGGTTGTTGGGAGAGAGTTAATGCATCCTAAATTTGATGTGAGAGGATTTATGAGGCAGTTAGATTCTCCTTGCTATAAAACAGGTATCCATACGGATGCTTTGTGTGTGTGTGAGAGTTTGTAATCTCCTGTTTGATTAATAAGATTGCCGATGCCTATGTTGTGTGGACGTAGCCCAGATTGGTTGGGTGAACCACGTTAAACCTCTGTGTCTTATGTGCTTGATTTATTTGCTGAGTATTTTGTTTAATCTGCTATGCATCTGGTCTCCAACAATTGGTATCAGAGGATGTTGGAGGAGGAGCGCAGTTGAGCACTGGCTGTGTTTGAATTGCGTGCTGGAGGTGGAGCGCAAAGGCTTGGAGGTGCTGATGCGTATGACCATTGATTGATGGTGCTGCGTGGAGCGCTGAGCCTGCGTGTTAGTGACTGCAGAGGCGCACTGCTGTTCAAACCTGCGCGTGGAGATTGCTGGCAGATTTTCTGCGTGAAGTTGTGGTGCAGCGAAAGGTGAACTGCTGGTGCGTAGCATTGCTGAGTTGCAGGTTTTGTTGTGCGTTGAAATGTTGTGCGTTGAAATTTGACAACGTGGCCATGAAACCATTAGCGTTTATGCCCTTTAAATCACTGGTTTATGCAGTCGTTATACCGCTGGTTTTATGCCTTTGAACAAAAAAAAACAAATCGATTTTTTATAAATCTGACAGTCTGACAGTCGTATGCCATTTTTTGAAGGTCCATTCAAATCGATTTTTAAATTGCAATGTTTAAAAAACAAATCGATTATATTCGATATGCTTGATAAATCGATTCAAAAAGAAGCACTTTATTGAGTTTTTTAAAAAAGTTTTTAAAATCGATATGTAAAATTGATGTTAGAGTATATCGATTTGAGTGGTGGGATTTTTTTTTTTTTTAAATTAAATCGATTTTATTAAAAAGGGTGGAGTTTATAAGGTGGCATTTTAATTTGAGAGATTTCTCATATGCCATAAAATCGATTTGAAGGTTTTTTAAATTGTATTATGCCATGATATTTTAAGACAAAGGCATTTTTTAAAACACAAACTTCATTTATTTAAAGTTGGGTTCTGGAGATTATTGTGTTTTTTGCTGATACAAGATGGCGAAAACTCAAAATGCCCGGTTTGAAATTGAGAAGTTCAATGGCAAAAACAACTTCGAGATCTGGAAGGTAAAGATGCATGATCTCCTGGTACAACAAGGCGTGGTGAAAGCACTGTTGGGGAAAAGCAAAAATCCTTCTTCCTTGACGGAGGATGAATGGGATGAGTTGGATGACAGAGCTCTGAGCGCAATTCGGTTATGTCTGGCGGATGACGTTCTATTCAATATTGTGTCAGAGAAGACCGCCGCAGGCTTGTGGTCGAAGCTTGAGAAGCTCTACATGACGAAATCCTTGACAAATCGGATTCTCCTGAAGCGACAGCTTTATGGTTTGCGAATGAAGGAAGGTACCTCGATTACTGACCATCTGAATGTTTTCAATACTCTATTAGTACAATTACAAAGTCTAGATGTAAAATTTGATTCAGAGGATAAGGCAATAACTCTATTGTGTTCATTGCCCGAATCGTGGGATCACTTTGTTACTTCCATAAGCTTTAGTACTGCAGACATCCTTGAGTTTGATGATGTGGTTGGAGCTTTGTTGTCCGAGGAGACCAGGAAGCGGTCGAATGCTGACACCTCTACATCAGAGGCAATGATGGCTAGAGGTCGTTCTAGAGAAAGACGCTCTGGTAAGCACAACGATTCGCGTTCAAAGTCGAAAGGGAAGAAGAGCAAAGTAAAGTGCTGGTTTTGTGGCAAATCGGGGCATTTGAAGAAGGACTGTTGGAAGAGATAGCAAACAGAGAAGAAAGGAGACTCTTCGACAGAGAAGAAGGAAGCAAACACGACAGATACAGGTTCGGCATCTGGTTCAGGTATGAGCGACGAAGTATTATCAGTTAATGTGTCAAATCATGATCAACATTGGTTGTTAGATTCCGGTGCATCAAACCACATGTGTATTCATAGAGAATGGTTTAAGACGTATAGATGAATTAATGATGGAGTCGTGTACATGGGTAATGATGTCACATCTAATATTGTGGGAATAGGGAGTATACAGCTGCAAATGTTTGATGGGACAACTAAAATGTTAACTGATGTAAGACATGTACCAGATTTAAGGAAAAATCTAATTTCACTGGGAGCACTTGACACAAATGGATATAAAACTGTAATTCAAGGTGGAGTAATGAAAATTTACAAAGGCATTTTACTAGTTATGAAAGCTAAGAAAGTAGGAAATCTGTTTCAGTTAGAAGGAAGAACAGGGTCAGATTTTGTGTCTACTGTGTCTGAACATGACAGTAGTTCCATTCACTTATGGCATCAAAGATTGGGGCATATGAGTGAAAGAGGGTTAAATATTTTGGCTGATCGCAAGTTACTTCCTAATCTAAGGTCTGAAAAGTTAGATTTCTGTAAACATTGTCTGTTTGGCAAACAAAGTAAGCAAAAGTTTAAAACAGGCAAACATACTAGTAAAGGCATACTTGATTATATCCATTCAGATGTTTGGGGACCAGCCCCTACAACCTCATATGGTGGTTCGTCTTATTTTGTATCATTTATTGATGACTTTTCTAGGAAAGTGTGGGTCTACATGATGAAAAAGAAGTCTGATGTTTTTACAATTTTCAAACAGTTTAGAGCATTGGTTGAAAACAGCACTGGTAGAACAATAAAATGTTTAAGAACTGACAATGGTGGTGAGTTTACTTCCAAGGAGTTTGACAGCTATTGCAAGGATGCAGGGATCGAGAGACATAAGACCACGGTTTATACTCCTCGGCAAAATGGAGTTGCTGAACGCATGAACAGAACTCTTCTAGAGAGAGCAAGGAGTATGCTGAGTAACGTCGGGTTGCAAAAGGAGTTGTGGACGGAAGCGGTGGCAACAGCTTGTTATGTGATAAAATGATCTCCATCGACGGCAATAGACTGCAAGATTCCGCAAGAGGTATGGAAAGGACACCCTTGTGACTATTCTAAACTCAGAGTGTTTGGTTGTGATGCATATGCTCTAGTGCCTAAACATCAGCGAACTAAATTAGATCCAAAGTCTAAAAGGTATATCTTTGTTGGGTATGGTGTTGGAACAAAGGGATATAGATTGTGGGATCCTACTACCCACAAAATCATCATCAACAGAGATGTAAAGTTTAATGAATCCTCTCTTGTACAGTTAGATGTAGATAGTAAATTGAAACAGGATGATGTATTTGATTTTCAGCACATTCATTTTGACAACACTTCTAATGATAGTCATGATGACCATAGTTCAGATACTAGTCATGAACAGGTTTCAGAATCAGAACATGAACAGGGTTCAGGTTTAGATCATGAACAGGTCTCAGATACTTATCGGCAAGAAGTTCCTACAGATGGTAGTCAACCAGAAACATCCTTAAGGAGGTCGACAAGAATCAAACGGCCACCGAGAAGGTATGATGATTATGTTACTTCAGTTGCATTTACTGCTAATGACAATGAACCTCTGTGCTATCAGGAAGCAATAGAAGGTTTGAATAGTGACAAGTGGAAAGCAGCCATGAAGGACGAAATGATGGCCTTGAGTAAGAACGGCACATGGGATCTGGTTGAGCTTCCGAAAGACAGGAAAATTGTGGGGTGTAAATGGGTTTACAAGCTGAAACGGGGTGTGAATGATACGGAGGACAGGTACAAAGCGAGACTGGTCGCAAAAGGGTTTTCTCAGAAAGCAGGCATAGACTTTCATGAGATTTTTTCACCAGTTGTTAAAATAGTTTCAATTCGAATTGTATTAGCATTAGTTGCTTTGCTTGATTTAGAATTACAGCAACTAGATGTTAAGACTGCATTTCTACATGGAGACTTAGATGAGGAAATTTATATGGAACAACCGGAAGGGTTTGTTCAGCATCGCAATAAGAAATTTGTCTGCAGGCTCAAGAAGTCATTGTATGGTTTGAAGCAGTCGCCTCGACAGTGGTACAAGAAATTTGATTCTTTCATGTTGAGTCAAAAATATATAAGAAGTGAATATGATCATTGTGTTTACTTTAAGCAGTTAAGTAATGGCATGTTCATTATCTTAGTGTTGTATGTTGATGATATGCTTTTAGCAAGCAAAAGCATTGAAGAAATCAACAGGTTGAAGACTCAGATGGCAAGGACATTTGATATGAAAGATCTAGGAGCAGCAAGACAGATTTTGGGCATGGAGATTTTCAGAGACAGGAGCAATGGTAAGCTATGGCTATCACAACAGAAGTATATTGAGAAAATACTTTTGAGGTTTGGAATGAACAATGTGAAGCCTGTGTCAGTCCCTTTAGCTTCCCATTTTAAGCTTTCTTCCAGTTTATGTCCTAATACAGATGAAGAAAAGGATTATATGTCTCGAATTCCATATGCCAATGTAGTAGGGTGTTTAATGTATGCGATGGTTTGTACTCGACCAGATATTTCACATGCAGTTGGGGTTGTTAGCAGGTACATGGCAAATCCGGGTAAAGAACACTGGTCAGCAGTGAAATGGGTGCTTCGGTACTTGAGAGGCACAAGTAGTTATTGTATCACTTACAATAAGAGTAGTGAATTTGTTTGAGGATATGTTGATTCCGATTTTGCAGGTGATTTGGATAAGAGAAGGTCAACTTCAGGGTACGTCTTTACTCTTGCAGGTGGAGCTATCAGCTGGATGTCAAAGCTACAGAACATTGTTGCTTTGTCCACTACTGAAGCAGAATACATTGCTGCTTCGCATGCTTGCAAAGAGGCGGTTTGGTTGAAAGGTTTGCTTGGTGAGTTTGGTAGGTTACAGGACAACATCAGGTTACTTTGTGATAGTCAAAGTGCAATACATTTGGCTAAGAATCCAGCCTATCATAGTAAATTAAAGCATATTCCAATTAAGTATCATTTTGTAAGACAGGTTATTACTGAAAGGGGAGTCTCTCTTGAAAATGTGCATACAAAGGAAAACTGTGCAGACATGTTCACGAAACCAGTTTTGTTGGAGAAGCTGCGTTGGTGTTTGGCTTCTCTTGGCTTGCAGAAAAGATAAAATAATAAACAAACAGGGCATCAGGCTAATTGTTGTCAAGGTGGAGATTGTTGAGATTTTTTGTTTTTCATTAAAATAGGCAAAAATCTCAGTAGGTGACAAAAATTAGGAATTAGTTCCTAGATTAGCTCCAGTTTGTTGGGAGGGAGTTAATGCATCCTAAATTTGATGTGAGAGGATTTATGAGGCAGTTAGATTCTCCTTGCTATAAAACAGGTATCCATACGGATGGTGTGAGTGTGTGAGAGTTTGTAATCTCCTGTTTGATTAATAAGATTGCCGATGCCTATGTTGTGTGGACGTAGCCCAGATTGGTTGGGTGAACCACATTAAACCTCTGTGTCTTATGTGCTTGATTGATTTGCAGAGTATTTTGTTTAATCTGCTGTGCTTCTGATCTCTAACAATTTAGAGCACACTTTCCATCACATTTGTAGAGGAAATTACAATAGAGTATCACATTTTTCTTATCATATATAAATGTTCCTATATGCAACAACTACCTTGTGCCTCATAGTTTAAATTTGTGTAGGGAGGAAGAGAGGAGTGTCAAGGTGCAAGCTAGAATAAGAAGAGAAAGAAGAATCTTGTTTCGGACATGAGAAACTTGTTTGGGACTTGAGATAGATTCATTCTCTGCACATCTAGACTCAAAGCTTAATAAAACAAAACTCACCATACTTCAAATTTTTTAAATAATATATTAAAAATTAGAATATCAATTTAATATGTTTTACTCAATTACACATTTAGCAATATTCATTTAAAAAAATACAAATATAAATTACTATTTTAAATAAAAATATTAGAACACATTTAACAATATTATTTTAAAAACATACAAATACAAATTACTATTTTGAATAAAAATAGTACAAAGAATCACATTAATTACCATGACCCTAGTGTACCGTCCCCTTATTACTTTTTAAAATCCTAATGTTTGTAACTTATTCTTAATCACATAGTGTCAATTTTGTAAAACTATAATTTACAAGTCTCACTTTTTATAGCTTTGGTGGAAGGATAGAGTATCTAAATTCCTTACCCTTTAAGAAGCATTCTCAATTATTGTACCGCCCACCTCGGCATCCAATATAGACATCTCAGGTTATTCTAAATTGATCAAGAGTATAGAATTTTTAGGGTGGTGTTTTATGTTCACTAAAATTCCCATGATGTCCATCACTATTTATGGGGTTCATTGCAACCTTGGATATATTATGTGAGTTGTTATGATGTTTTTTCTTGTGGCTAAAACTTATTTTTGGTTGTCACCTAGTTATCATGATTCAAAAAATTGTTATCATCTCATATCCTTATAGCATTAGATAATTTTGTGAGTTGATGTGATTTTTTGTTTGTTACAATGATTAAAAAATCAGTTATTATACCACAATATTGACTTTATCATTATCTGTTTTGTTTACGAACCCTTTAAAAAAACCACAAGAACATTTGATTTTACACTCATTTCAAAAATTGGAGAGTAAATTGAGTGGTTATTGTTAGAAATTTTTGTATAAGATGGGAAATTTGGATGGTTTGTAGAGAATATGGATGTCATAACATATATCTATTTTGAATTTTTAGTGTCTACCACCATTCATCTAATAGGATCCATTTCAACTGAGAACAACAATAGATCACTGTGTGAATGATAACTTGTGACATCCCTGACCACTTTCTTTGATTGTGCATCAAGTTACAAACTAATACTTTGTGAAATCCCTAGCCATTTTCTTTGATTGTGGATCAAGTTATAAACTAGAATACACTCTCTTTTTAGAAGACTCTACAATATATATTGGATGGAGGGAAAGGTTATGATAAAACTTGTAAAAGAACCCCTTAGGGTTATCTCAACTTACTCTATTGTTAATCACATAGTGTCAATTTTGTAAAACTATAATCTACAGTAAGGACTAAGTGGGTTTTTTCTTTTGTAAATTTTGTTTGAATTGAAAAATCAAAAGATTATAAAAGCTAAAATTATGTAGTGAAAAACTTTGTTTAAAATTTCAGAATAAAAAGTTGAGTAAGTTTGACATCATATAATACGAAATTTGTTTATGATTATAAAGTAAAAACATATAATATTTTTTAGCCACAATCAGGTAATTAAAGATATGTATATACTTTTTTTTAATAGAATAAATTTGATATTCATTAACAAAAATAATGGAAAAGAGTATGTATGTAGTTACAAACTATTACAATTAAGTAATTAAAGGTAAATTTAGTATTATTTAAAATTGAGAATTATGAATATTCATCATTATTTCTCAAGATAAATCATGTCCTCTGAAATAATTTCACATATTTAAAAATTTTCATTATTAATTTAATTTTTGATATATTAAGAGATATTACTCATGAATAATAAAACAATTGTAACAACTATGTATATTTGGGTGTATGAAAATTGAGATACATTTTATTAAGTAAAATTTTAAAAGAATAATGGTTATAAACAATTAAAAATAATTTTATTAAGTAGTTAGTTTAAATCTATATTATTTATCATGTCCTATGAAATAATTTCACATATTTTAAAAATTTTCATTATTAATTTAATTTTTTAAATATTAAGAAATACTACTCATGAATAATAAAACAATTGTCACAACTATGTATATTTGGATGTATGAAAATTTAGATACATTTTATTAAGTAAAATTTTAAAAGAATAATGATTATAAACAATTAAAAATAATTTTATTAAGTAGTTAGTTTACATCTATATTATTTATGAGAGCCCGATCAATACTCTTTTCACCCTAAAAGAGGTTTGCATATGAAACCATTTGATCCATCTTGACTCTTCGTAGATCCATAGTCAAGATTGAGCTAGGTCATCTTAATTTAGTCCTTTAAATAAACTATATTCCACATGAATACCATGTGTTGTTTTTATAGTTTATTATTATTCTATTTTATTATTTTTATTTTTTATTGTATTTTGACTTAGTTAAAATGTTCATTACATTATGTCAATATTTTTATTTAATTTACTTTGATTTTTATTTTTGTGTAGTCAAAATGTTAAACATAACATTACAACATTTCTATTATACACCTAAAATCAATCTAACATATTAAAAAGAAAAGAAAATTAACATTATTATATATATATATATATATATATATATATATATACTTGTGGATCTAATGGCCTAAAACATTTCAATCATCTAAAATTTGATCCAATGGCTAAAACATGAACACATTGGTAGCTAGGGAAGTTGTTTTCAAATAAAAGCATAACAAGATTTTTAACTATGGATACTTAAGTTTCAACCCCACTTTACCATGGATATTATTAACCATACCATACTACGGGCCAATACCACATGCAAAAAACTATCTCTCATTTCATAATTAAAATAGTATATATATAAAATAAAATAGTATATATATATATATATATTATGATGATTGGTCTCAGTGGATGTTAACCATCATCATCATCATTATAATATATATATATATTAAACCAAAAAAATAAAATTAATAACTAAATCAGTCTAGGTTCATTTTAATTCTGGATTTATTTAAGTTTTGATCAAATCTATCAAATTTCGAGGTGGATTGAATCTCTTCAAAGACAAACTTTTTTTCAAGTTTTGAACTCAAAAAAGAAGATTACACCTTCGAGTTTTAAGTCAAAAAAAAGTTTACACAAAAGATATAATTCTTTTATAGATACTTGATATATATCCAAAATTAAATAAATCTAAAAAAAATATATTTAATTATTTAAAATAAAATAAAAATATTTTATTATTAAATTAATAAAATTATCCCATATTATAATCATGTGAGAGAAAAGTAGGTTTTATTATCTTTTATCCTTGGTAAGTTGGTTAATTTCGTAGAGAAGCACGGTCTCATTAGCCTTTTAAATACACTATAATTCATTAACCTGGTGGTCCAATTATACCCCCAACACCCTTGAAATTGCTTCCCCAAGAATAGATAGACGGCAAAACCACTCAAGAAAAACTGTAGAACAAAATGCAGTAGTTTTCTAAATATGGCGTAATTCCTAATGATGAATCCATCCATACCCATGTCAAAATTCGCTTGGATCGATTAAAATCCCATTATTGGTAAGAGTTGGGCGATGAATTGAGGAAAAACAGTGCGCCGTACAGACTAATTATAATTTAATTGGACCAAGGCGACTCGAAGGGTCGGAGCAGATTCCAATCTTCAGGGCCAAGTATCTATATAATAAATTGGGTATTGTAATACGGACAGGAGGCCCTGAATTTAGAGTGAATTAGATGGTGGGTGCTGCAGAGAATTAGGGGATTCATCCAGAGAATCCCAATTGATGGGTGTTGCAAACAAAGATAAGTTTTGCAATAGCTTTATCTGCATGCACTTGCCTATTATAATTATTATTCGATAGTAGCAGAAGGCAATCAGATAAACATATTAAAGCAGGGTATGTATGGGTGAGTTTTGAATTCCTGGCCGCTGATTGCAATTCCAATTTTGAATACCCTTTGTGAATTTTGGGTGGCCACCGAGTTCAGTTGTTGCCGTCTTCAATGGATTCAATTGTGGGTTTTAGTGGGAGGGAAGTCACGAGGTCCAAGCAATTGGAGCCACAGGGCACATGGGTTTCTGTTGAAGATGGGGTGGAGATGCTTAGTCCTTCTCCCTGTGTTTTTCTTAGCTCTTCGGATGGAGTTGAGAGTCCGAATGAAGTGGAGATAATTCATTCCGCCGAAGGGTCTAAGATGAGGGACCGTGATTCAGACTCAAGCTCCCTCAGTAGCAACAGCAAGCGTCAGAGGGTCTTGCGCTCTGCAGGTTGGTACTTAGAGCCATGCAATTTTCTTAGAATTCATAGCTAAACGCAGCCCCTGTTATATTTCAAATTATGTTCTAGCCAGTAGAATCTTGATCGGCCCGGTAAAGCCCTGATCAACCCTCAAACTATAATGCTGTCTTTTTCCACTCTTTTCTATATAAGTGTTTTTTTTTGTTTAAATAAATAAAAAATGCTTTGCACAACTGTTAACATTATCAAAATAGGTACATACTACATACAGGGCATTTTAGGAAGAAATTCCTTGTTTTTTCTGTAATTTTATATTTAGAGTGAAACACTGCTTCAATTATTAAGATGATCAAAATAGGTACATACAGGACATCAATGAAAAATAGAGGAAGGGCAGCAGTTACCACAAGTTAGTAGTACTTGGAATCTACAAAGCAAAATAGCCAAACATCAGGTGCAAGTTGCCTTGAAGGCTCAAAATTTATTAAAAAAAAGGGCAGCATAAGTACAAAATTCAAACCCGTTGTCTGGTCTCTGTTTTTGCTGTACAAAATTCAAAAGCTGTTCTCTATTTTATTCACAGTTCAGAGTCATATTATTGTGGAACAAAATCCTCAACAAGGGATTTGCCACTGATTTTAATACGATTGCATTTAAGGATGCATACACAAAAGGGTTAAATACTAACTGACAAACTTTTAATGGGAATCCACTTTGAGAAAGCTTAAAGGTATTGTTTTTGATATTATGCCATCATTGAATGAGCCAAGGGCCATATGGGTAGGGACTGCCAACACTTCAGGGCACATATGGGTCGGATCCTTTAGAGCAAGGTGATTTAGAGAGTCTCTCGGGTTACTGGGACTGTTATGTATAGGCAGACTGCAATGATAAAAAATTCATTAGTAGCCAGTGTAAACTTCCCAAGTGATTCTCAGAACATAGGTTATGTTTAAGCTTTTCCAGCTCAAATTATGAAACTTGTGTGAAATTTATCTTCAAAACATTGTTTTTTTTGCAGGATTGATTTGATTTTCAGTAATATTTGTGTATCAGCCACAAGCATAACCCAGGGCTTCTAATGCCTCGTGATGGTCATGGTTTTTTCACCATGAACGAATAGCTGTTGTTGATATTTGGAGAGAGCTTGAAAACTTTGGTTGTTATTGTGTCAAAATGTATGTTTCAAGAATTTTTATAGGGCCTGTCTTCGCCAAAAATCATAGATTTATGCAAATATCTGTTGTTGGAGAGACCACTTTGAAGAATTTCATTGTTTTAATGTGAAAATGTATTGTTCATGTGTTTTTAGAGAGAACTTGTCTTGGCAGAACCCATTTTCTTTAAGTGGGTTTTCTTTTGCAGAGCATTTAAAGGGAACCCATCTTACGTCAGTTGGCAATATAATGCCATAATACGTCTGTCATGGATTTTTAGCTTGTTTTATGCCAATTCGTGAACTACTTGGGAGAACCATGCTCTTTCTTGGAAAAATTGGGGAAAAGGAAGAGATAAAAGGGAAAACATTTTATGAAAGATGGATAAGAAACCCAATATAAAGAAAATTTCTAGAAATCTATAGTCCATACATAACAGAAAGAAAACCAGAAATTTGTCTTAGCCCAGCTAGTATTGAACATTGTTTATTCTGTCTGTTGCAAAGGAAGAGAATTACAAGTTTCTGGAGAGAAAAGGTTTATAAATTATAATGAGGAAAAGGTTTCTGGAGAGAACGGCATTAAAAATTGTAGAAACATACAGAAACCTTTTAACACAGTTTCTATGATTTTTAACGCAGTTCTCTCCGGAAACATTTTCCTCATTATGAATTACAACTGTGGAAATCTGCATTTGAAATATTATTTAATTTTGCTTTTTCCCTTTGCCCTAAATTAAGAAAAAAATATTACTTAATTTTAAGTTTATTTTTCCCTAAATTCCAAAGTAGCAAGAAAACCATATACGAAGCTGGGTAGAGAGACAATTGAAGACAATTTCAGTTATGTGAAGAAAAATTCTGTAGGGCTTGAGATCATCACCAGGATCAGGTATTGGTTATGTTAACTGGAAGATGCTTGCTGAATATTGTTTTTCAATCACGAGGAATTTTACAAGTAGGAAGGCGCTGGTGTCAGTATGACTATGCATGTAAGCATGTATGGAACGAGGCATGCACCCCCTTTACTGGTGATACCAATTTCATGGGATCAATTTCGGGTACTTTGTAACTGTGCTTTGGTACCACCTAGCCATTTTTGAAAACAAATATCAGAACATAAATGTCTTAGATTCACTTTACATTTGCTGGCTTCTTGCTTTTGAAGGGACATTTATTTTATTGATTGTATAGGTAAGTATGAATAATATATTTGCATAAAGGACTAAAACAGAATTAAGCTTTTGTATCTATTTGAAGAAATCTGATTAAGATCATAATATTATTTTTTATTTGAAACTCTTATGTTTATTTCATCAGGTCAGTCCAGTAGATGTGAACACCAGAATCCCGATGATAGTTTTGTCACCAGCTGCCAGCATCGTGTATGTAGGTGCTGTTTAAAGTCTCATGTGGCATCTATAATTGAGAACTCAATGGAGATGTCTGAACTCTCATATGGTTGCCTCGGAGTACAATTGCTATGCCCACGGTAATGTATCCTCATCTTACAAAGCATTTGTGGGAACTTTTTGTCTGAATTTGCTGTTTTGACCTTAAAAATGGTAGCCGGAATTACCTTAAAAATGGTAGCCGGAATTTAGGAAATCTAGCCAGGATTACACATCTTGTTTTTTTCATGCCAAATTTTACAAAAGATCCACTTATGTACATGTTTATTGGACCCTGTTTCTTTGATATGTGCTTTTTTCATTCTAAGTAAAATAACTGATTGATACTCCCCATAAAAGGAAATTTCCACTACAAATTTACGTTCAAACCCACACAATTCATTTCTGTCACACATTTGTCTTTCATCAAGCCATAGAAGGGAAATATATTACTACAAAATTCATTGTAAATGCAAATTTAGTGGAGAAAACTACAATCTTTTGCATCACAATTTTGGAGGGAAAATGACTGTAGAAGGTTTGAGTGGACAATGAGATGCATACGGAGAGTTCTCAAAGACTTGCATTGGAAAATAATATTGATAATAGATTCACTATCATGAAAATGCTATTTTGAGAAACTTCAAATAGATTCTTTGTCGTTGTCTTCAACAAATTTTGAGCAACTTCTCTTTTTTATAAAGTAAATCACACTTTTCTGTGTTTCTTTGGTATGCTGGTGAATTTTTTGGATATCTCTAGGTCTTGTATCTCCCATATATTTTGTACTTGGTAATCCTGTTTTTGGTCAGGAAGAAGGAGAATTTGAGGAGCTCTTATAGTTGAGAAAACGTATCATTTATGTTTCTTAGTCTGTGGCAGGTGTGCGCTGGAGCTCAGCAAAACAAATTTAGTTGACCTGCTTGATATCGATACTGTGCAAAACTATGAGAATTTACTGAAGGCTGCTTTCAAAAATATATATGGTTCAATGGTGAGGTCGGATATGGTCCATTGTATCAGTTGTCAGCAGAAGAAGGCAATAGTATCTGCGAAGATGTCCTCCAGCAAAGGAAAAGGTATGCTGCTTTTATGTTTTAATGGAGCAAGGAAAATAGTTCATGGTTTCAAGTGTGCAAACTGGAAATGTAAATTTAGAGGATTATCTCCTTACTGATGAACATAGATATTGAAGGGAGAGGAATCAACTGTTATTTATGGTCCACTTCATCCTGAAATACCATGGATGTACATAGATATTTAATTTTAGGCTTCTGTTTTCTTTCCTTTCATTGGTTTCAACACTGAACAGAGGTTTTACAGGGAAGGCAAAGACCGATGATGCTGGAAATCGATTCCAGAGTCTACCAAGGGATGGAAATATGCATTCTCCGGCTTTTCGTGTATGTACAGAATGTGACTTTTCTTGGTGTGGTGCATGTGGGCTGTCCAATTCCCAGTCTGAAAAGAAAGGAAGGAAGAGTAGTCATGTTTGCAGGGAAGCAGAAAACTTCATAATTTATGGGATAATGGAAGATCTTGAATCAATTTATTCTGAGTATACGACAGGAATTGTTAACTCTAATGAACATGTCACAGGAACTGTTAACTCTAATGACGATGCAACAGTAACTGTTAACTCTAATGACTATGCAACAGTAACTGTTAACTCTAATGACTATACAACAGTAACTGTTAACTCTAATGACTATGCCATGGGAACTGCTAGCCCTAACGACTATGCCCCTGGAACTGTTAATTCTAGCAGCAACCTTGGCATTCCACCTCATGATATTGATCCTGACTGGATTGCTACAGTATCATTGGGTGGCTATTGGTCCCCTCTTGATAGATCAAATCAGGGGAAGAAAACTGTCTGGAGTGCTGGTACTGGATTTGGTGGTTGCAAAAGTGAAAGTACCCCTGATGAGAAAATGAGAAAGGTTGAGAAGGAACTTGACTGTCGTGCAAAAAATCTGCTGGCATCATTAACAGATATTCTTAATAATAAAGCTATGAATCAGTCGTTCTTAGGCTTCTCATCATATGTTCTTCTCAGTCGGGAAAACATTCTTAGTCGACTTTTAGAATACTTTGTGGTCAATGATTCAATGCTAGACATATGTGCAAGGAACAAGCTGTATCATCAGCTGGTATCTCTATTGATGGCAATGAAACAGTATCCGGATCTCCTTTCAATATTGATGGGATCCTGCAGGGAAAGTGACACAAATGGCAGTTCCACTCATAACACTGGAAGTGATAGTTCTTTAATTGGAAAAATGAGAAACATATATGAACAATCCAAAATCATCACGAGAAGATTCACAGGAGGAAATGATGACAAAAATGTTGAAGCAGATGTCAACATTGCTAGGTGTCTCTTGCAATGCTATGAGGGATTGGAAGAATCAGCCCGGAACCAAGCGTCTACCATACAACAGATAATATCTGTTTCAGATGGGGAAGATACTGAAATGACAGAATGCAGTGAAGCTAATTCAGATCTGTCAACATCTGTTTCAGTGGAGGAAGACTCCAATGATGAAGCTTCCTCAAATCAATTTAAGAAAATTTTGATGTATAAAACCAATTTGAAGCCACTCCAATTCCAGGAGTGTTCCTTGATTGCAGGCTTTCCCCGTCACACTTATAGTAATAACTTCACTGGGTCAGGAGCAAATCGTCAGAGCATTGATAACTCAGGTGATCACAATAAAAAAAGGACGATGCATATTACAAAAGAACTAGCTTCCTTGTTAACAAGTCTTCCTCTGGAGTGGGAATCCAGCATACACGTGCGAGTAGATTCTAATAGAATGGATTTGTTGAGAGCATTAATTGTGGGTCCCAAAGGAACTCCATACCAAAATGGAGCCTTCGTGTTTGACATTTATCTTCCGCCAGGTATGACTTCCTTGTGAGCATTTTCTGTCTGCCATTTAATTTTTGTACTTATTTTTTTGTCTATTTCGCCTTCACAATCCTTATCACCTACGAAGTTGATGAACTCAATTACCATATCCGTGAACTTCTAAATGATAATGATATTTATAATTTGAACTATAATTTTTTAGCAGTGGCCTTAAAAATAGATACAAGGGAGCACTTTGAAAGATCACTCTTTAATCCATAGAAAGCCTAACTTCAGTGCATGTACATCTGCAGCATAATATTGGGGTATCTCTTAGGACTCAGAAGTGTTCTCTCTTAGGAGTGTTTGTCAATGTGATGGGAATTTCACATGTTTGTAAGCATGACTATGTTTATCTATTATTTTTCCAAAGATTAATAATACTGCTACTTCTAATGATCAATAATAGTTCTACTTCCAGTGATTGCTCTTTCTCAATGATCATTATATTCTTGTTCTGGAACTAGAACTTGTGCCTCAGATGGGATCAGACTAATAAAGCATGTCTGTGGAGCATCCTTCATAAGTAGTTAGTACCTCTCATCCTTTTAACCACCTACTTTTATTTTTAAATTTGGATACAATCTCCAGTCGACTTTACCAGAAAACACATCCGAGATTTGGTATCTTTAAGTTTTAACTAGTTTTATTTCCCTAAATATTGATTTTCAATACACAGAAATATTTTTATCTGTAAAGCTTAACTTCAATTTTTTTTAAATCGAAGGATATTCTTATCGTTACTATTCGATTATAGCACCACTTTGTACTACTCATACTTTTGTGCAATACCAAAGAGTGTACCGTGGCTAGTCAAGGAAACTTGTGCGGTTGGTCTCTTGTATTCCTCGCTTTCCTTTATTTTCTCTGTTCAGTCATATCAATAGTTGCTCAAGTTTTAACATAAAAAAGAGAGAAACGGAATACATTTGATAACCTTGTCAATATCTGGGCAAAATTATTGCCATCTCAACTATCACCGAACAAAATTATGACATGTCACTGTATAATATATTTTCATATTACAAAGACCTCAAATTTGAACAGTTTTAACTTTTAAGGCACATCACCATTGTATAGAGAATGCTTTACTTGTCAGATTGTTTGTTCTTTTGATTTGATAGTTGTTTTCCTGTGTTATTGCGCTTCTCTGACTGTGTACCTCTTGCTCTGTCTTACCCCATTTCAAGATCTGGTGCGTTATAGATTCCTTTCATCAACCATGTTGCTTGCGATTTTTGTCTAACTACATTGTCTTGCTGGCATTCACCATTGTCTTCCAATTCTGCAGTCAGATGGCAAAAAAATCTCTTCTGAACAATATATAGCTATTAGACAAAGATCCTCTTGCTTGCTGTAACGATGCTTTTGTGTGTTATAGTGGTGCCTGCCAAATGATAAAATGCTCCTACAATGTTACTGCTTGCTAATTGTTGTGAATTGACAACTTCAATGGGTGTTCCTGGGGTTTTGGGACTAGAGATTACCTCATTCCTATGAATCCTCCTATAAAAACTAAATACATGGTGTTCGTTGGATTGTATTGTTCTCTTGAATTTAGCAATGATTTCTATCTTGTGCACATGATAATAACTGTAAAAACTAACAATGTTTCTATTGGTGACAGACTATCCACAAGTCCCGCCTATGGTAACCTTTCTTACAACAGGATGTGGATCAGTGCTCTTTAATCCAAATCTATATGCCAATGGAAAGGTCTGCTTAAGTTTGCTTGGAACATGGAGTGGTCCAGGATGGCAACCTGGGAAGTCAACTCTTCTGCAAGTTCTCGTCTCAATTCAGAGCTTGATATTCGTAGAGTATCCATTCTACAATGAGCCAGGACGTGAGAGTATGACAAACTCTTTTGATTCCGCTGAAAGGGAAAATAGAGTCCAACGATGTAATACATTAAAGTTTGCTATTCTTGATGCACTTCGTTACCCAGATTCTAGCTTTAAAGATTTAATTATGGCACACTTTCAACACAAAAGAGATGAGATTACAGAACAATGTAATGAGTGGATGAAAGCTAATGGAGTGCACAAGCACAAGCACGGTAATATTGATAAGATTGCTGAGGAAGTGATCTTAGAACTGGTCAAATTGCCTTCACTTCCAGGGTCAAGCTTGATGTAATTGGGAGAAAAATTACAGATTCTCTTAGTTGGAATCATGTAATTTGGGAAAACAATGACATTTTCTTAGTACATATATAACAGGTGATTATCAACACCACTTTTTGATTTTCAGTGGTATCACTTCGTTACCCATGTCCAATTAATGGTCCAATTGGCTATTAATTCATGGAGGGATTCTATTTGTAAGAATTTGGGGAGGGGTCCTGCCAATAACATTTGACATAGATCTCATCCATGCTTCACCATAATGTTTTCAGGTTAGGACAGTGGAAATGATAGTGGGCTTTTCCTTCTTCTTGATTTTGTATATTTGCAACTTTAATCAACAGGTATGTCATCAGTTGTGGAAAGCAGATGATCTATTTAATGTTTTCTAACAGATGTTTGCATCATTCCATCAATTCATGCTTGGATCTTCTTTTCTGTACAATTGAGCTCTATATATGGTTTTTGTTATTTGTCACTTCTATAAAGCTCCAAAGGTTGATGAAAGGGGATGTGTTGCATTTCATAATTTAAGACATATTGCTGGACACAGTGGGGCCTTCTGTAGTGTTAAACTATTGCTATGCCTGTTCTAGTTCCTCTTTCATAATCATCACTGGGCCACATGAAAAGTGTTTTTATGTTGGGAAAGACTCTTAACATTTCAGGCAAGGTGACTCCCCTGGATCAGGACACTGGTTTCCACCAACAATTGGGGATGCTTGTCCGGAAGATTAGGATGGAATTTTCACAAATTGTCTTCTCTCATTCCCAACTATATTAGTGAAGGGAATCAGGGAATGGTTTTAAATTTTAAAGAACACGTTATCAACATTGTTGGATTTTTAAAATTGCCAAGGATTTCAAGACTCGAGATATCCTTGGCAATGATATCCATCAATCAGGGTACTTCTACTCATAGCAGATCCAGTATAAATATGGCAGTACTTTCTAAATCTTTTCTAGTTTATGTAATATATGTAAACAGCAGACTTGAATTCCTAGATTCTATAGGAGGCTGGCTCAGACCTGTTTTGTAATTCTTGTTATGTTTGTTAAGCCGTACTCTTCCCAGGCAACGTTTTGGCCCAGAAACCGGCAAAGATTTTTAAAAAATCCGGCAAAGGTTTTATCAGAATCATGTTTACAGTTGTTAAACTTTAGTATTTTGAGTGCCCTAATGGTTTTTGGTAGTGCTGAATCCATTTCCACTATCAAAAATGGATTCCAAACACTCCAACTACCTGATTTCTTGAATTTTAGCTGCCTGGATTCCATCAAAAAACTGCCGTCCGGGCTATTTCGTTGCCTGGGTAGACAACTCCGTTTGTTAATGGGAAAGAAAGAACTTTGGGTGAAATATTTTTGGAAATACTGTACATGAAATTGCAAGTTCAGCCTCTAGAGGATTTTTTTCAATTTCTTTAGTGGGATTGAAGTTTTGAACCCTTGAACTAATATTTTATCTACGGCAACTTAAGAAATTATTATAGGTATGAAGTAATTATTTTGAGGTGCTGTTTAGGAAAACCAGGCATATTTCCTAGGTGATTGAAGATCAAAGAGTTCTAGTTGCTCTAATTTTTCTATTGAACGTTGTTCTGTAAATTTCATGTTTTTATCTTATGTTCTGTAAATTTCTTGGTTGACATTATCAACGAGCAAAGGAGATTTGATTGTTTTTTCTGCATCACCTGTATGTTTGTTGATCACGTGTATATATATTGTTAAGACTTTGTTTTACGATTTTCACAGGTGATTCTTGGGTGATGTGCATGGTGTCATGATTCCTTCTTTCTCTTATACAAGTTTTGGGTATACATAATGTAATTTATCGTTTCACTTTGTCTCATTGGCATTTCAATCTCTTATACAAGTTTTGGGTATACATAACTTTGTCTCATTGGCATTTCAAACTTTCAGTGTGTTGTATTATCAACATCAATCAACAACTACATGATTAACAAACTTAGGAAGGATCACTCTTCTTCTTGATGTGTCATCTGTGCTGTCTCAACTCGTTTTTGTTGCACTAATGACTTATGTTCAATGGTCAAATAAGATCGCTATGATGCAACAACATATGCATTGGATTACCAAACTAAATTATAATCATGGGTAAATGTTTGCTCATGCATTAATGTTGAGAGTGTATAGATTATATATTCAATCAACTCTTGGCTCTTTTGGCTCTTAGCTAACTTAGTTGCATGTGAATTGCTTTACCTCTAATTCATTGTTCTTCGCTTAATACCTCTACCTTCAATCTATTCTTTTCTTAATACTCTTTTGGTTCATTTGAACTTTCATCTCCATTGTGATATTTGATCTTCTTATAATGCATTGTAAATTCTTTGTGGCTCTATGTCCCCTTAGCATGAACTCTATGTGCTCATTTCCACACAGCTTTGTGAGTGCTTTCATGTTTGATCTTCATAGAACTCCTTGTTGATGTCATCCTTCACATGCTTCATCCTCAATTTTCCCAAATCCAGGTGTTGCACTGGACCGACTCTATGCAGACTTAGAGTTTCACCCTTGTGTTGTTTTTCCTTACTCTTTGCCATGCTTTGCTAGTTTCCTTATTTCTTCTTCTTGGCATGTAATTGTTGCACAATTTTGGGTTTTTTTATAAATATCCGTGCATCAACTTCTTCATATTTTTCTCTCTTGACAATTTGTTCTTATTCAGTGTGTTCTTCTGCCTCATTATTTACTTCTTTATTCAACACTCATTGAGAAGGCTCTCTTTTTTTTTTCCTTTTGGTTTGGAATAATCTCCTTTCTTGTATGATACCAACATTTTGACATTAAATATGCACAAAAATGTCCTCTCTTGGCAGTGTAACTTCATATGTACCATATTCAAAACTTCCCTCCTTGCATGATTTGATGTTCCTTACATTCAAATTGTATTTTTCTCTAAAATGGTGATCATTTATAAGTGTACCATCTTGATTCCCAACTTTGATATAAATTGTATTATTCTCTTGCGATCTTTCATATTTTGCTCAATTCGCTTTACAAAATCTACCATGTTCTCCCACCTCTTTGTGTCAATTAACGATCAATTAACTCTACAACTCCTTTTAGATAATTCTCACTCACCATCCTAAAGGAAGAAAATCGTGTCAATTTGTTTGTAGAATTGTTATCTTTGCATTGTGCTTGTGCCAAAACTTGATCCCTATAATTCGACCTATCTACATTGAGACATTTTGGAATATTTGTCAAACAACAATTCACAAACTTGACATTTTGGAATGTTTGTCAAACAACAATTCACAAACTTTGTAACCATTTACCTAGGCATGATATGTCGAGTTAAATGACATTTTCATTTCCATCTTTCTCCATGTCATCCTCATATTGATTCAAATGCTAGTGTCCTCATTTGGCTTGACCGTGTTTGGCAATTTGTGGATTTTCATAATCTCCTTGAAGAATATATAGCTATGTGCAACACATATCATTAGTTTTCTGAAACATGTCAACCACCATGAATACCACATCAAAAACATGTCAACCACCATGAATACCACATCAAATTGACGCATGTTCTCGGCATTCCAAATATAAATTCCATGACAATATATTCCCAATGAATCTTCAATATTGTAACAACATATACAATCACATGCTCTATCGCTTATCTTTCGATTTGGTGAGTTTGTTTTGGCTTTGCAAAATGTTGACCTCCTCCATACTCCCATGATATATCTCCTCTATCAAACCTTGTGTTTTGTTGTGCCTAAAATGGTGTCGACTAGTGTGAACTCCTTGATTTTTTGTGCCCAAAATGTTGCCCACTACTGTGAACTCTATGATTAAATTATCTCCATTGATACTTCATGGATACATAATTTCCCTTCTTTGGACATACATCCATCATGTATAAAGTAATCCCACTATGTTGTCGTATTTTGCAATGCTGAGTTCTTACTCACACATGACTTTGAGTATCTCATTCTTCATTGTTGTGAACATTACTTCCACAACTTTGTTCTCATGTCATGTGCTTAAGTTAATAACATGCCATTAAGTTAATTTCACCCAACGCTGAAGGGCTATGTACAAAAGCCCCCTTGGCATTGAGTAATGCGTTTGTTATTTTAACGCATGCTTGAGGACATAATACTAACTCATTTCTTCGAACTTTTCATTGAATTGTGTTATTATTTCATTCCTGACTTAAAGCTATCCTAAAAATGATTGTGCTTACATCAATCAATTTGGAGCAATTTATTAAAATTTGATAATACTAAAATCGATTCTTCGATGATTCTTTTATTCAATAGAACAAAATTGTGTTGCAGCATTGCATTTCATTGAAATAACTATGCCTTCATATATTCTATACTAAACAAGCATATTTTGTTATTTCCTCTTGTGAACTTTTACAAAAATTAGCAATGCTACGAAAACTTCTTACCTGTGATATTATGTATGGGGCCCATGCAAATTCGCTTTTACTCTCTAGAGCCATGCACAATCCCTTGGGCACAAACCCTATTTATCTTGAAAAACTACAAAATATTATTTCTCAATGCTCCAAACATTAGTTTCACATGTTGTAAACACTTCTAATAAAGTAGGGCTTCAAAAGGTTTTGACGACTTGATGAAGGCTATAGGTCTATCAGCTAATCCAAGTAGCATAAACATACACTTATATATTCCTTCCATAGTCTTGAATGTAGTCGTCCAATCATCATGCTATTTGAATTGAATTCATTGTATTTACTTTTTAGGTCTATCTTGAAAAAAAGTGTTACTTAAGTTATTTAGCAAGTCAACCATCCTCAACAATAAGGTTGTATTTGAGTCTACCCCTTTTTTTTGGGGCCATAGGGAGGAAGCTTTGCAATAAGCTTTATTACAATAAAATATAAGTAGATGGATGGACACCCAAATCAAGGAGCAATCTTCCTATTGAATATCCATCTCACAAGCTTCTCCATGCCCCTATTTTGTATAGTTTACATAGGTGTTTTTCTATGCCCCTATATGTATAGTTTACATAGGCGTTTTTCTATTTTCACTAGCTCTCCTAAGGGAGGCTTGTATGCATCGTTATCCAACATGCAAGGGGAGTTTGTATGATATATCTTCTCTTTATATGCAAGATGGTTTCACTATATTTTTTTATGCATAGTGCACAATGAGGCTTGGGCTTGGGCTTGGGCTTGTGGTTGGACTTTTGGCAAGGTGCTTTGTCTTGGGTGACAAGTCTTGGGGTTGGACATATGGTGATGGAAGTAGATGGGGCATTAGGATGGTTGTGTGATATGGCATTATGAATGAAACATGTAAGGCTAAGAGCCACTTTTTTCTCAAACCTCGAATCTAGAGTAGCTTATAATGTCCTTGTGAACTATTTGTTTTTTATTATTGTAAATGGAAGCAAATAATGGTAAGGAGTGAGATAATGAAAACTTAGAAGTTTGCAAGGCAATGGTAACTTGGAAGATTAATAACCTTCCCTAATGATTGCAATGACATATGGAGCACCAGGTGATGGTGGTGAGAGGCTAGAAGCTCACTGGAATGTTGGTTTTAGTAGTAAGGTCATGGGTCTCAATGTTTTGATAGAATATGTTTGTTGGGGGAAGGTTGGAGGTGAACTAGGGTTGGGGGAATTGACAACAAAACACATTGGTCCTTACTAAATCACAAAAATACAATACCCGTCATATCAATAAATGCATGTTTGATGGAGGAGAAAATTCTCTCAAAACTACATTGTTGATCAGCCCAAGGAGGGATATTGACATTAATGTAATTACTTGTACTTATATAGAAAGTAGATGGCTTCTAGACATAAGTGAATCATTTACACCTATTTGAAGGTTTAGTGATAGTTGGCTGATAAGGTTATTATTCAGTTCATTAGAGATAGGGTGACAATTGTTTCAGCAATAAGTTAGGATTGGGGAGGCTATTTATGTAGTGAGTTGCAGGAGTATAAGGTTATGTTTTAATGAGTTGGATGCATCCAACTTCCTTGTATAATATCGTAAGCCTAAGGGCATAAAAGAGAGAGTAGAAGAAAGGCTCAACTTCCTTGTATAAGATCGTAAGCCAAAGGGCATAAAAGAGGAGAGAGTAGAAGAAAGGTTCGAGGACCAAGAGAGGTCTACTCTTGGTCTAATACAGAGAAATAATGAAGATATGGGCCAAATAATGTAATGAGGATATGGGCCAAATAATGTAAAATTAGGCCAATTTGTACAAGTCTCTGCAAATGAAAATTGTGTGAAATATCAAAGAGGAGAGAGTAGAAGAAAGGCTCAAGGACCTAGAGAGGCCTAATAGAGAGAAATAATGAAGATATGGGCCAAATAATGTAAAATTAGGCCAATTTGTACTAGTCTGTGCAAATGAAAATTGTGTGAAATATCAGTGTTTGATTTCCAGGTTCAAGTCAATATATTTGATATTCTGTGGATGTTGAGTTTGTGAGGTCATGGTAGAACACTGTGAATGAAGACAGTCTTATCCTCTCATGTGGGAACATATGTATGTATGAAGAATTGGTGTAGCCAAAACAAATTTGAGCAATTAAATTGATAAAGGGTTCATCGTTGTTGATTAAGATCAGGGTCTGGAGAGCTAATCTCTGTTGTCAAAGAATATGTTTCAGGGTCCGACCATTACCAAAGCAATATTTTATAACATCAAAATTTGACAAAATCCAAGTCTTTTCAAAGTTCGGTCATTTGACAGAACTTCAACCTTCCAGTGAAAAGTTTCCCATCTGTCGGCCATCAATGAAACCTTGCTCAGCCAATCCGACAAGCACCGGGCGGTCATAATGGGACTAACAAACGAACTCTTTCCTGTCAACATTTCCGTCTATCGGCTTCTCGGCTTCGGGCTTTTACAATTATTCGTTGCAATCAAGATCGTTCCGATCCAAAATGTCAGTTAACAGGCAGTATCGTAAGCGTCATTTTATATTGGGTCTGTATCACACACACCAACACCAATATGGACAGAGCAATATGCATCGGGATCGCTCCCATCGGGTTCCATCTGGTTTTGATATACCCTAGCGATTTCGATATACTATAGCGGCTTTCGAGAAACATAGCAGGTTTCAATACGCCCGATCCGAAACTGTCAGTTTCTGTTATGTGTTGACAAGTTAAAGATTCTGTCAACAGCTGGAACTCGTTTATCAGATTCATTGCAGTGAATGCAACATAAAAAACCAGTCCCGAGGATGTGATGTGGTGGTTACGTCGGTTGGTTTGGTCTCGACAGGTGTGGTGGTTTGGTCTCGACAGGTCTTGTGGTCCAATCTTGCACATCACTGTGTACGCCAACATAAAAACATGTGGACATTCTGATGATCTGCTATCGATTAAAGGATAATGATAGCTGATAGGGTGGCCCTAAAGGCCTTAACCCCTTTGGCTTAAGCCATTAGTGATAGTGTTAATCATATGGCTAAATGTTGGATTAAGTTCTTAAGACTTCGGGTTTAGAAATTTGGGGATTGCACACAGATCATGTGGAGTTGGTAAATTGCTAATTGCGCTATTTAAATCAGAACATTGATCTATTCTTGATTTAATATAGAAGATGTGGGATTCCCCATCATGAAACATGAAGGTATATTGAATATAAGATAATAGTGAGGATTTGGGCCTCCATGGCTACGTTAAGAGGATGCATTGACATCAAGTGATATTAGAGCAGGATTAAAACTTATTCATTTGAATGTTGTTGATATAAACAATTCAACAGAAATCCAAAAGATTGTTGAAGGGATATGCAAGGTGCAAAGATTGTAAGTAAATCTATAGCAAGGCACAATGGTAAGTAAATTTATAGCAAAAGATTGTAGAGCATAAAGGAATTGTAGATGATATCGAACAAAGAGAAAGAAAAAATAAGCCTTCAGATGATTTGGATTTGAAAGCAGAGCACAAAGGTTCTTGTGCAGAGGAAAGCTAAAAGATAGTGAAAGTCCTGTAAATTGAAGATAACTCCGACCAAGGAAAAGTGTTGGGTAGAATTGTTTTCAAGTACGCTTGAGGAGTTTCTAGAAGAAAGAATTTTGCAAGATATTGATAGTTAAGTACTCAAAAGTTCTTGGAGAAGCGGATTTATTGAGATTTGACAAGTAATTGGTCTTAATTGTTTTGCAATTAATTATTGTGTAGGTAGCAGTGAATGAAAGGAGAAATTGTTGTAGAATAACCTTGTAGCAGAGAGCTTTAAACAAATTATGGTTGAGTTTGGAAAAAAGGACAAGTTATCAGGAGATGTGAAAGAAAGTGTAGAAGCCAAGAGGAGTAGAGGAAGCTCAGAAGTTCCAAAGGAGAGAACCAAGAATACTAAAAGACCAAGTTGAGGAGAAGCTTGGTGAGGTATTGTGATAAAGTGCAAAAGACTTGACATAAGAGAGGTTTGGGCGTACTTCCCAAATGAGCATGAATAAGTTCATAGGAGAAAAAGTGAAAATGACTATTGATATTCATGAAAAAGGTTCAAGTGTAAGCCATAACATAATAGAGGAAATTGAAAAAGCAAATGGCATGAAAATGAGTCTAGAGGATTTGATAGAGAAGTTGTTGAATTAAAATAAATGCTTAGTTTAATGATGATAATGCTACAAGCGAGTGATTATGTGTTGGGTGTTTGTTATATTCTTTCCACGATTAGAAGCAAGCGTGAAGCGGGGCGGTGTGAGGGGGGCGGTAGCCCTCTTGCACCCGGGGAATTTTTTTTGGACTCTATATTAGGTGGGCGGACCCGCCTATGGTTTTGTGCATAGGTTTGCACATGGTTTTGGGCATGATGGTTTTCTACTCTTGGTATTTTGTAGATCTGGTCAAGGGAACTACGATTATGTTCTAATCCAGGGTTAATGGATTGGGGTTTATGAATGCTTCAACATGTATATATATGTGTTGTAACACTAAATAGAATATAATGAAAAAACAAGCTAGTAGTCCCGGCTTGGGATCCAAGGGAAAATCTCTGTGTATATCTGTTTTATTTTTTATGCTCTTGCTATTGTTTATTTTATGTTTTTACGAATTCGTTTGTAGATAATTTCTGCACATGGTTAAAACCTACATTATGAAGACCAAATAAGTTGATTGAGAGTATAGGAGCAGGTTACATGGAATGTTAAGAAATTACTTGTAAGAAAGAAAAGAAAGAAGTTGAGGCACATGATGAGTGCTTGATTAAAAGAAGAGAAACTTAGAGCAGCTGAGTATGAGAAAGAACTTCACTATTGTGAACCATAATAGGGACATCCTCTTGAGCAAGATGATGATAAAGATGTTGATGGAAATCTTAATGAGAGTCTGAGTCGTTTTTTTTTTAAGTTCAGATCTACATTAAGATGTGATAACAAAGACAATAAAGAAGGCTAGAGAGCCTTATATTTTTTTTAACTAATAATTTGTGTATGGATGCAAGTTTTGTAGGTACTGAAGATGATGGACAATCATTAACAATTGTCATAAGGATAAAGCAAGATGAAGGAATGATTTTTCAATGCATTAAAGAAGGACAAAATGAAAAGCTTTGTAGGAATTTACAGGGTAAGTTCCTTAGATCAAACACCAGCATTTGACGTGATTAAAACCCTCGAAGAGGGAAACAGTCAACGGCCTGAGCCAACGTGGCCACTTCAGGTAATTTATTAATATAAAGAAAGAAAATTTACATAAGCTTCTCTCATAAACGGTTATTGGACAATTGACCCTCTATGCTCTTTAAATAGAGATCATGGACCAATCTTGTGTTAAGCCACGTATCAAGTGTCGGTAATACCGAGGAGAGAATGAATCGTCAGATCACTACATATCGTGACCTTCAGATTATAAGTTACAAATGTACATAGTAAAGAAACATACTTTACCTAACTATACGCTAGACCAAGTTATACTTAACTATTTCCTATGTGTCGGAATATCCTAACATCCCCCCTTAAGAACAACTTGGGATAGGATTGAAGGATTTACAAAGGTGACACAAAATGAGACTATTTCCTATGTGTTGGAATATCCTAACATCCCCCCTTAAGAACAACTTGGGATAGGATTGAAGGATTTACAAAGGTGACACAATAGGAGAAGGAAGGAGGCATTAGAGCATATTCTCCCTTAATGATAACTTTCCTGAACTCCAAGCATAGATCGAAGTTTGGTAAACTTCACTTCTTTGAGAGCCTTTGTAAAGATATCAGAAACTCGATCTTTGGTTGAACAATACTGCACTTCAAGAACATGATCATGAATGAGCTTTCTGATGAAGTGTATGTGTAGCTCAATGTGTTTCATGCGCTGATGTTGAACTGGATCTTTGCATAGCTGAATGGCACTCTGATTATCATACCAAAGTGTGGTTGGATGCTGCCGATGAAGACCAAATTCAGATAGGATCTGACGAAGCCACAGGGCTTCCTTCTTGGTTTCAACTGCACCACGATACTCTGCTTCTATTGAAGAAAGAGGGATGGCACTTTGCTTCTTACAAGACCATGTAATAGGTCCTGAACTAAGAGTGAATACATAACTTGTAGTAGACTTTTAATCATCACGGTCACCAGCCCAATCAGAAATAGTGAAACCAATCAACAATGGAGATGCTCCTGCACTGTAATGAATCCCGAACTGAACTGTACCTCTAATATATTGAAGTATTCTTTTAGCTGCTTTCCAATGACTTTCATGAGGTTGGTGCATAAACCGAACAACAAGACCAACAACAAAGGAAAGGTCAGGATGGGTATTGGGTTAGACATAGAAGTTTACCAACAAGTTGACAGTATAAGTTAGCATCAACTTCAGGGGTAGTACAAGTGACTAAAATCTTGACTCTACACTGAAAGGGAGAAGGGATTGGCTTACAGTTTTCCATGTGAAAGTGGTGTAGAAGATCACAGACATACTTGGACTGAGAAATGGTAATACCTTCTTTGGATTGCAATACTTGAAGACAAAGGAAATAATGCAAGTGTCCTAGGTTTGTCATTTCAAACTTCTTTTTGAGGCTAGACTTCACATGGTTTATATTTTGGGATCATTACCAGTAAGGATAAGATCATCAACATAAAGAACATGGATTTTAAGGACTTACCCACTTTCTTAGTGTAGATAGTGTTGTTAGAATGACATCTATAAAAGCCATTATCTAAGAGAAAGCTATCCATTTTGGCATACCAAGCTCGAGGAGCTCGTTTGAGGCCATATAGAGACTTCCTAAGGCGAAAAACAAGTCTAGAGTCGTTTTGGATAAAGCCAGGGGGTTGTTCTATGTAGATTTCTTCATGCAAATCCCCATGTAAGAAGGCAGATTTAACATCCATCTTATGGACTTCCCATTTAAAGGAGGCAGCAAGGAACAGAACAAAAATGTTTATTATGTAATTTATACAATTAATTGCTTCTGGCCAAAAATTAAGACTAAGTCCTTTAGATTGAAGCATACAATTAGTCATTTCTTTTAGAGTGCGATTCTTCCTTTCAGCTACACCATTTTGTTGTGGAGTATATGGAACAATATGTTGCAATTGAATGCCATGCTCAGTGCAAAAGTGGATAAATTTGTTGTTAACATATTCTCCTCATGATGCCTAGATTGTTTCTCAACAAATAACTAAAAGGCCAAGAACATGTTAAAAACTTCACTCTTGAGTTTTAAGAAGTATACCCAAGTACGTCTGGGAAAATCATCAATGAAAGTTAAGAAGTACTTGTAGCCAGAGAAAGAAACAATTGGAAGTGGACCACATAAATCATTGTGCACAAGCTGCAAAGGGGTTGAAGTGTGCCAAGAGGCACGTTTCTCAAAACTATCCTGATGATGTTTTTTGAGTACACATATGGAAAAAACACCATATCGGCAAGATACCATAGGAAGATCTGTCACCATATTTTCTTTACATAGAGTTTGAAGAGAGCGATAGTTGAAGTGACCAAATCGCTTGACATGCCACATTTTTCTCACTTCATCATTATGAGCAACAAAAACGGAGGGAAGACATGAGGACCCAGAGTTGTCAAACTTAAACAACCTTGTGGAATCATCAACAATGTCAGTGGCTAAAATATGTCTTGGATCTCTTAGGTCCTTAATTACAACATCATGAGGTGGGAATTTTACTATTTTCCCTTCACCTGAATGAGTTATCTGATAAACAGATAAAAGGTTGCAGGACAAGGTAGGAACACATAATACATTATTAAACTGACCATTTTCTAGATGAATGGTTCCAAACCCTACAACACTAAGAGATCTATCATCACCAACAGAAATGTTTTTGGTGTTACAATCATTTAAAGAACAAAACACGACTTTATTTTTGGCCATGTGGTAAGAGGCTCCAGAATCAATGAGCCACTCGTGAGAATGAGAAGAAGAAAATACATTCAATGCATAACCAGATCTTGATGCTTGACAACCACAAGCAGAAAGTGCCATTCTTGAAGATGAAGTTGAAGAGTTCTCCAAATTGATGTTGTGATTTTTCATCGCTGCTTCCAAGGCTTCCATCTTCTTAAAACATTTTAACTCTACGTGGCCATCACGATTACAAAAGTTGCAATGTCTGTCTGTTTTCTTCACTTTTGATTTATTTTCCTTATCAGTTTGTTGAGTTTCTTTTTCAGTTTGTGGCTGAAATTTGCTTAAGACCCTTGTTTGGTTTAGAACCATTCTTTTTAGGATGTTGTTTTTTAGGATTCTTTGGATATGGTTGTTGCTGGGCTACTAAGGCTTTCTTAGAAGAGTTTCCAGAATCAATAAGACCAAGGTGTAAGAGTTTTTCTTGTTCTCTTATCAAATAATCACAAAAGGCTTCAAAGGAGGGGAACTTGTAAGCTGTTCCTTGAGAAATGGGGGCTTCTCTTGTGGAATGGAAGGTGGAAACAAATACAGAGTATGCAAGGCCAAGCTTAGCAATAATGGAATAGATAAGGCTACTATCTTCCTTTTTGACCTTACAACCTTTTAAAAGAAGTCTAAGGATCTTGAATTTGGACTAAAAATCTTCAATAGAGGAGAAATTATTGGGGTCCAAAGTAAACAACTCATTTTCAAGTTGGTGGGGTCTGATTTCATTTTTAATGCCAAAAACATTATTTAATTTTTTCATAGCTTCAGCAGGGGAGTCAATTTCTTGGATATGAAATCTAAGATCTTGAGCAATGACTATTCCTATCAACCCCCTTGCTTGATATTGTTTATTTTCCCATTTAGCAGCTTTATCTCCATCGGTAGGTTTAGATTCTTGTCATGTGGTTATTCTATAAAGCCCTTTACTTCTAAGTAAGTCTACCATGTAGGATAGCCATTGGAAATAATTGGTGCTGTTAAGAATAACTGAGCAGGCACTTTCCATTTTTTTTTAACCGAAGCTGAAAATGTTGAAACTCATTGCTTCAATGGAAAGATCTCGAAAAATTAGGCAGTTTAAAAAAAAACGGCTTTGAAAACGGCTTCTGGATGAAGAAGTTATGTCTTTTTGCAAAAAAAAATAGTAGAAGCCGAGTAGTTACGTGATAGGTTTAAAGTTGATGATAAAGTTGTACTAACCCTCCCAACCCCTCACCCCCTCACCGCCTCACCCCTCACCCCCCCTTTCCAAACTTAATATAATAAGTTCACTTAAAAAAAAAACTACTTTGTGTGATCCACTTTTATAAATAAGTGAGAGTCACTTTTACAATGTGTTTTTTAAATAAATTTTTTTTTTTTCTTTTTTTAAAGACAACTTGCCAAAAAGTTTTTTAAGAAAAAGTAACTTAACAATTTTTTTTTTAGAAAAATAAGCTTGACAAAGAGACTTGAACCCAAGACCTCTATTCTCATAAAGTAACTTTACATCAAGTGAGCGAATAAAATGATTTTGTAATTGTTTGAAAGGAGAAAGGGGTTTTGTTTTTGTTTTTGTTTTTTTTGCAAAAAAAACAACGATCCGTGCCAAAAAAAAATACAAGCCTTACGACAAAATGTTATATTTCCAATTACTCCTACCGACAACTGTATATTTTGATTTCTATTTTTGATTTCCCGAGATCGCATAAAGTCGCGGGGAAAGAGCATACGTAGCAGAAAAAAAACACGTCTTCTTGTTTTTGATTTGGTGAGATCGCACACAGCGCAGAGCAAAGAGAATATGCAGAGAAGAGGGTACATATACGACAATAAAAAAACTATAAACTGAAATAAATAGAGAGATTTATAACTGCAATAAACAAAGAGACTATCATTGCAAAAAAATGTTTTATATCTCCAGATCTAAAATGACATAACTTGGGAAACTGGAAACATTTTCACATGAAAAGAAAGGGGTTATTCATTGTAACAGAGGCTCCAGACACAACAGAGCAGTTCTCCCAACCCGAAAGTGGTCATAAACAGTAGATCTGGAAAATGATAGTTGCATGCAGTTAAACAGACTTAGGATTTGGATCAACAACAGATGTGGCCCTCAAAACAACTCTGATACCATGTAGGAATTTACAGGGTAAGTTCCTTAGATAAAACACCAAAGGTCACCACTCACAAACATATCACAAATCAGTACACCAGTATTTGACTTGGTTAAAACCCTCGAAAAGGGAAACAATCCATGACCTGAGCCAACGTGGCCACTTCAAGCAATTTATTAATATAAAAAAAAAGAAAATTTACATAATCTTATCTCATAAACAGTTACCAAACAAATGACCCTCCATGCTCTTTAAATAGATATCATGGACCAATCAGGTGTTAAGCCATGGATCAAGTGTTGGTATTACCGGGGAGAGAATGAATTGTCAGATCACTACATATCGTGACTGTCGGATTATAAGTTACAAATATACATAGTAAAGAAACACACTTTACCTAACTCTACGCTAGACCAAGCTATACTTAACTATTTCCTATGTGTCAGAATATCCTAACAAGCCAATCATAGAAATGAAAGAGGCAACATTGTATCACAAAGAAAATCAAAGAGCATCATGTACATGTTGAACCCTTGGTTAAACTGAGGAGGGGGGGGGGGTGAATCAGTTTAATGCAGTCATGGTCTTGTAAAACTTTCTTTTATACTTATTTACATCTTCATTTTGTGATCAACTTAATATACAATGGAACAACAATCTTAAAAGTGAGCAACAAGTATTAAGCAGATTAAATACATAATATCAATACATAATCATCATGCACTGAGACAACAGATATAAGTGGAAACCCATAAGAGAGAAAACCACATGTTATTATTGTTGTGATGCAAAGGCAAGCTCCAACTCCCTCTCACCGCTGATTTTCTGTAGGCTCCAACCTACAGGAGGTTATTGCCTCAATTTTGCAAGCTACAACTTGCAAGGAAGCTCCAACTCCCATCTATTTTCTGTAGGCTACAACCTACAGGAGGCTCCTACCTCAGCCAGCTACAACTGGACATCTATCAAGCTACAACTTGACATGGAAGCACCAACTTCCTCACTGTACAATAAAATCATATGCTGATTTACCTGGATATCAGCTCTGTTTTTCTCCTCCTTTACTGTTGTCCTTCTAGCCTTCAAATTTGCTTTATACCATCTCTGGATCTTCACAACTCCTCTCTCTGCTCCTCCTTCTTCTTACACTGTCTCACTCATTTCTTCATTCTCTCAACCTTCTTATGCATATGCTGGTAATATTATTTATAGGGATCACCTCATAACTGTTTGCATTCCACAGGGAATTCGAAATGAACATGTATGACTCTTTGCCTTCCCCCTTCTCATTTTCTTGTCTAGCACATTCAGAATGATATAACAGAATGTATATATTTGTGTATTACAGTGGAGTTTTGCTTTGCCTCCGAAGACTTGCTTTTACATCACAAACAATATAAATTCAATAATACATTTACAGTTACAATCAATCATTTCAATTCAACCCTTTCAGCCTCTTGTTTTTCCATTTATTTTGTTTTCTCTACCTGCTGTCCCTTTATCTTCTCTACTTGCTGTTGTATTTCTTACTGTTCTACACAGGAATGGGTCCTTTTCACTGCGTGAGCCTTTCCTTGCCGTGATTAACCTTCACCGATCTTCTAAACACACGATTCTGCCCTTTTCTCTGTGTCGGGTCCTTACCCGAGCCTTTCTACCCGCATTCATACTTTCCTTTTTGTTTTACGTTATAATCCTCCTTTGCTCTCCGAAACGATTTAACAAAGGAAATCCATATACTTTCGAACTTGAAATGCTTTAGGTTTCAGCTTTGGTCTTCATCGCGTCCGCTCCCTTTATCGCATTGCGGCGATTCCAGTTATCCATGTGCCTTCGTCCATCTGATCTCCCGATATGCGATATGCGATGGGTCCCACTTGACTTTATCGCTACTTCGCATCGCAACCTTTATAACTTGTGAATTCTTATCCCATAAGCATCGCCGATTGCGATATGCGATATGCGACGAGTCCCACTTGACTTTGTCGCTACTTCACATCGCAACTAACATGACTTCTAAGGTTGTGTGATATCTCTCCTACTCCAATTGCGATGGGCGATCGCATCGCATTGCATCCATCGTTCGCATCACGTCGCCTCGCCACATTGCATCGCATCCATCGCTTGCATCGCATTGCCTCGCCACATCCCATCACATCCATCGCTCGCATTGCATCGCCACTATCCATCGCATTGCAACTTTGCTCATCCATCCAGTGGCTTTTGCATTCGCTTGCGATGTTCGATATGCGATCAGGTCCCACTTGATTCCGATGTAATCTTTGTCGTCTATCTCCTTTAATCTCATCCGTTGATCCCGCTGGTCCACCACTGTTCTTTTGATCATTCCGCATTTTTATATACTTTGTTTTGAACACAAGATATCAACATTATAATATATATCCGAGCCCACAGAATTCCTGATGATCAATCTTACTTTTCAAAAAAATATGGTTATAAACCATGATAATCGCGTCTCATGAAATTCAAATCAATATATCGACTTTGGTTAAATCACCAAAGAAGCCAATAATAACAATATAAAGGTTTTGGCCCACATTTACCAACCAACATATGGAAATGCGTTTTATACTTTCGACTTTGATAAAGTTTATCAAAGGTATCAATATACATAAATGTTCTCGGCCTCAGCTTTACCAATCCACTTATTCCGTCAATTATATCATATAACCTCCACTTAATCAAGTTCTTACCTTGGTTATAATATCAACTGTCGATATAACATTATGTCCGAGTCCTACAACATTTCCAACTCACCTTCCACTTTGTTTAATCGATCTATCCACTTCCTTCATCTAACGGTGGACGCACACCTAAAATGCAATGCTTCTAATCCAATGAATATCGCGTCTAAATAACCTTCGACATTTAACGGCTCCATTCACGCGAAATAAGTGGTTTTGGACATCCACGTGTCGCTTGCGGAGGCGTATCGTGTTCATTCAGGGAATTGCCACTTACCAGGTCTTACCCACGCGAAAACCATTTGTTGGTTTGCAAAAACCACTCACACTGTTTATGAATGTTAAAACAATGTTAACTCTTCAGAATCCATAGACCTTCGGAAATATTATAATGCACATTATAATATGTAATGACCTTCGGAAATAACATTAAAAACTTCGGAAATGAATATATAAAACCCTCGGAAATGTAATATTACACTGTGCTTTAAACAATGTTCAAAGCCTTTCGGCCTCATATAATTGGATTCCAAACCTTAATAAAACTCTGCTGCATAAAATGTTGAGTCCATGCCTTGTTTTAAACCCCGTGTAATTACTGACGCGAACACCGTCGGATCTCCCACAGATCTGATCAGACGACAATCGCATTCATTCGACCTCCGGACTTTATCACACAAAAGCAACGCGAAAAGCGTGGTATTGTGCCGTGATGTGTCGCAACATGACTTGATCGCATTCGAAATGAGTAAAACCGCTCATATGCCAAAAGCGGCGTGACAACAGTGTATGGTTTCTCTAAAACCGCTTGTCCTTCAAACTTTGTTTTAAATCACGTTCAAACACAGATTTTCACCATTTCTTCGTTTAACTTCAATTTCTCATGAAAACCTCCTTTTCATTGCATAACTCAATAAACAGAGACTGATTATTGCTGCACTCTCAACCAAAGAACTAGAGTTCTAATTTTCTTCCGAACCCTTATTACATAGGTTAATAACTCTTGATGCTACACACAAAACCATAAATCAATGAATTTTCAAAGGGATAAAAACCCTCCTTTCTGCTGCGTAACTCAATAACCATAAATGAATTAACACTGCCCGATCTCAAGCAAACGAACCAGAATTCTCTAAATTCCTCCGAATCTTTACACATAAGTAAATATACTCAAAATTCTATACAGAATGTATAATCAAATGGATTTCGGAGAGGTGAAACCCTCCGGGAAATTTCCAAGCATACACAGATAAACAAAAAACTGCAATTTTATTAAAACAAAGGGAAAACCTCTCAATCAATTCTTCTATGGCCAAATTTTAATCTTCAAACCCATTTTTGTCTTATTTGCTCGTAGGCTTACAAAACAAAACCCTGACTGTTCAAAAAAAACTTTTTCCTGTATAAACCCTCCTCTTGTAGCCTCTACCACTTTACTTTCTTTTTATGCAACAATTTCATCTAAATCTGATATGCTCCCTTGTCGTGGTGCTGCTCCTTTGTGCTCTTTTGCCATCAATGACAATATTTCCAACAGTCTCCCCCTTTGGCATTGATGGCAATACTCCAATGCTTCCTCTAGGACTTCCTCTGCTTGCTTTTTAGAAGACCATTTCTTCTTTTGCTTGCTTTTCCTCCCCCTTTGACATCAATGGCAAAGGGTTGAACTTTTCCCAATGTAGTTTCGATCTTTTAATTTCCTGTGATCTTGAGGACTTGTTCCATGCACTGCTCCATTGTTCTAGCTCTTTTATTACAATTTATTGACTGCTCTCCCCCTGGATTGATGCTTTCTTGTCTGATATTGACTATCACTTGTCTTCTGCACTGATCATGTTTCTTGTATGCAGCCCTTATTATTATTTTTTTGTTTTTTTGTTTGTTTTTTTTTTTCAACCACATCAGAGAGTAACATCTGCAGACACTACCCCTAGTTTGTCTCTTAGATATTCGAATGGTTCTTTAGCAAGAGTTTTGTGAATATGTCTGCTATTTGTTCCTTTGTTGGTACGTATTCCAACTTCACCAATTTCTGTGCTACTTGTTCTCTGAGGAAGTGGTACTTTATTGGGCTGTGCTTTGTTTTTGAATGAAATATAGGATTTTTTGATATACTTATTGCACTTGTATTGTCACATTTGATAGAAATGGGTTCATCAATGCTTACCTTCATGTCTTGGAGAGTTTGTTTCATCCACATTACTTGTGTGCAACATGCAGCTGCTGCTATGTATTCTGCTTCTGGTGTAGATAGAGAGATAGAAGTTTTCTTCTTGCTTAGCCATGCCACCAGAATTTTTCCCAAATAAAATGCACCTCCACTTGTGATTTTCCTGTCATCCACACAACTGGCCCAATCTGCATCTGTGTATGCTGCCAATGTGAAGCTTTTTTCTTTTGGATACCATAGGCCATAATGTGTAGTTCCTTGTAGATATCTAAATATTCTCTTGATTGCAAGTAAATGATTTTGTTTTGGAGCTGCTTGATATCTTGCCACAAGTCCTACTACCAACGTAATGTCTAGTCTAGAAGCAGTTAGATATAGCAAACTTCCTATCATGGATCTGTAAAGTTTTTGATCTACATTCGTTGATCCATCATTAGCACATAGTTTGCATCTAGTGATCATGGGAGTTGACACAGGTTTGCAGTCTTCCATTTGAAACCTTTTCAACACTTCTCTTAAGTATTTTTCTTGCGAAATGAATATTCCTGTGTTCTTTTGTTGAATTTGAAGTCCTAAATAGAAGGTGACCTCTCCAATCATTGACATCTCAAACTCTGATTTCATTTCTTCAACAAATCCTTTTGCTAACTCATCTTTGTTGCTTCCAAACATGATGTCATCTACATACACTACTACAATTAAGAGTTCATTTTCATTAGCCTTTATGTACAAATTGCTATCTACTCCTCCTTTCTTGAACCCTTGTTTTTGCAAGTATTTGTCCAGCCTTGAATACCATGCACGAGGAGCTTGTTTCAAGCCATATAAGGCTTTCTTTAATCTGCACACATAGTCATGTTTATCTGTTAATGAGAATCCTTCAGGTTGTTCCATGTAGAATTCTTCCTCTAGATCTCCATTCATTAAGGCAGACTTCACATCCATTTGATATACCTTGAAATCATGATAGCATGCAAAGGCCAAAAACAGATGCAGTTGTACACTGCAGCTGCAGAACAAAGTTTCAGCTCCTCTCAGTAATAACTTCCAATTTGTGAATATCCCTTGGATACAAATTTATTTATTCTGAATTTTTTGCCCTTGTTGATACAAATTAAATCAACTCAGAAACATATTGCAGAAAACATAGACACAAAACTTAGACAAAACATTGGCGGAAAAGGCAGAAGCCTCATGGCTTCCTCATGTAATCTCTCTTATTAAAAGAATTTTAATTTACAATTTAAATAGATGAGAGAAGATAGTCCGTGCTATCTTAGTCTCTTTTGGTTGAGTTAATTACTCACCAAAAACCCACCAAGATAGGAGTTCCTAAACCGACTCCATCTTTTGAGGAACAACCCAACAACCCAAGAGTTAGGAATATTTAATTAATTATTTTGGATTTATTATTGTTATTTTAGAGAGGCTAACATTCCCCCATTCAATGAAAAATCCAAAATAAGAACGAGGAACCATCTTCCAAGTTCTCATGTTGATCCTCAAAAAACATTGCCTGAAAAACCGCCAAAGCTGGATGCTGAAAAACTGCAATCTGAAGAGACCATGAGTCAGCTGTATGTCTGATTCATGTCTGAATTTTTCTTGAAAACTACATCAAGTGCCAAGTTTCAAAAGGATCCATCTGTCCTTTGCATGAAATCAGCATCCTTTGTCCACTGACAAAATTTGTTCAAAGCCCACCGGCTGATGATGTCAAAAACAACTCACTGTTGCTTTTGCTGTGCTGAAAACTGTCACTGCTTCTTTGCTGTCAACTGCCCACTGGAAAATTTGTTGATTCCCACTGGAAAATTTTTTGACTGCCCACTGGAAAATTTGTTGATGCCCACTGGCAATTTTGTTGACTGCCCACTGGCAAAGTTGTTGATGCCCACTGGCAATTTTGTTGATTGCCCACTGGCAAAGTTTTTGCTGGTTGTGTCGAGACTTTCAGTTTGACAACCACTATCAATCTCATTGACATTTCCCCCCCCCTTTGTCAGCTGAAAGGCGAGACACTTCTGTGGAAAATATTCCTGAACTCCCCCCCTTCAGGTGTAGGAGTTTTACACTGTTGTACTTCCCCATTCAATTGCATGAGAGTACCATCATATTTTCACGGTGGGTTGCACAATGTGTGATTGTATGCAGTTGTAGAACTGAAGCAATCTTTTAACTGTGGATGACCATTCCCAAGGGTCGATCCATTCATAATGTATCTTCAACCTTGCTGATTTGTGTTGATTGTGACATTTGTCTGAGCAATGATTGCACTTGCCACAATGGCTACAGGGATGGAGATCAAAACACTGATCTTCCATATGACCGGTTCTCTGACAATGAGAACATTTCGATTGGACTTCAACCTCAAATTGTGTGGAATTCTCTTTTTCGGAAATTTTGGGTTGCATGCACTGCTGGTTGTCTGCAACTTTCTCTGAATGTGCTGAGGGGATCTGTTCAAGAAATCCCACACTGACGAACTGAATGGGCTTGGAATAATCGGGAATATGTAAGTTGGCATCATCTTGGACATATCCTAAGCCTTGTTGACTCTTGTTATTCTGAATTTCTTCCCAGGGCCTGATGATGAGCTTGGAAGAAATTGGATCTGGAACAGCTACGACACTTGAAGCTGGCTGAATGAATGACTTATTTTGATGGTTTAAAGACTTATCATCTGGATGGTTCAAAGACTTGAAAGTATCATTCTTTTCTTGCAATTCAATCCTTTGAAGTTGTGACTCAAGATGAAGAAACTCAATAGTTTCATGTGTTTGTTGTAGATGCCGTGAAAGATCAGCAAGAGTGTCTTTGCTGACGTGCACCATGTCTTCATCACTGGAGATGATCAAATTGTGAAGAATGTTTAACAACTGAATATGTCGTGCCATCTGAACTTGCGCACTTGAAAACAGGCTCTCTTGTCGGAGATGTCGTTCTTTGAACTGTTTCACTTGAATGAAAGGCTCGCTTGAATGATTTGTTGCTGATTGCGCTCGCTTTGAACACTTGCTAGAAATGTAGAATTGTCTCGCTTAAACTCTGGAATTCACGCTCGCTTGATGACGATCGCGTTTGTTTAAGCGCTCACTTGACTTTACTTGATGACGGCACGCTCACTTGAATGAATAACCACGCTCGCTTGATGACGATGTGCTTGCTTGATTGATGTCAGATTTTAACTTGTTTGGTTGCTTTTGATGGTCGCTGCAATAAACTGCACTCTGGCTTGCTTGATGGTTTGATCTTTGTATTGTCTTGACGCAAATTGCTTGAAATCACGCTCGCTTGGAGATGTAAACTTGTTGCTTGTTTTGAAAAAACTCATGCACTCAATTGATTTTGTGTAAAGGAAGGGTGTCGAACACTATCGACAATGCACCCAAGAAAGCTTACAATGATTTTAAAATAATAAATTCACTTGTCCTCTTAAAAATTCATGAGAAATGAATTTATAATGATTAACATAACATAATGAATTTTATTACAAGTTCTGAAAAGAATGTATAACAACGCTGATGTAGACTTTGAGTGTGCAAGTACATGAACTTGATGAAGTGAATGGGCTTGTTGATTTAAAATGCTGATGTAGACGATCTTCAATTTGTGCAGATGCATGTGTTGATCTAGCAGCTATTTCGTTATGTGTTGTGCTTGCTTTATGTATGCGATATTAAATGAAATTATTGATGTGTCACAACTAGACACAATTTAAAACGCAACAACATGAAGCCATAAAAAACATACACCATCAAACACACATGGTGTACCTTAGATCCCCTTATTCAATTTCGGGCGGATCTAGGACACATCAACACCAAAAAAAATGATATCTTTATTAATCACTGAGTACATGCCAAGCTGACAACCCTTTGAAACAATGCGCCTTCAAAATCTGACTGGATAGTGACACGATCTCTCTCAAAGTAAGACAATACATTGAATTACAACAACTTTCCCTTATCACTCCAAATACAAAATAAGACACTTATCTCTCCAAAATGCATTAAATCACCTTATGTCTCCAAAAATTACAAAAGCATCACAATGCTAAAAAAAAATTCCTTCTTATTCCTCCGAATAAATGCAACTTATTCCTCCATTTTTTTTTAATAAAAATTTGGGTGCCACTTTCAATGGAGTTCCCCATGGTGGGCGCCACTTCAATTTAAACAATATTGATCAAAAAAATTCATGTCCTCCTTTAAATGGCAAAAATAAAAGGTGAACTCAATCACATCGCCCCCTTGATCGATGCTTTGACTAAGAACAAAGCAATATGCGTTGATGGAGTGTAAAAACTACAGTAACATTAAATATATGTTATTAATGATGATAGATAAGAGATGATTACAATGAGGGATCGCCTAGGCTTTAAATATAGCCTCAAGGTGTCCCTTGGCGAAGAGGCATGATCTTTGATCATGCCCTTCCACATTAATAACCTAAGATAACTAAATCTAATTAACAATTAATAAAATTTACATAACATTGCCCCTCTCTTAAAGATGCTTTGTCCTCAAAGCATATGTAACGATGGACAATGTTGACGAACGCCTGGGTTTCTTGAGCGGCGGGCTCTTGCTTCCCACATTTAAAAAAGATCGTGAAGCATCTTCTCGAGCTCCATATGTTGGTGATGTGGATAGTGACAAGGTACGGTGTCTAAAACTCTCTTCTGTTTCATTTCTGACTTAGACTCCATTTTACAAGATAAACTTGGGTTTTTTAACTTTTTAAAGTCACCCTTCTTTTATTTCAAACCATTTCCTTTCTTATTCCTTTTTAAACTTTTTAATATTGTTTGCTTTTAGTACTATAAGATATTATTTTTATAATACCTCCCTTTTTTTTCAATATTAATTACTCCTTTAACTTATATATATATATATATATTTCTTTCCACTAGCTTATATCCTTTTTCCTTTTGTTATATACAATGGCTTTATACGTTTCACCTTTGTAATGTTCTTTAATTTCCCCTCATATATTATAATCTGAAGACCTTTGAATAATTTTTTTTTCTCCTAAATAACCTTGCAATAATATTTTGAATTATTTTTTTTCTCAAAAGAGAGTACTCTCTACTTCCTTTACTTTCTTCACACTTTTATAAAGTACTTTTATCACTTTATAACTATAGACTCACTTTTGAAAAAGATTTTAATATTACTTTTACAAAATTTCACAAATATTTATCACTCAATGGTTTTCCTTCTTTAAATTATCTTGGTATAATGCTTCCTCTTAAACCCCTTTTAAATAAATTTGACTTTATAACCTTACACCAACAATTTCAATGAATAGTCGTGCCCTTTTCCACCTCCTAGCGTTTTTCAGTTAATTGGCACTATACGGATGGTACTGATACCAAATGAAGTGATTGCACCAAGGTTGTGGCAAATTGTACGGATGCGTTGTGAATTTGCAGTGATTGTTACAATGTTTCTTGGATTTTGCTAACCACACCACGAAACCCTTGACACAATGTGGAATGACAATGAGAATGAAGAGTTTTTCGATTCCCCAATCGTTTTTTCTAACAGATGTGCCCTTTGAGAAAAGTCGTGATCTTGCACAAGCGTCACACTTCGATAGCGCTTAGTATCTCTGAATTGAAAACAATTTCTCTAGTCGGAAAATTGAGATGAGCATCGGTGGTTAGGTGGATGCTGCGGCTGTGCAGCGGTGGCAGCGCTGCATATGACCAGAGCGGTGGTGGAGTCTTGGTAGTCTGCAGTAGTGCAATGGTTGTAGTCGGCTGCGGCAAGGTAAGATAAGTTCGTTGTTGCCAATCACGGCAGCGTGCAATGGACGACGCTGTGTTAGAAGTAGCAGTCAGGTCAACAAGGTATTACCACTAATATATATATATATATATATATATATATATTTTAAATACGGTCGAACAAGTGACAGGTGGGGTCGAAATATCTTGTGAAGGCGGTAGGAACGGTAAGACAGGCGGATGGTTAGCAGTGGCGGAGCATGTAATGCAGGTCGGAATGCTGCGGCTAAGTAACTTAGGTGGCGATTCGGTCGCGGGTCTCGGCGCTGATCGGAGGGTGACGACAGCGGCCGCTCACGTTTTGATTTGCTGTGGTATGTTTTGTGTGGTTTTTTTTTTTTTTTTTTAAACAAATTTTATTTTGATTTTTTTTATATGACTTTTTTTTGTTTTTAATTTTAATTTTTGCCTTTTTCTTTTCTTCTTAATTTTTAATTTGCTTTTCTGAACGCTTTTTTTTTATTTCATCTTTTTATTTTATTTTCTGATCGATGACTGTGGAAGGCGTAGATTGGGCAATTTTTTTTATTTTATTTTGTTTTACCTTGTACAGAATTGCTGGAATGATTTTTTTTATTTATTTTTACTTCATATATATCGTAAGGGAAAGCAGAGGGCTGTGAGGGAACGCAGAGGGCTGTGAGGGAACGCAGAGTGGGAGTGAGAGGGTTGGGTAAAAATCTGCACAAATTTTATTTTATTTTTTTAAACCAAGGTTGTTGCTCAAGCACTTGGTAAAAAAATCTGCAATCTGGAATTCTTATAATTCCTTAATTTTGGGTGATCACACAGATCCCGAAGAGCAACCACTCCGATATCAATGGAGTGTAAAAACTCTGGTAAACTTGAATAAGTATATATTATTAATGATGATAGATAAGAGATTACAATGGGGAATCACCAAGGCTTTAAATATAGCCTTACGGTGTCCCTTGGCGAAGAGGCATGATCTTTGATCATGCCCTTTCACTTAATAAAACCTAAGATAACTATATCTAACTAATAATTAATAAAATATACATAACGGTTGGAGGAGGGAAGCCTTTCAATTCAACGATGCTTTGACTAAAAAAAGTGATGCTTTTTAAGATCTTCAAGAGGAAGTGAGCACGAGTAGCAATAACCGCAGAGGCTCTTAAAAACAGCTCAACAGCTCAAAAAACAACCAAACAACAGCTCCAAGAGTACAAAAGACAATGTACAGTTCATGCGCTACAGGTTTCAAAATGCAGAAAGCGATGTTACGCTGGTTCTGGTCCACAATCTTTTGGGGGCAATTAAATATTGTAAAACGCTGTTTTCAAATGCTGATTCTATTCATTTAAAACGCAGACAATGAAAATGATGTTTTAAACGATGTCAAATGCAGAAAATGGGCTAAACGCTGGTTCATACATCCGTTCAACGCCTAAAGCGATGTCACAAATCGCTGAATCGATGCCAGAACACAAATTAACGCTGGTCTTTCTCCACAAATTAACGCTGAATCAAACGCTGGTTCTTAAACTTAATTGAACGCTGGTCCGCCTCCACATGAAATAACGCTGGAATGAACGCTGCTTCAATTGATTTACGTTACAATTTTGTTGGATTGAATTGAACGCTGCTTCAATTGAATATATTTTGGATTACACTGAGATACTCACTCCTTGAAGCTTGGAATTTCTTTCTTTTCGGCTTGATAATTATTAGAAGAATTGAAAGCTCTTTGGCCTAATCTAGTTGGTGAATATCCAAAAAAGGCTTAGAAGTAATCTATGTATGTACACTTCCAATGATTTTGATTTTTCACAAAATTTTATTGCACATTGTCCAATCTGCTGGTTGTGAAAAATAATTACCATGTTTATGCCGGTCGCCAACTAAAGCGCTTAAAGCAAATAAGAAGTAGAACTCTGAATACCTACTTGGCACATTCAAACTTAAGTAGAGCCGTAACCGTGGTATTCCAGGCTTCGAAATACGGAAAAGAATGACTAGGCAGGAAAGTATTCGAGCCGCAACAGGGTCATTCCAAGCATCAAACTCGAGACCTCCTGTGCCTTAGATCACTCGGCCATCCTGACAAGATAAGAATGTTGAGAGTGGGATTTGAACCCATGCCCTTTACCAAATTCCTGGTCACATCAACTGTTTGAACGCGTGCAGAAACACGCTTCTGATCTTCACACTGCACTTCAACGTATACCAACAAAAACATGGATCGATCCGTCGAAAACAAGTCACTGCTTGGCAAGCTTCACAGATATGCAGAGAGCAATCTTCAATTCTGCTTGTGGAATCGATTCTGGATTGATACTAATTCACGTTTTTTTTTTTTAAATTGCCAAATGAGCCCATGAAAGTGCAGAATCGATTTTAGAATCGATATTTAGACTTGAAAGTGCAGAAGCAAAACTGATTGGAATGGAGAATCGATGTAAACCACTCTCATGAAAATGCAGAATCGATTTAAATCGATACCAATTAAACGCTGTTTTGAATGATTTGCAGAATCGATTTGAATGTTTTGAAAGGATTTGAAAAACAATTAAAATATACAGCACTATATCAAGAGCTTGGGCGGAGCCACAAAAAATCGATTTATATGAAATGTAAACGCTGGAAAACTATTTTAAAAAGGCTGTTTTCAATGCGCTGCTTTCAAAATGCTAAAAAACGTTGTTTCAATTATTTGTAGAAACGATGTTAAACAGATTTCAACAGATTTCAATGATATATTGCAAAAACCTGGTTTCAGCGCTGGTTCAAAGTGCAGAAAGCGATCCAAATATGCTGTCAAACGCTGGATTTAACACCGCTGTCAAAAGCTGAAAGAGCAGAAGTCGATGCTGTTGAAGCCAATTAAACACTCTGCACTAAATCACCATCTCCAGATCACAACACAACACTGAACTCTGAGCTCTCACTACCGTGGCTCCGATACCACATGATACAAATTAAATCAACTCAGAAACAGATTTACAGCACACATAATACAACACACACAAAATAAAGGCGGAAAAGGCAGAAGCCTCATGGCTTCTTCATGTAATATCTCTTATTAAAAGAATTTTAATTTACAATTTAAATAGACGAGAGAAGATAGTCCGTGCTATCTTAGTCTCTTTTGGTTGAGTTAATTACTCACCAAAAACCCACCAAGATAGGAGTTCCTAAACAAACTCCATCTTTTTGAGTACTGACCCAACAACCCAAGAGTTAGGAATATTTAATTGAAAATTATTTATTTATTTGGATTTATTATTGTTGTTTTAGAGGGCTAACACTTGTTCATTCATCTTATTCTTGAATATCCATTTTGTGCCAATGACATTTTTCCCAGTGGGTCTCGGAATTAATTCCCGGGTATTGTTCTTCTCAATTTGGTCCAGTTCTTCATTCATAACATTTACCCAGTTTTTGTCTTTGCTGGCTTCTTCGAACTTCTTTGGCTCTATTTGAGATAGCTTGGCTAGATATACTTCTTATGTCTGTTCAGCAAGCTGTCTTCTTGTTTGGACTCCCACACCCTTGTCCCCAATGATTTGATCTTCTGGATGGTTCTTTTGAGTGTGTCTTGAGGGACCTTTTGAGTTTAATTCAGTATCTTCTATTGTTTTTCTCAGTTCATCATTATCTTGGTTCTCATCTTCATGATCATCTGGAGGATCGCTGCATCTTGTGCTTCTTGTTTTGTTTGGTAGATCTTCATCAAATCTTACATCAATGCTTTCCACAATTTTGTGCAGTATTTTGTTTAGCACCTGTAACCTTTACTCTTGGATGCATATCCTAAAAATATTCCTTCATCAGCTCTTGCATCAAACTTCCCTAGCTTTTCATCATTATTTTTTATGAAACACTTGCTTCCAAAGACTCTAAAGTGATTGATTGATGTTGGTTTACCATGCCATAATTCGTAAAGAGTCTTATCACAATTTGGTCTTAGATGAGCTTTGTTGAGAATGTGAACAACTGTGTGTACTGCTTCTGCCCAGCAGGTTTGGGGAATGTTACTTTCTTGCATCATATCTCTGGCAATCTGTTGTATTGACCTGTTTTTCCTCTCTACCACTCCATTCTGTTGAGGTGTACCTACAATTGTAAACTGTTGTTTTATCCCATGCTCATTGCATAGGTCTGAAAAATCATAGTCTGTGAATTCACCTCCTCTGTCTGATCTGATGCACTTTAGCTTGCATCCTGTTTGATTTTCTGCCAATGCCTTGAATATCTTGAATTTCTCAAGTGCTTCAGATTTATATTTGAGAAATGATACCCACGTCATTCTGGAAAAATCATATATTATCAGCATGAAATAAGATTCTCCGCTTGGTGCTTTAGTTCTTGAAGGTCCACACAGATCCATGTGTACAAGCTGAAGTGGCCTACTTGTTGATAGTTCATCTTTGGTCTTAAAATATGTGTGGGTCTATTTTCCCAATTGGCAAGATTTACATATGGTATTTGAAGGCTTCTTTATCGTTGGCATATCTCTGACTGCATTCTTCTTGCTCAGACTGATGATGTGGTCAAAGTTTAGGTGTCCTAGTCTTCTATGCCATAACCATGATTCATCAAGTTTGCTTATGTGGCATGCTTCATTCTCTTCTTCCACTATATAGACATTACTTTCTGTTCTAACACCTTTGATCAAGGTCTTTCCTGTGGCGCTTGATCTTACCTCACAATCTTGGGCTCTGAAAAGGACCTCATAGCTTTTATCACACATTTGACTAACAGTAGCAGATTGGCTTTCAGCGCATCCACAAATAGTACATCTTGAGCTTTTCCTCTTCCATTATTCAGACTGATTGAGCCTTTTCCTTTGATTTTCCCTGCTTTATCATTGCCGAATGTTACATTCCCATATTTCTTTTCATCAAAGGTTACAAACTTGCTTCGATCTCCAGTCATATTCTTTGAACATCCACTTTCCAAATACCTTTGGCTTTTCTGATCTTGGGCTATTAGAGCCAGGTCACACTTATTCAACTTCTTTTTCCACTATAGGTAGCTATTTGTTTGGCACCTTTTCTGAGAAGATGGACCACATTCTTTGGGACGACATTTGGAAGACGTGTCCGATTTTATGGCATACAAAGCATTTGATTATATTTTTAAATGGATTATGTGTACGAGTGAACTCTCCATTGTTCATAAATATTCTTGGGGTTTTGAACATCAGTCTTTGTCCATATGTTCTGCACTTCATGGCTTTATGGCCGAACCCCCTTACAACAAAAACAATACCCATGGAAACGATTAGTGTACCTAGTGAAGGGTTGTCCTCTCCATTTGTTTGCTTGAGGTAGTCTTTTCAATTTCTGCATCTTTTGCTGGTTGAAATCAATTATCTTTGTCTGAAAGTATGCACCAATATGTCCCAGCTTGTGGCAGACAAAACAAGTGATATTTCTCATAGGAGGAAAGAATCTCTTTTGACAGCTTCTGAATTTATTTAATTCATATTCAGGATTGTAAGAGCCTTTTTCAGCTGACTGTTTCTTCATTTCGTTCTTTGTCTCTTGATGTTGCTGCTTGTTTCTGTTTGTTTCATCACACATCAAGTTCTTGCTGTCTTCTGCTTCTATAGTCCCTTTTTGAGTTGCTTCATTATCCTTTACAACTTTTACAAAAATTATATTCTTGTTATCTTCTACCTTGGACTTACTAGTTTCTCCTTCATATCCTATCCCAACCTTTATGAGAGGAGACCTTTGAGCATTAAAAATCTTGTCCAACTGTTCAGTGATTGTCATTCGAGGAGTGTTCATTGATAATTCCCTTTGGGTGTTTTCCAGTTTCTTTCTCAGCGATACCACTTCTTCTTCCAATTTCTCTTGCTCCTAATGCTTATCTTTAATTTGCTTTAGCAGAATGTCTTCCAACTTCTTAGCTTCTTCAAGTTCTACTTTCAATTGAATGAGATCTTCTGAATTTGGTACCTCTTTTACACATTTGAGGAGAATGTCTTTCTGTTTTTTGCACTTGAGTTTAAGTCTGTCTATTTCCTCTAGGGAACTTCTTAGCTCCCCCTCAAAATATACCTCACCTTCTTCCTCATCTTCTAGAAGGAATCCTTCAGACTCTTCCTTGGCCATCAACACAAATTCAGAGGTTCCTTCTTCATTTGAAGATTCATCTGAGTTTTTAGATGCACTGCTATCTTGCTGAGCATAAAATGATCTTCTATTGAATCTCTTCCCTTTCTGCCAGTTATTTGTTTTGGTTTTCTCTGTCTCTTGAGTCTGATTATTTGTTTTCTTAAGAGGACACTTAGATGCATAGTGCCCAAATCTTCCACAGTTAAAGCTTTTAAATGGAAGTTTACCTTTGTACTTTCCTGAGCCTCTATCCAATCTTCTGACAAATTTGGCCTTTTCTTCATCAGCGCAGGAGCATGTATCTTCTTTTTCTTCTTTTCTCTTCTATGTCTTAAAGGTTGCCTCCCTCACATTTGACTTCCTCTGTGGAAGTCTCATCTCATAGGTTGTTAAGTTTCCAAGTAATTGGTTCATGGTCAATGTTTCCCAATCAGCTGTTTCTTCTATGGCAGAAACCTTGGGGTTAAACCTGGATGGTAAAGATCTCAATATCTTTTGAACAATTACACATTCTCTAATGGTTTCTCCTAGAGCTTTCATGTTATTCACAATTTCTGCAACCCTTAAGAATAAGCTGGCAACATCTTCTTCTTCATTCATTTTTATATTTTCAAATTGAGCTCGATAGACTTGTAGTTTGGCCATCTTCACCTTTTTATCTCCCTCATGGATACTTTCTAATGTATCCCATATTTCTTTGGCAGTCTTGTTGTGCATTACTTTGATAAATTCTGCCTCACACAGACCACTTAAGAGAGCATTCATGGCTTTGGCATTAGCTATAAAATATTTTTTGGCTTCTTTCTCCGTGTCAGACTCCTTTGGGGCATATCACAAATCCACAACAGCCCAAAATTCTATTCCTAGAGACATTATGTACGTCCTCATTCTTATTTTCCAGAAGGCATAATTTGTACCAGTAAACAAAGGGGCTTTATTTGTTGAGCATCCTTCTAGACTATCCATCTTGGGGACCTAGGATCTCCTTCCAGTTGTTAAACTGATACAGAAGGAACCTGCTTTGATACCAATTTTTTGAACCCTTGGTTAAACTGAGAGGGGGGGGGGTGAATTAGTTTAATGCAGTCATGGTCTTGTAAAAATTTCTTTTACACTTATTTACATCTTCATTTCATGATCAAATTAATATACAATGGAACAACAATCTTAATAAGTGAGCAACAGGTATTAAGCAGATTAAATATAGAATATCAACACATAATCATCATGCACATTGACAACAGATATAAGTGGAAACCCATAAGGGAGAAAACCACATCTTATTATTGTTGTGATGCAAAGGAAAGCTCCAACTCCCTCTCACCATTGATTTTCTGTAGGCTCCAACCTACAGGAGGCTACTACCTCAATTTTGCAAGCTATAACTTGCAAGGAAGCTCCAACTCCCATCTATTTTCTGCAGGCTATAACATACAGGAGGCTCCTACCTCAGCCAGCTACAACTAGACATCTATCAAGCTACAACTTGACATGGAAGCACCAACATCCTCACTGTACAATAAAATCATATGCTGATTTACCTGGATATCAGCTCTGTTTTTCTCCTTCTTTACTGCTGTCCTTCCAGCCTTCAAATTTTCTTTATACCATCTCTGGATCTTCACAACTCCTCTCTCTGCTCCTTCTTCTTCTTACACTGTCTCACTCATTTCTTCATTCTCTCAACCTTCTTATGCATATGCTGGTAACATTATTTATAGGGATCACCTCATAACTTTTTGCATTCCACAGGGAATTCGAAATGAATAGGTATGACTCTTTGCCTTCCCTCTTCTCATTTTCTTGTCCAGCACATTCAGAATGATATAACATAATGTATATATTTGTGTATTACAGTGGAGTTTTTCTTTGCCTCCGGAGACTTGCCTTTACATCACAAACAATATAAATTCAATAATACATTTACATTTACAATCAATCATTTCAATTCAACCCTTTCAGCCTCTTGATTTTCTGTTTATTTTGTCTTCTCTGCCTGCTGTCCCTTTATCTTCTCTACTTGTTGTTGTATTTCTAATTGTTCTACACAGGAACGGGTCCTTTTAACTGCGCAAGTCTTTCCTTTCCATGATCAACCTTCACCGATCTCCTAAACACACGATTCTTCCCTTTTCTCTGTGTCGGGTCCTTACCCGAGCCTTTCTACTCGCGTTCATACTTTCCTTTTTGTTTTACGTTATAATCCTCCTTTTCTCTCCGAAACGATTTAACAAAGGAAATCCACATACTTCTGGACTTGAAATGCTTTAGGTTTCAGCTTTGGCCTTCATCGCGTCTTCTCCCTTTATCACACTGCGGCGATTCCAGTTATCCATGTGCCTTTGTCCATCTGATCTCCCAATATGCGATATGCGATGGGTCCCACTTGACTTTATCGCTAGTTCGCATCGCAACCTTTATAACTTGCGAATTCTTATCCCATAAGCATCGCCGATTGCGATATGCGACAGGTCCCACTTGACTTTGTCACTACTTCGCATCGCAACTAACATGAATTCTAAGGTTGTGTGATATCTCTCCTGCTCCGATTACGATGTGCGATCGCATCGCATCGCATCCATCGCTCGCATCGCGTCACCTCGCCACATCGCATCGTATCGCCTCGCTACATCGCATCGCATCCATCGCTCGCATCGCATCACAATTTTGCTCATCCATCCAGCGGCTATCGCATTCGCTTGCGATGTCCGATATGCAATCAGGTCCCACTTGATTCCAATGTAATCTCTGCCGTCTATCTCCTTTAATCTCATCCGTTGATTGCGTCGGTCCACCATTGTTCTTTTGATCATTCCGCCCTTTTATATACTTTGGTTTAAACACAAGATGCCAACATTATAATATATATCCGGGCCCACAGAATTCTTGACGGTCAATCTCAATTTCAAAGAAATATGGTTATAAACCATGATAAACCCGTCTCATGAAATTCAAATCAATATATCGACTTTGGTTGAATTACCAAAGAAGCCAATAATAACAATATAAAGGTTTCAGCCCACATTTACCAACCATCATATGGAAATGCATTTTATACTTTCGACTTTGATAAAATTTATCAAAAGTATCAATATACATAAATGTTCTTGGCCTCGGCTTTACCAATCCACTTATTCCGTCAATTATATTATATAACCTCCACTTAATAAAGTTCTTACCTTGGTTATAATATCAACTGCCGATATAACATTATGTCCGGGTCCCACAACGTTTCCAACTCACCCTTCTATTTTGTTTAATCGATCTATCCGCTTCCTTCATCTAACGGTGGACGCACACCCAAAATGCAATGCTTCTAATCCAACAAATATCGCGTCCAAATAACCTTCGACAGTTAACGGCTCCAAGGCACGCGAAATAAGTGGTTTTGGACATCCACGTGTCGCTTGCAGAGGCGTATCGCGTTCATTTAGGGAATTACCACTTACCAGGTCTTACTCACGCGAAAACCATTTGTTGGTTTGCAAAAACCACTCACACTCTTTATGAATGTTAAAACAATGTTAACCCTTCGGAATCCTTAGACCTTCGGAAATATTATAATGCACATTATAATATGTCATGACCTTCGGAAATAACGTTAAAACCTTCGAAAATGAATATTTAAAACCCTCGGCAATGTAATATTATACTGTACTTTAAAAAATGTTCAAAGCCTTTCGGCCTCATATAATCGGATTCAAAACCTTAATAAAACTCTGTTGCATAAAATTTCGGGTCCATACCTTGTTTTAAACCCCATGCAATTACCGACGCGAACACCGTCGGATCTCCCACAGATCTGATCGGATGACAATCGCATTCATTCGACCTCTGGACTTTATCACCCAAAAGCAACGTGAAAAGGGTGGTATTGCGTCGTGTCGTGTCACAATATGACTTGATCGCGTTCGAAATGAATAAAACCGCTCATATGCCAAATGCGGCGCAACAACAATGTATGGTTTCTCTAAAATCGCTTGTCCTTCAAACTTTGTTTTAAATTGCGTTCAAACGTGGATTTTCACCATTTTTTCGTTTAACTCCAATTTCTCATGAAAACCTCCTTTTCATTACATAACTCAATAAAAAAAGACTGATTATCGCTGCGCTATCAACCAAAGAACTAGAGTTCTAATTTTCTTCCGAAGCCTTATTAAAGAGGTTAATAACTCTCCTCGCTACACAGAAAACCATAAATCAATGAATTTTCAAAGGGGTAAAACCCTCCTTTCTGCTCCGTAACTCAATAACCATAAATGAATTGACACTGCCCGATCTCAAGCAAACGAACCAGAATTCTCTAAATTCCTCTGAATCTTTACACAAAAGTAAATATACTCAAAATTCTACACATAATGTATAATCAATTGGATTTCGGAGAGGTGAAACCCTCCGAGAAATTGCCAAGCATACACAGATAAACAAAAATCTGCAATTTTATTAAAACAGAGGGAAAACCTCTCAATCAATTCTTCTACTGTCAAATTTCAATCTTCAAACCCATTTTTGTCTAATTTGCTCGTAGGCTTACAAGACAAAACCCTGACTGTTCAAAAAAAACTTCTTCCTGTCTAAACCCTCCTTTTGTAGCCTCTGCCGCTTTACTTTCTTTTTCTGCAACAATTTCATCTGAATCTGATCTGCTCTCTTATCATGGCGCTGCTCCTTTGAGCTCCTTTGCCATCAATGACAATATTTTCAATAGTACACAGTCAAAAGATGCAGTAAATGAGGTAAATTTGGCTTGTCAAGGAAACCATGATGAGGACAAAGGAGATGACATACAACATTGAGATACAATTCTAATAGATTTTGATGAAGAGGTCATGTTGTTGGAAGCATTGTGGAGGGAACTTGATTATAGAGAAGAAATTGCAGTCAATTTTGAACAATATTGAAGAGCACTTGGCAAATCAGAGATGTTTAAAGCATCTAAAGGGGCAAAGTCTTTTCAAGCTAATTATATTTGTATAGGTATAAAAAGAAGCTAGGATAAGGAAAGAGGAGACAAAAATGTCTCATGAGAATGATGTTTTATTTCATTTAAAACCAACATAGATCCATCTTAAGTATGTATCTAACATGAGTTGAGAGGGATCAAATTTCTTCACGTGCAAACTTCTTTAAAATGAAAAATACAATGTTTATTTTTCATTGTTTAAATTGTATTTTTGAATGTTATATGGAGTATATATATAAGACCAATTAAACGTTTTAACCTTAAAACTTATTTTTTTTCATGATATATACATAATTTTTTTTAAATGATATATAATATATACATAATTAACATTAAAATATTTTACATAACATGTACATCGAGACATTTTTTCAGTGAAAATTAAATGATTTTATTATTATTAATAAGTTTTTAAGTATATGTCAATATTAATTCATATTAAAATATTTTATTGATAACCCACATTGAATATTTTTTATATACAACATTAAAATATTTGATTTTATTAATTTTTTTCTATATATAGATATATATGAAGTTGATATCAACATAAATTAGTTAACATAGGTTGTCAAATAGTTTATTTAAATCTCCTGTTCAAATATTTTTGAAACGTATAAGGTTTAAACATCTTACTCACATTTTTTTTCCTTCTAATTAGTTTACACCATATTCATTTTTTTATTATTATAGTCGACATTATTTTTATATTTAGAGCATAAATTTTTATTTTTATTTTAAAGGGGTAGGTGTCAACTCAAAAGACAAACATACGAACAAACTTACACATCCTACTTATACTGGGCTGTAGAGTGAGTCTCTCGACTCAACAAAAGATGATGATATGAACAAATATGTTCTAGTATGTGGAGTGAGGGATAACATTCTAAAAATAAATGAAAATATTGATGAAGAATTGAGGATGTTATAAGAATGCCTCGTCAATCCAAGGATTGAGGGGGATTGCATAGCAATATTTTATTTAAATCTCCTGTTGAAATATTTTTGAAACGTATAAGGTTTAAACATCTTACTCACATTTGTTTTCCCTTCTAATTTCTTTACACCATATACATATTTTTTTATATTATAGTCGACATTTTTCTATTTAAAGCATAAATTTTTATTTTTATTTAAAGGGGCACGTGTCAATTCAAAAGACAGACAGGCAGACATACTTACACATCCCCCCTTATACTGGGTTGTAGAATGGGCCTCGCGACTCAACAACAAGATGATTATAAGAAAAGATAGGATCTAGTATGTGGAGTGAGGGATAACACACTACAAAGAAATAAAAATATTGATGAAGAATTGAGGATGTTAGAAGAATGCCTAGTCAATCCAAGGATTGAGGGGGATTGTATAGCAATTGCGGACATGAAACATCAAAAGAAATATATGCATAAGGCATCTAATGAAATTGAAATTAGTAAAAGACAATAATAGAAGGTTATTCAGATGAATTTAATGAATGAGATGATGGGGCAGCCATATGCCTTATTGGGAGATGAGATAAATTTTGGAAGAAATCAAAATGGAGAATATGAACAACAAGGAAGTGCATAGCAAAAGGTAACCATCATGATACAAAAGATGAATTAGAGGTTCAAAGATAAACTAATGCACATGGAGGGATAATAGACTACTTGATTATAGCATACGAGAACGAAGAAAAGACAACAACCATTCTTATGACTGATGGTTATTTTCAAGGATCTAATGTTCGTTGTAATAAATTTATTTTATGTGCACATGTAGGTAAAAATGCAATTTTTGAAGATGAAAATCATTTTTTCATAGAAAATCCATGGAGAAGGAAGTTAAATACCTTAGATATTCGGAAAGATGTCTAATGATGAAAAATGGAAGCTAAGCGGATATGGAAAGAGTGAAATGACAATTGAAGCCACAATGTTTGTAAATATTGAAGTACATCTACAATTGAGTAATGTTAATAACATGAATCAAAAAAGGGGTAAGATGAACATTAATGTTGATAAGTATATATGTTGATGAAGAAACTGCCCAAGAAGAGACATAGTAAAGTGAAAAGAATAGTCAACAACAAAATATAGTTGTCCTTATAAGTGTACATCAACATAGAAAGTGGAGAATTGCAACATAAAGTATGGAAGATTGTAGAATTTAAAAAAACAACAACACAACAACAAAATATTTGGATGAGTGTGTTAAGAGTCGTATAGTCACAGTGATCAAATTTACTCTTTTCATTGTTGTTAGAGTTTTAGGTCAAATCATAATATTTGCAAATTAAATTTGACACGTATTTCGATTGTCAAATGGTTCCAAGTTATTGTCTAGGTGTCATTGCTACTCCCTCCACTTATTCAAGGTCACAAACAACTTTTGTGGTCATTGTCATCATTTCCTACCTTTAGTCATTAAATGAGTTAGTTGGTCATCATTTAAGTCATAGTCATAAAAATGCATACTTGGAGATCTAAAATTCTAAATCATGGTCAAGAATATGCATATGATGTTCATCATTATCTCAGTCATCATTATGAAAAAATGGAGTCTTGTCATCCATTATGGTCATAAAAAAAATTCATTATGGGAGTTAGCAATTAGGAATATGCTACCAGTACCAATCAAATTATCTACCACTTTCAAAGTACATATGAGGTCATATTTCTATTATGAACCAAATATCGATTTTCAAGTTATAAAGAAGCATCAAATCATTTTAAAACTTCATTCTATCCTTCCACAAGCTCCAAGAGCTCATCTTTACCTCTTTGAATATTTTCCATAGCCATTAGAACTTCGAATTTCACCATCACTACTCTTTTCCACTAGTTGTTGCATTTCTGGAGGAGGTTGCTGCGCTTTTTATTTGGGGGCCAAAGGAAGGAAGAACAGGTTCAGTTGTGGTTTCAAATGGTTTGGAGCTTCTTTTAACAATTAAGTCCAGCCTCATAAACCCTCTATGCGGTCTCTTTCCTCAGAATTTGATTTAAAATCCATTCCTAGAGTTTGCCACGTTTTTTATGCGTTTTCTACTTTCATGGTATACAACTTCTTTTGAAAGGGAATCACCTTGTTTTTATGTTCATACATCCTTAATTAAACTTATCAAACACTCTCCATCAATCCCTACACTGAAATTCCTTCATATTCATCATTTTCCTAAAAAAAACCCAGCTTGTTGTTGTGTTTCTGGCTCAAGCCTGTGTTTTTCCATTTTCTCCCCTTTTTCTCACTCATTTTGAGAAATTCCACCACCATTGTATTCCTAAAATCTATCCCTAACCCCCCATAATTTTCTTAAAATTTTTCCTACCCCCCTTTCCCTTCATTCCCTTCCCTTAAGTTGTTGCGCTTTTAGCCATGTTTTGCAGCTCAAATCCCTTGCCCTTCCTTGTTTGAAATTAGGGTTTTTTATTAAAGTGAAGCTATAAACATGGTGAAGACCAGTGAAAGGAGGAGGTATAAGGGAGGATAGATCTCTAGATATGCGCCAACTCATATGCAAGAGGTCAATTCATCAGAGTTCATCAAAAAGTCATTTGAGCAGGCAGGCTGCCTAGGGTTTTGTCTAAAGGTGCAAGAGATAGGATACCATCATGGTTTAACAAGCCTCTTTGCCATTAACTTCAAGAAGGATCAAGTCACTATAGTAGGGATCAATTTTCTAGTGTGAGAAGAGATCATAGCTCAAGCAACCATCATCCCTAATCAAGGTGAAATTTGGTTCAAGGGAATGGACTTGTACCTGGAGCATTAGAAAATGTTCTTGAAAGCACAGTATAAGGAGTCTCCTTCTCACAGTTTTCCTAGAAGACAATTGTTGGACAAGTACAACCCTTTGATGAAGACTATCATGAAGTATTTCACTTGTGAGTATAGGTTTAGCAGACTATATCAATATCATATCAGGTTATTGATGCATTTCACTTCTAAGAAGCCCCTAAACCTACCTAATTATATTTTTAGAAGTTTGGTAAAGATGACAAAGAAAGTGCAGTCTAAAGGAAGAGATCATCAAGCTAGTCTTTTTCATCATGCCTTAGTGAAAGTAATAGTCCTCCACCAACTAGCACAAATCAACATGACATGGGAAAGTTTCTTGGAGGCAGTTGCTCTCTTACCTATCTCTGGCCAGTCAAAGAGTCAAAGCACTCCTTCATCTTTATCCAGGCCACAGGAAGTCGAAACATGAAGTAGAACATCAGTGATAAATATTCAGCCTAGAGCAGATATTTCAAGGGCACACAAAAAGGGTAAGAAGTTGGTTTTTGCCCCTGAACCAGAAAAATAGATGCCTAGGTCTAAGCCTAAAACTAGATCTCAGGAAAAAAAAGATACCTAAGGAGGTTTTTAGTGAAGAGGAAATTCAGATTGAAGCCATGGAAGTGGAATCACCTAGGAGCACAAATGATTCACCGTTGCAAAGTGAAGAACAAGTACCTCCTAAATTTGAGATGGCTGACCTAGGAGAAAAGCATACAAACAAGGCAGTAGATGACATCATAAAGGAGAAAGAGGCACAAATTAGAGAGCTAAAGGATGACCTATCCAACGAAAATTTCATGGTGCTTTCCTGCAACAAGAGAACAAATAGTTGAAGCAAACTCTAATGCAGTAAAGAAAGTCACAGGAAGGCGTTCCATCAGCAAGTAAAGCAGGTGTTTTGACAACAGAAGATAAAGGGAAAGTCATCATTGATGTAGAGTAGCTGGAAGAGAAGAACATTAAATTACAACCTAGGATACCTAAAACTAGAGCAATGGCTAGAAAGGAACATAATGTAGAAGCTCCATCTCCTCCTCAAGCTCTAAATTCTATAGATGACTCCATAGGTGTTGAGATCAAGAAAAACAAAGAATATTGGCTTGAGAGAGTGAATGAACACTTGGAGAAGCTAAAAAGGGGGAAAGTTGTTTCTAACTTCCCTAGGATTTGGCAATGAGTAAATAGGTGCATGAATCAGTTTCTATGGATTAGGATTCAACCCCTTGGAGGTGGAATCTTGTTTATCTTCTATATGTACTTAGAAACAAGTCTAAGAAAAGGTTGGACACTTCAAGCTCATACATTTTGAACTAGTGTACTTGATTTTTGCAGAGAATAATACAGGCAGTTGAAGCTATTTTTATGGGATTCATATGTTGTGGTTAGTGACACTTATTTTCCTCAGTATTTCTTATGCATTTGATTATCATATATTTCTAGCAGCCATCTACATTTCTTCTTGTGTTAATATCCTAAGTTTTTAAATAGAATACATTGTCTAAATGCTTTGTTTTGTTTGAGATTGTCACATAAGTGTTTTCATCCTTTGAACAACTGAGTTCATTATGCTCACTTATTTCCTTCTATATGATTTTCTCCTCACCACACTACAATGACAGATCAATTTGTGTCACTGATTACACCTACCTTGCCTCATTCTATGTCTGCAACTGATCTTTTGGAATACCTAGCCTAGTTCCTAAACTTGGTGCTCTTTATCCAGCAAACCCTAATCAAAACCCTATTGAGTTGATAACTAGACTAAAACCCTAATATTCTCCAGTCATTTCCATTGGTTGTGAGGTTGATTTTGAGAGAGCCATCTCTGAATTGGTAGGGCTAGATACCAAGTCAAAAGTTGGTATGTGGTTACCTCTTTGGTTTCTTTTCTCAGCCTTGGGAAACTAAGGAGCGCTAACATTTTGGCATCATTGTCAGGGAACGAAAGGTCACATTTTCACTGGGTGTGAAAGACAAGGATCAGATCTGATTGCTGATGGTGGACAGTGATCAGACACAGGAAGAATGAATCATTCACCTGGAAACTCCAACCTGATTCAAAGACTCCACTGGTAGTAGGATGCAGAAATCGAGATGAGTTATCAGTCCAAAATATATGCTCCTATGCATCGATATCATGTTCCAGGCTTTCCAAATCGTATACCCCAGGTATATTGGAAAATATACTTGCCAAAATTCAGAGATGGAAAAGGTGATGATGCTACACTTCATTTAATAAGATTTCATATGCATGTGCGTAAGTTGAGGAATAAATATTCATGAAGATTGTTTAATGAAGATGTTCATGATTGCATCAGAAGAAAGAGCACAGTTTTGGAATGAAATCTTGCCTCCTACTTTTATTTATTCTCTCAAGGATTTTCACTATTTTTTGAGAAGTATAGAGAAACCTATCGTTCTTTGCTTTTGATTGAGGATTGTTGTGATCACTTTGAGAAGCTGAAAAGTGCTTATGGCGATGAAGAGTTTATGGATGATGAACTCTTGGATGCTTTGAATGAAAACCCTTTTCACCACCATGAGAAGATCATGGATTCTACCCTTGATGAAAATGAACTTGAGCAAAATTCTTCAAAATATGACATTGATCTTCCATCTTCCGAAGTTGATAATTTGTAGCAGTCTTTCCAATCTTCAAGTGATCAAGATATATATGAAGATGTTCTTGTTATCTGCCCTTCATTCCTTTCCTCTTCTGAGTTTTTAATTTAGGAGGAAATATGTGTAGATTAGAATTTTGAGTTTGCTTGTATAGAAACTCTAGAGAGTCATGATTTATCTGTTGAGGTTAAAAACAATGTACAACAAGTTTTTTGTCTTGAATTTGATGAATATGTTCAGTAGCCTTCAAATGATCAAGATATATAATTTTTTCAAAGGCAAGACAATTCTCTTTTTGATATACATGAAAATCCACTTTTAAATATTTATGTTGATGCTGATTTGGCTACCTCAATTGAAGATCTGCAAGAACATACAAATCTTGTCTCTGATCTGGATGATATGGAAGATCACATTGTTGCATTTCCATTTAAGAGGGATCAACCAACTGGAGAAGAAGAATTAGCCATTATATTCGAAGGCATCTCCCTTATTTTTGTTGATCCACAAGAGGTAATGTTTCATGATTTTCAAGATCCCTTGGGTAGTCTTTTGCATATAAAAAGGTAGAATTTGTTTTGTTCACCAACATAGGTTTTGGACTCAGGTTTCATTTTGAGTTTCCATTTACTAAATATTTCTTTATATTTGGTGGAGTTGAATACAAGCATCACTCAAGTATTCATTTACTTGATTGGTTACTTTGGATCTTCGACTTCACTTGATCAGATTGCTTATGGATCAATTAGAGTAGGAAAGGTGTGATGAATAAGCTCAACATTTTGAGCATATTTTTCAGTGTCAATTTCCAGTAGAGTTTGCAGTTGATGGTACAGTTCAATTGTCAGTTTAATTTGAGTCAATTTGAATATTGTAGCTGCAATGACTGCATTTCCCAATGAATAAGGCTACCTAGTCTACGGTGTTCTTGACACCTCCTAAAGGAGCTTCCATCCCCATTGGAGCCAATGTTAGAGTCAGATAGTCACAGTGATCAAATTTACTCTTTTCACTGTTGTTATATTCTTAGGTTAGATTATAATATTTACAAATTAAATTTGACATGTCTTTTGCTTGTTGAATGGTTCCAAGTTATTGTCTAGGTGTCATTGCTACTCCCTCCACTTATTCAAGGTCACAAACAACCACCATGGTCATTGTCATTCTTTCCTGTCATAAGTCATCAAATGAGTTAGTTGGTCATCATTTAAGTCATAGAGTCATAAAAATGCATACTTGGAGAGTTAAAATTCCAAATCATGGTCAAGAATATGCATATGATGTTCATCATTATCTCAATCATCATTCTGAAAAAGGGAGTCTTGTCGTCCATTATGATCATCAAAAAGTTTCATTATGGGAGTTAGAAATTCGGAAAAGAAAGTGTTTCAAAGAGAATCAAAGTACATCTACATCACATGGAGATGTAACACTTCCTATTGAATAATATGCTACCAATACCAATCACATTATCTACCACTTTGTCAAAGTACATATGAGGCCATCTTTCTATTATGAGCCAAAAATCGATTTTAAAATTATAAAGGAGCATCAAAGCATTTTAAAACTTCATTCTATCCTTCCACAAGCTCCAAGAGCTCCTCTTTATCTCTTTGAAGATTTTCCATAGCCATTAGAACTTTGAATTTCACCATCACTACTCTTTTCCACTAGTTGATGTGTTTTTGGAGGAGGTTGTTGCAGTTTTCATTTGGGGACCAAAGGAAGGAAGAATAGGTTCACTTGTGGTTTCAAAGGCTTTGGAGCTTCTTTTAACAAGTAATTTAAGCCTCATAAACCCTCTGTGCAATCTCTTTCCTCAAAAATTGATTGAAAAATACATTCCTAAGTTTTGCCCTTTTTTTGCTGCGTTTTTGTAATGTTCCCAATTTTAGCCTCAAGCTAAAATGGAACATTATAGTGGCATATTTTTATTTTGATTAATAAAATGGGTAAGGAGACCCCTTAAACCCTTGGTGATAGAGAAATAACACTCCTTGTGTGAAAGGAGAGATAATAAAGCAACTGAGATAAACACCCCATGGTGTGAACATGATGAGGATCACCTTGAGTTGGCCATTTTGACCAAGTCAACAACGCTGCCTTAGAGGGTTAGCTTGCATTAGAAGATAACGCAGCTTTTGGAGCGAAAGCATTCAAAAGTGAATGGAAACCCTAATTGTGGGTCCTATGGTGAAAGAGAATTCATTTTCTTTATAAGAACGAAGGAGTAGCTCATTTGATTCATTCTTTGATTCAGAAATTTCGTGGCGAGGCCAAGGACTTGCATATCCAATCTGTTTAGCAGGATTACAGTGCTCTTGAGCACTAGGGGTGTTCCCAGTGGGGATCCCCCACCTCTTCCTCATGGGAGGAGAGGATTGAGTTGCATTTCCTCATTCCAGCATTTGGCCAAGCTTACTTCTTCAGTTGCAGCGTTTTCCTGTAGCAGGTTGGTGCTGTGTAGCTGGGGTAGCAGCAGAGGAACTCATAGAGTTCTTCCTTACTTGCCTTTTCAGTGGAGGATGGATTTCTTCATTGGAGGAGTTGTAGAGAAGGCTCTTGGAGCATATTTCAGATCTGTGGCATCAAGCCACTCATTCACCAACTCCCACTGCGCAGTCACTTGGAGAAACTACGTTATTCCATGAGGGCAGTTTTGTGAGGGGTTCTTGTGCTCGTTAGGAGGAGTGCTTGAGTAAAAGGGGATAAGCCCCTTTTCCCTTGAGGACTTAAATCAGAGGAGGGCATCATTATATCAGATTAGCCTCAACCTCATATTCATTTATTCCAGCTGCAGTGACAATTTGTTTGTCACTTATGTATTTTGTCCGACATTTCTGGAAATCTTCTTGAGATTGGCTAGAAATCATATCTTGAGCCCATTTTCCTTTCTTGGGCCATTTTCTTTGTATTACTTCAGCTACATTATCATTTGTATACATTCAACAGCTGCATCTCTCATAGAGATTGCGCAGTTATGGTTTTCCAGCATTTCTGTGTAGCTGTAGCTACTCCCACATTATATTGTATATCCATTGGAGGTTGGTTCTAAAGCTTGAGGGCCTTGTTCCTCATGATATTTCTTTACAATCATGCTGATATCATAATATAATGTTGTTGTACTATTTCCCTCTCATGATGTATTTCAGATTTGCAGAGTTAATTTTCATGTTCATGTATTGATGTAGCTCACTCTTTGAGAATTGTTTTAGAGATCTAGTTTGGGGAGATCTGAATAACCCATCTAGATGCATTTATTTAAGCTCATTTTCTGCAAGGGAGTTGTATTGGATCTATTCTAGGGCATCCCAGTGCTGGATTGTCTTATTCTTGCAGCAGCTTCCTTATACAGCGTCCTCAAGGACCCTGTAGCAAGATTTCCCGAGGTGGAATATTGCATATCCATAGGCAGAGTCTGAGAAGGGCCAGCTAGCCTCAGGATTTCTCCCTTCTTTAGAAGGAGTCATATCCTGTAAATGCCCCATCATTCAATCTCTGAAATGGATTTGCAGTGTCTCACTAAAGAAGGAAAAATGGAACATCTAAGATGTTCCCGATGGAGCAGCAAGTTCCTGAAAAAGGGACATTACAGTGGTATCAGAGCATGATCTTGGCTCAGCTTGTGCCCAAGATCTATTGCCATTAGCAAGAGGAGCTTATCTCTCCAAGGGAGGATATTTACAAGGAGACAAGGAAAGAGGAATGAAGGCAGAGGAGGTTTCCCTTCTTCTTTTCCAGGAGATTATTGAAGATCTTGATGAAAGGGAATTTTGAAGAAATTTTTGGAGAAGGGTTTGTGATGAGACAAATCCTAGCTATTTCCATGAAGGGTGTGGACATTCAGCCACACATGCAGATCCACAGTGCAGTCCTTTGTTCACTTTCATTGCAAGGGAGTAGAGGAAAGGAATGAGGCCATGGGAGGAGCAGCAGTTCAACTCAAGGTATGGCTCATGATTGTTGGTTTGAGGGTTTCATTTTTCATTAACATGCAAATGAAAAAACTTGTGATGCATTCACTAAGGTTTTGGTGGAGAAAACTTGGTGAAACTCATTGTGGCATAAATACAAACACTTTGCATCCATTGGAGGGAACCAACAGCACTGTCACATTTGGAGGAGATCCATCACCACATGAAGGTGAAAGGGGAGCCAATGCTTCCACTAGAGGAGCCCTTGTGTCTTTGCAAGGAGTTCCAAATATTTTGCACGTGGGTACCAAGACACAATTTCGGAGTCATATGTAGCATTGGTTGGGGATTGTGAGATGGAGAAAGAAGAGCAGAAGGAACATCATGGAGGGATGAAGAGAATTCTCCCTTATCTATTTCAGAAAGTTTCTGCACAAGGGAAAGAGACTGCACTGCACAGAGGAGAGGAGGAAAAATCAGTCTACTCATACATACAGTCTATTTTCAGATCTTGATGTCTCACTTTTTGGTGGCTTTCCATCTAGGAGGTCATTTTATCTAGGGATGATGAGAGGCATCATGCTATTTGGTTCACCACTCATTGGATTCTGGAGGGGTGGAGACATTAGAGGAGTCCATTACAGCGCAGTGAGTTGGGGATAAGCACAAGGAGGAGGGATATACCCTCTCATTTTCAATCTCACCCACTCTCATCAACTATACTGCGCAGACAGAGCTTGCTGCATGGATTGAGATGGCTACTCCATGGATTTGATGAGAGAGAGGTTACTTCCTTTGGGGAATATCTCTTTCATGCTTTGGAGTGGATGGAGGCCACTCATGTTTACATTGCCCATGATCGGGAGATTATTTGGAGGTGATAGTCTCTCGTGGGAGGCTTATTTTTAGAGATCTCATTTATTTTGAGCATGAGCAGGTGCATGATGGCTTGGCAGCAACATTGGAGGATGACTTTGACATGAGGGGATGTCAAGGTAGCAGGCAGCAGTGTGTTGGAACACCCTATTGCAAAATATCAGCATTGTCTATATGGAGGATTGATCCATGCTGGAGGACTCAGCTTTTGGTTGAGAGGTCCCAGGATCTTGATGCATGCATGATTCTTGATGACCAGGGGGATGATGAGAGATACATGGTTGATGGTATGGTCATAGCAGACTCTTCTTGGCTAGAGTTTCTAGTCTCAAGGAGAAATTATTTGCATGCAACATATGAGGGCTTCCTAGCTATGCACTTGGATGCATACCTTGATTGGCTAGAGGAGTTCTTTTGGAGGGAATTCATCATAGCACCTATCAGCATAGGGAGATACATAGCCTGCTTGATTATGGTGGAGAGAACCTCACAGCCACTTCCCTACTCATTGGAGGTAGAGGGAAATTTTCAGTTGAGCCATTTACGCTCAAGAGTTCAAGTGCATGAGGGAGAAGGTATAATTTCATGCTTTGTATTATACTTCTTTTCCTTGTTTTATCAGCATGGTGCATCGAGAGGGCTTGTACCTTCTTGCATATTATATGAGGATGTACTTGCAGCAATTTGTAGCAGAAAAATTGGCCAATCTTATGGTGGTTTGTGGAGGGAGCCACATGCTTATTGGTGTGCACCATTGGCACCAATTTATGTTTTATTGTTCCGATCTTTTGAGATGTGTGTGGCAGCAAAAAAGTGGCCAGGAGAGGCACTTGTAATGTATATCCTTGATGAAGGAAAGAGGCTCACTGCGTTAGTCCCATGGAAGGAGCAATGACCCACTCTCTAGTTGTCTTATGGCAGCTTGTTTTCATTATATTATGCTACCTTGTATTGCTGATGCTTATTTTTCACAGGGAGCACTATGTGGAGAGTGACTTATATGATTGGGATAGCCCATTGGGAGCGCTATTCTCCCCATTACATATGTTCTATTTTTCAGGAGATACCATGGGCAAACCATGATTTCCATACTATCATTTTTCTCTTCTTGTGGGGAAAACCACTTGGAGAATTCGCAGAGGCATTTCATGGCCGGATATTTTGATGGGGTAGCTTGGGCCACTCTTGGAGGCCATACAATTTCAGCCCAAGGATAGAGGCAGCCCCATATATTCTACAGGGGGAGAGAAGAGCTTATTGGGATGAAGCAGCAAAACTCTCCATTCATCCCCATTACATTGCAAAATCAGGGGCAAGATTTCCATTTGGATGATAGCATGGATGAGGGGATCACCTGTGGGATTACATTTTCTCCATGCATATCATCACTCCTACCTTGAGGAGGCCATGTTTCAACAAGGAGATTTCCACCTACACCTTCTATATTTCCGTATGGTGCACCATTCCGGTTTGCATACTTGGGAGGAGACATTGGAGGACAGTTTATTGCAACATATCTTGAGCAACGGTGGAGATTGTTGATGAGGAGGCCACAAGAGAAGAAGGGGGAGAACTTTTGTTCTCTCTATGCAGTTGCTTGAGGACAAGCAACATGTGGGAGGGGAGGACTGTAATGTTCCCAATTTTAGCCTCAAGCTAAAATGGAACATTATAGTGGCATATTTTTATTTTGATTAATAAAATGGGTAAGGAGATCCCTTAACCCCTTGGTGATAGAGAAATAACACTCCTTGTGTGAAAGGAGAGATAATAAAGCAGCTAAGATAAACACCCCATGGTGTGAACATGATGAGGATCATCTTGAGTTGGCCATTTTGACCAAATCAACAACGCTGCCTTAGAGGGTTACCTTGCATTAGAAGATAACGCAGCTTTTGGAGGGAAAGCATTCAAAAGTGAATGGAAACCCTAATTGTGGGTATTATAGTGAAAGAGAGTTCATTTTCTTTATAAGAATGAAGGAGCAGCTCATTTGATTCATTCTTTGATTCAGAAATTTTGTGGCGAGGCCAAGGACTTGCATATCCGGGCTGTTTAGCAAGATTGCAGTGCTCTTGAGCACTAGGGGTGTTCCCGGTGGGGATCCCCCACCTCTTCCTCATGGGAGGAGAGGATTGAGCTTCATTTCCTCATTTCGGCATTTGGCCAAGCTTACTTCTTCAGCTGCAGCGTTTTCCTGTAGCATGTTGGTGTTGTGTAGCTGGGGTAGCAGCAGAGGAACTCATAGAGTTCTTCCTTACTTGCCTTTTTAGTGTAGGATGGATTTCTTCATTGGAGGAGTTGTAGAGAAGGCTCTTGGAGCATATTTCAGATCTATGGCATCAGGCCACTCATTCACCAACTCCCACTACGCAGTCACTTGGAGAAACTGCGTTATTCCATGAGGGCAGTGTTGTGAGGGGTTCTTGTGCTCGTCAAGAGGAGTGCTTGAGTAAAAGGGGATCAAATCCTTTTCCCTTGAGGACTTCAATCAAAGGAGGGAATCATTATTTCAGATCAGCCTCAGCCTCATATTCATTGGTTCCAGCTGCAGTGACAATTTGTTTGTCACTTATGTATTTTGTCCAGCATTTCTAGCAATCTTCTTGAGATTGGCTAGAAATCACATCCTGAGCCCATTTTCCTTTCTTGCTCCATTTTCTTTGTATTCCTTCAGCCACATTATCATTTGTATACATTCAGCAGCTGCATCTCTCATAGAGACTGCATAGTTATGGTTTTCCGGCATTTCTGTGTAGTTGCAGCTACTCCGGCATTATATTGTATATCCATTGGAGGTTGGTTCTAAAGCTTGAGTGCCTTGTTCCTCATGATATTTCTGTACAATCATGCTGATATCATAGTATAATTTTGTTGTACTATTTCCCTCTCATGATGTATTTCAGATTTGTAGAGTTAATGTTCATGTTCATGTATTGCTGTAGCTCACTCTTTGAGCATTGTTTTAGAGATATAGTTTGGGGAGATCTGAATAACCCATCTAGATGCATTTCTTTAAGCTCATTTTCTGCAAGGGAGTTGTACTAGGTCTATTCTAGGGCATCCTAGCACTGGATTGTCTTACTCTTGCAGCAGCTTCCTTATACAGCGTCCTTAAGGACCCTGTAGCAATATTTCCCAAGGTGGAATATTGCATATCCATAGGCAGAGTCTGAGAAGGGCCAGCTAGCCTCGGGATTTCTCCCTTCTTTAGAAGGAGTCATATCCTGTAAATGCCCCATCATTCAATCTCTGAAATGGACTTGCAGTGTCTCACTGAAGAAGGAAAAATGGAACATCTAAGATGTTCCCAATGGAGCAGCAAGTTCCTGAAAAAGGGACATTACAGTTTTCTACTTTCATGGTCTACAACTTCTTTTGAAAGGGAATCACCTTGTTTTTAAGTTCATACATACTTCATTAAACTTATCAAACACTCTCCATCAACCCCTACACTGAAATTCCTTCATATTCATCATTTTCCTAAAAAACTGAGCTTGTTGCCATGTTTCTGGCTCAAGCCTGTGTTTTTCATTTTTCTCCCCTTTTTTCTCACTAATTTTGAGAAATTTTACCACCATTTTCTTCCTAACATCTATCCCTACCTCCCATAATTTTCTCAGAAATTTTCCTACCCCCCTTTCCCTTCATTCCCTTCCCTCAAGTTATTGCGCTTTTAGCCCTATTTTGCAACTCAAATCCCTTGCCCTTCCTTGTTTGAAATTAGGGATTTTTATTAAAATTGAAGCTATAAACATGGTGAATACCAGTGAAATGAGGAGGTATAAGGGAGGAGAGATCTCTAGATATGAGCCAACTCATATGCAAGAGGTCAATTCATCAAAAATTCATTTGAGTGGGCAGGTTGCCTAGGTTTTTATCTAAAGGTGCAAGAGGTAGGCTACCATCATGGTTTAACAAGCCTCTTTTCCATTAACTTCAAGAAGGATCAAGCCACTATAGTAGGGATCAGTTTTCTAGTGTCAGAAGAGATCATAGCTCAAGCAAAACACCATCCCTAATCAAGGTGAAATCTGGTTCAAGGGAATGGACTTGGACCTAGAGCATTAAAAAATGTTCTTGAAACCACAGTATAAGGAGTCTCCTTCTCACATTTTTCCTAAAAGGAAATTTTTGGACAAGTACAACCCTTTGATGAAGACTATCATGAAGCATTTCACTTGTGAGGACATGTTTAGCAGACTATATCAATATCACATCAGGTTATTGATGCATTTCACTTCTAAGAAGCCCCTAAAACTACCTAATTATCTTTTTAGAAGTTTGGTAAAGATGACAGAGAAAGTGCAGTATAAAGGAAGAGATCATCAAGCTAGTCTTTTTCATCATGCCTTAGTGAAAGTAATAGTCCTCCACCAGCTAGCACAAATCAACATGACATGGGAAAGTTTCTTGGAGGCAGCTTCTCTCTTACCTATCTCTAGCCAGTCAAAGAGTCAAAGCACTCCGTCATCATCATCCAGACCACAAGAAGCTAAACATCAAAAAGACCATCAGTGACAAAAATGTTGAGAATTTAGAGGGCTGGTGATTAATTCAAAGTATCTTTTTGATAATTACTTGTGAGCTTACTTGAGTTACTTATGTCTTCTCTTCTTAGCTTATTTAGTATTTCATCAAGTCAAATACCAAAAATACAAGAGACACAAAGTTAGGCTCTTCGAGCCAGGGAAAAACCTCTCCCTATTGGAGAGGAAAACTCGTAAGAAATTATTCTTATAGATCTTCAAATGACAAGTACCATGAACAAGACTCAGACTCGTGACCTATGAATGTCTCCAAGATCTTGTCACTACTTCTTTATCTACCTCCAACTTTGATCGTTCATTTCTGCACCAACTTGCACTGATCTGCACCAACATTAGAGAACTTGGTCTCTAACTCTATCTTCCTTAATTTAGTCTTCATTTATCAATACACTCCTTGTTTCATATTCACTTGAGATATATTAATTTTCCATTGTGTACTGAAGATAGGAAGGTAAATCACATATTTACAGATTTACCTTCCTTCTATTCTCTCACTTCCGAGTGCACATAATTATGGGTAAGTTACATTTATGCATACAGGTTCCTTCCATACTAATCCACAACTCCTTCACTGGATCTGCAACTTCTTCACATTGGTCCGTAATCACTGCTTCAGAGTAATCCACAAAAACTTCTCCAAACAGATCCACATTTTACCTCAGTACTTAACATGCTTGAACGTTGTTTTAACTTGGTATATAATCCAGACTTCAATGCACAACAAATCCACATCTTTCTTTGTTCTTTAGTCCACACTTATACTCTTCCTATATACCACACTTGATCACAGATGTATCCACAATTTTTTGTTATTGAACCCGCAATTGATCACAGGTATGTCTGAAAATATCAGAGGATTCGAGTTTTGTTCCTGTTTTGTTATGTGCAACACAAGAGGCTATTTATAGTGGTCAAGTCCTGTAATAAGCCGACCTAGCCATGAAGAGATGTGACGGTTCATGAGCCAACTTGCTAGTTGTTTATAGTCCGACTTGTAGAGGAGTTCTTCCAGCATATGGTAGGTTGTCTTGAAGAGTATTTACACCATTCTTGAGCCATGATTTCACAACTATATGAAAATGTCTTTGGAGCATATCCTTATGACTAGACACTTCATATATATATATATATATATATGAATCTTGAGTACATTTACAATCAGAAGACAAATCCTAATAGACATCAAGAAGAAGTCTATTGATCTATAATGAAAATCTTTCTCATGAAACCCATGAAGCAAGCATAAAAAAATACATTTTTATTATCTTTGTCTTCTTCTTTACATGAATACATAATTACATAGTCAATATGAATATCGATCCTAGTTACACTCTTCAACACTCCCTCTTAACTAGGGAGGTATTCATATAGGTACATGGTCACTTTCAAACTGAAGAATCTCATAAGAAGAATTGGATTGGTAATCACATCTGTATAGCATCATATCAATCAGCATTGTCCTAGTGCAAGGCCTTGACTAACAACCCCATCTCTCAACAAGACAATGGGCTACAATGTTGGCGAGACACATGACTTATAAACACGATAGTCATTGTCTCTCCAAGATATATACTCCACCCAGGTGTTCACAAAGTATGAACTTCTTGGACTATTCTTCTCTTGGGTAGCTAAACCTCAAAGGATATCGGTCCATGACTACTCTTATATTTAATGCCCTATCTCATTCTCAAATAGTACCGAATGCTAGATGATTACCCAATCCTCCATTTTGTCTTCCTAGTTGAAGACCAGAATGATGTGTTTATCTCTCCCTCTCAGCCAGGGAGGGCCTATTCCACAAGGGAATGTACTCATTCCTATACAAGGAATGTACCTAAGCTCATTCTTAGGAATTACCAAGTTTATTGCAAGTAAGAAACTTACCACCAGGCTCCCTCTTAACCATGGACCCACAACAACAATGGTGAGACACCCAGCTGCTCATGAAGAATTCCTTCCCTCGATGTCATGGATTTCGATATTGAGGAATCTTCAACTTTAGCTTCATAAGGCATAGATCATCCATCACTTTCATCCATGAGTCATGTCATCTACCAGAAAGTGTTTCATCAGTCTTTCTCATATGGTCCACATTTATTCCATGCTACTTTCCTTCGAACCATCTCCAAGGATCTTACATCCTTTCACATGATTGGCAGCCCTGCATAAATTTATCCAGATAAACATACATATAGGAACTTTCAAATCAAAATTTACCTCAGTGATGGTATTTCACCATGACATCTTCCTGTAGGCATCGACATCCTCTATTCAGATTGACACATATCCTAATGATATGTCTTGTCAAGGGTCTTCTTCTTTACCAGACTTCTATCAGAGTCTACATATCTTCCCAGGAGATATTCTAGTCACATCTTCTTGGCTTCTGGAAGACAAATTCCTCTTAACATGGTTGCACTTCATGATCTCTTCCTTTCTGCACATCTTCATTCTTAGGAACTTCCAATTTCCAGTTCCTTGTTCATATACAACCGCCTCATATTCCATATGAGAATATATTATGTTGATTTCATCTGTGAGTGCACCGTGAGAGATCCTCCTCCGTAGATCATACTTTTAATTTTAGAATTCCATTACCTGCAACCATATGACATGAATTCACAACATCCAGTGTTAGCATATAAACATATATACCTCATACCTTTTCCTTTGAGTCATCTTATAGCAATTTTACTAAAATGAATAATTTCATTCCCTTGACCTGCTTCATCAATATCACATCTCAGAATTCTGTAGCATAGAATTCTTGATGAAACCTTTTTTCTTTCTTTCTAATCATTGAATCCATAGAGAAATCCATTATAAAATGTCAGCACCAGTTTCCATGATGACCCTTGATTTTGATGATTGCCTTCCACCAGTATTGTAAACAGCAAGGTTTTCCAAGAGATGTTTCACCAAGAGCTCCTACCATGCTATTATCATGATGCCATTAATATACATTTATTCCTATCATACTAACCAAGAGAAATAACTTAAAGAAGAAGATGATCTCAATCATAATAGAGATATTTCACTTCTTATTTCTTAGATTTCTTAACATTAGTTTCTACCCTTTCATCTGTGACATGGGCTTCTTCCTTTTCCCCCTTGTCCTTTCCATATTGAGGAATATCTCTTTTATAATGCCCAAGTTCATTACATTCAAAGAATCATACTTTTTCCATATTTATTCTTTTATTCCGAGGACCAAATTTTCTGAATCTTCCTTTCTTCCTGGATATGGCTACAAACGCTTGATTCCCTTCACTTGATCATGCATCAACTTTGGCTTTCAATCTTGTTTCCTTTACATTACATAGAGACCATAAATCATGGAATGGTGTTGCTTCTTTCTTCCTGTATAAACTTGAAGTGAAGTTTCCCCATTCTTCTGGTAGAGCATTCAACACCACTTTAGTCATCTCTGTTGAACCCTTAGTTAAACTGAGAAGGGGGGGGGGGGGTGAATCAGTTTAACACATTCATGGACTTTTAAAACTTTTTCATTAAAAAATATTTACACCTTCATTTCATGTTAAACTTAATATGTGAGTAGTCTTAGAATGAGAGCAGCAAGTATTAATATAATGTAACAGTAGATTTAATATGAGAGCAGCAAGTATTGAGCAGATGAGATAAACCATATCAACACATAAACATCATGCACAGAGACACCAGATATAAGTGGAAACCCATAAAGGGAGAAAACCACATCTTATTATTGTTTTGATGCAAAGGCAAGCTCCAACTCCCTCTCACCACTGATTTTCTGTAGGCACCAACCTATAGGAGGCTCCAACCTCAATTCTGCAAGCTACAACTTGCAAGGAAGCTCCAACTCCCATCAATTTTCTACAGGCACCAACCTACAGGAGGCTCCAACCTCAATTCTGCAAGCTACAACTTGCAAGGAAGCTCCAACTCCCATCAATTTTCTGCAGGCACCAACCTTGGATATCAGCTCTGTTCTGTACCATCTTCACTGCTGTGCATCAATCTTCATATCTCTCTTATATTATCTCTACATCTTCTTGGATTCTATATCACCTCCACCTTCTTCTCTGCTCAACTCCTTCTTCTTCTCCGCTTCACTGCTTTATTTATGCATTCTCTAACTTCTCTGCATCTCGGTCTGCTCCTTCTTCTCTTCTCTGCCTCAATTCCATACTCAACATTCTCTATGCTCACTCTCTCTCACCTCTTGCAACTTTCTTATTTTCTTCAACTCTCTTCAATTCTGCTACACACTCTCTTCTTCTCTCACTTTGTTTTCGTCAACCTTCTCCCTTGGATATTACCTTGTTTTATACAACATAGCTTCATGGCTGTTTGTATTCTACTGGGAATTCGAAATGGACAACCATGTCTCTTTTCCTTCTTCCTTCTCATATCTTTTATCCGGTCATTCAGAAAATATAACTCTAGGTACCAATTTAACATCACAATGGGATATTTGTTCTCTTTCGGAGACTTGCTAATGCATCACAACAATATAAATTAAAATCATTTACATTCAATTACAATGAAAACTCCAGCTCACTCATTCAGCCTCTTGGCTCGCTGTGCATTTGTCTTTTCTTTGACTGTGTCTTTGTCCTTTTCGGCTCTGTTAGTTTCCTTATTCACTGTCACAGGGTAGCGGCCGTATTCCATACATATGTAACTGTGCTTTTTACATCAAGCTAATTGATTCTCGGCACAATAATAATAAGTCGTTTTGATATGTGCACTGCCGTGGTGTAATTACTATGTATCTATAATAACGCCTTTTATATATAACACAAATTCAGCTCTTGGCATAATTATAATAAGTTTTAACATACAAACTTCCTTTTTAATACAACTTAAATCAACTCTCGGCGTAGTAGTAAATTCCTATTTAACATATAAAATTCCCTTTCGGGCCCACCATCCGAACTTTGTTTTGTGCTCCGATGCAATGAGTCTCCTCCGATGATTTCCGATTGCGATTACACCCTTTGCGATTGTTTCGATGCGATTGATCGCAATCACAAACTTCATTGATATGTTCCACTGCTTAGTCTTCGTGCCGATGCGATGGTCCCATTCTGCACATATATATATATATATATATATATATATATATATATATATATATATATATTGGTTCATATATATTCTCCGCCTTATTTTACTTTCCAATCGCAATCGCAAACTTCAGAGATCCTTTTGTGCCTTTGGTTGTCTAATTTCCATCGATGTGATGAGCGAGGGTCCCACCAGACCATACTTCGACATTTCAATGATTTATGTTATATTTCTCTTTTATTTGTCGATGCTCTTTAATAAAGGAAATCCTTATTTTCGAGTTTGAATTCTAGTAGGCCCCACTCTGACTTCCTTTAAGATCCAATGGTTGTGATCATCCAGGATCCAACGGTTGCGATTAGATCGCATCATCGCAATCGCATGTCCCAGCGATCCTTTGTTCTATTTTACTTTGATGCGATGAATCTCCTCCGGAGCTTTCCGATTGCGATTGATCGCAATCACAACATTGATTTGCATATTCGATATGCTGTGCCCGATGCTCGATTGCGATTACTCGGTATGCGATGTGATTACTGCGATTCGATACGATTATTCGATTGCGATTAATCGCAATCGTAACTTTTAGTTACAAGAATCCCGCATTGCCATGATTTCACTCGATGCGATTGACCACTATTAATTTAAATATGTCGATGTGATTGAATGGGAACTTAAACATATCAAATCATAATTTATAGACCCATCGAATTCGGGCTTCAATCCGCAATCGCAACTCTTTGTTTACATGTTCGTACCTGAAGTTTTTTTCTCAGAATGCGATTGGGAAAGGGTCCCACCTTATGGTACTTTGCTTCTTTCGATCATAAAGCGCTCCACTTATATAAAGCACTGCATATATATATGCTTCCGCTTTCGCCTTTAGTGTAACCTCCAGCTGGGTAATGATTCTCGGAATAAGATTTATATATGTATACATTGTCGCTTGGATTAAGATTCCCGGAATTATGTTTATGTATCCTCCCGCCTGGGTTACGATTCCCGGAATGAGGTTTATATATATATACTTTGTCGCTTGGTTCACGATTCTCGGAATTTTATATATATATCCTCCGGCTTGGATAACGGTTCCCGGAATTTATGTTTAGTGTATCTACCAGCTGGGGTAGTGATTCTCGGAATAACGGCTCTGCCTCTGCTTCTGCCTTTCTGTGATAACAGGTCTGCCTCTGCCTCTGCCTTTTCACAAATCACCGGCACTGCCTCACCTTATACTTGCCTTGACCTTTGCTTCTTCCTTAGCTATACGCCTCACCTTTTATTTGTACCTCACATTCTTCGACCTCTGCCTCAACTGCTGTGATAACGGCTCTGCCTCTATATTCATTGCCTCTACCTCTTCCTTAGCTGTGCTTCTTTCTCTGTCTCTGCCGTTGCTTCCGTTCTGCTGTTTGACTGTTACATTTCGACATTCTCTTCTGCCTGTCTCCTTTGCTTCCTTTGTTCGCTTCTTTGCTGCCTTTGCTACTTGTTTGCTGCCTCTACCTCTCTGCTACTTTGCTTCTCTCTTTGTTTCATCTGCTCCTTGACTGATGCTACTCCTTAGTTCTCCTTTTGCTGCCTCTGCTTCTTTAAATGACCCTGTCTCTGCTACTTGACCCTCTCTACATCTTGTTGCTATGCTGCTCTCTTTGCCTTGTTGCTGCCTCAGGTGTTCCTCCTTTTTGCTCATTTGTGATCAATGACAACATTTCCAACAATCTCCGTGTCAAACATTACTTCTCCCAGTTACTGTAGTTGGTCTCTTATTTCAGAAATCCTCATAAAGTATGAAGTGATTCATTCTTCTCTTAACAATTTCATTTTGTATAGATCTTGTCTCAAAGAGATTGCTTCCCCTGCAGTACACATAGAGAATAACTCCACCAGTTTCTCATATATTTCCTTTTGATACATAGAGAATGAGTGAGTCCTTAATGGATTCTATGAGAATCCTTTGGGCTTTGATTTATCCTTTCATTTACTTGGCATGAGTTGGAGCATCTTCTTTTGAGGGTTGAATTGTATATCCTTCCATGTAATCCATAACTTCGTCTTCAATTAAATTCAAATATGTCATTTTCTTCCATGCCCTAAAGTTTGATGACCCAACCAATTTGTTGCTCTCTTTACAGTAAGTCATATTGACATATTTAAGTAAGGTCATAGATACTTACTTAAGTAGAGTGAGTTGCAGCTTCCTTGATGATGATGAAGATGAGGATGAATTCGAGAACTTCTAAGATTGAAATCTCCAATGTATATGTTCTTCGATCCTTGATGATAAAGGGTACCTTCAAAAGATGATGTTTCTTCCAACAATGTTTTGAATATAAATCTTTGATGGAAAAGATTATTTTCTTGATGAGTTGCTCCTATGAATGAGATGGAAGATCTTTCTTGAAATAGCTTCAAAGTCTTCCTTGCAAACTGAATCGACTTTTCAACCCAAACTTTGATCTTATCTTTGTGGAGTGTCTTCTTTTCAAGTAACCCTTGTGTTTAACACTTCAGTTCTGATTCCATGTTGAGAATTTAGAGGGCTGGTGATTAATTCAAATTGTCTTCTTGATAATTACTTGTGAGCTTATTTGAGTTACTTATGTATTCTCTTCTTAGCTTATTTAGTCTTTCATCAAGTCAATTACCAAAAATACAAGAGACAAAGTTAGGCTCTTCGAGCCACGGCAAAACCTCTCCCTTTTGGAGAGGAAAACCCGTAATGAATTATTCTTATAGATCTTCAGATGACAAGTACCATGACCAACACTCGGACCCTTGACCTATTAATGTCTCCAAGACCTTGTCACTGCTTCTTTATCTGCCTCCAACGTTGATCATTCATTTATGCACCAACATTAGAGAACTCGGTCTCTAACTCTATCTTCCTTAATTTAGTCTTTGTTTATCAATACACTCCTTGTTTCATATTCACTTGAGATATATTACTTTTCCATTGTGTACTAAAGATAGGAAGGTAAATCACAAATTTACAGATTTACCTTCCTTCTATTCTCTTCCGAATGCACATCATTATGGGTAAGTTACAATTATACATACAGGTTCCTTCCATACTAATCCATGACTCCTTCACTGGATCAGCAACTTCTTCACACTGGTTTGTAATCATTGCTTCAGAGTAATCCACAGAAACTTCTCCAAACATATCTGCATTTTACCTCAGTACTTAGCATGCTTGAACGTTGATTTAACTTGGTATATAATCCAAACTTCAATGCACATCAAATCCACATCTTTCTCTGTTCTTTAGCCTGTATGTATACCCTTCCTAAAGACCACACTTGATCACAGATGTATCTACAGTTTTATGTTCTTAAACCCGCACTTGATCACAGGTATGTCAAAAAATCTCAGAGGAATCGAGTTCTATTCCTGTTTTTTTCTGCGCAACATAGTAGGCTATTTATAGTGGTCAGGTCCTGTAATAATCCGACCTCACCATGAAGAGATGTGACAGTTCATGAGCAGACTTGCTAGCTGTTTATAGGCCGACTTGTACAGGAGTTCTTCCAGCATATTGTAGGTTGTCTTGAAGAGTATTTAAATCATTCTTGAGCCATACTTTCACAGCTATATGACAAGGTCTTTGGAGCATATCCTTATGAATAAACACTTCATATATATATGACTCTTGAGTACATTACAATTAGAAGACAAAATCTTATAGACATCAAGAAGAATTCTATTGACCTATGATAAAAATCTTGCTCATGAAACCCATGAAGTAAGCATAACAAAAATACATTTTTATTATATTTGTCTTCTTCTTTACATGAATACATAATTACATAGGGTAAAAATATGAAGTTGGGTTACACTTTTGTGAGAATCGGGGGCGGAAAACTTTTTTTCTCGACAATTTGGCCGAACTTTTATAAAATTTCGGCCGAACTGTTCGAGAGTTCGGTCGAACTTTCAAAATTAATTCGGCCGAACTCATTCTTTCGTTTACATTGACGGCGTACTGACGGCATGGGCAAACACTTTTTTGGCTGGAGATGGGAAAATCGGCAACAAAAGTTCGGCCGAAATTTTCAAATAGTTTGGCTGAACTTGTTCTTATAAATATATTGGCCCGCAAACCTTAACAGGTTTTGTGTCTGTTTGTTGTCTCGCGTCTATCCATCTTGCATCTTTCCATCTCGTGTATGTCTGTCTCGTGTTTGTGTGTTTGTTCTAAGGTGAGGTGAGGTGTTGCTTTGTTGTCGCGAGGTGAGGTGTTGCTCTATTTTTTTTTGTTGATTTTAAATTTTTTTTTTTTGTTTGCAGGGAATTTGGTTTGCGTCCTCCACGACGTCTTCAGCGACCTCCCAGCTCGTCTTCTCGTTGCGGCTTCGTCCTCTTGTTGTCTATGAATTTCCAGGTATGCTATCCTTCTCCTCTGTCATTGAATTTACAGTTTTATGAAGGTTTTGTTTCGAGACCCAGCCTCTGTAGTTCCTCTAGCTCTATCTCTGTGTATAGTTCCTCTATATCTGTGTTCGTGTCTGGCTTACAGATTACAGATTACCGAATTTCCAAAAGAATCAAATTTTGGTAAAAAAACATAAAAATTACATATTACCATGTTTCTAATTTCATCATTCATACCATCACAATTCATCTTCTTTTTTCAGATTCATAATTCATGTAGTCACAATTCTTATTCTATATTCAAATTCATCATTCATAGAATAATTCATAAACAAATTCCAGAATTAAAATTCATTATTTCTGAATATTAAACGATTAAACATTTAACAAGAAATTAGATTTATAGTACATAGTAAACTCTAATTTCAAATTTTCATTTCAGATATGTTAGAATAAGGACTAAAATTTTACATCATAAATTTGTGAGCTATATTCATAATCGTAGAGAGTAGTATTTTCTGGTTTAAAAGGAAGATTTCTAAAAATGTTTCACTCCAAACTTGCCAAATGAGAATGTTGTTATGCCAAATCCACTCTCCAAATTCCTGATATTGGGTTGTCACTATCACTATGTTAATGCTCTCCAAACACTTGATATTAGGTTGTCACTATCACTATGTTAATTCTCTCCAAATGACTGATACGAGGTTGTCACTGTCACTATGTTAACGCTATCCAAATGCATGTTACTGTTAGGTGCTTTCAGGCCTCAACCTCTTATAATTTGCAAAGGAAAGTGAAAAATGATGTTGTTTATGTTTAGATCTTTGTTTTATAGGGTTTAGGTTTACTTTATATGCTTGTGGTCCTCTCCACCATACTCTTTCCTGCCATGCCCCCTTCCCTTTCTCATGCAACTTTGAATTTTTTATGTTTTTATTGGCAACATTTTTTCGACAAAGGATTTGTTTCATCATCTTGGGAATGGATCCATCAAATTTCAAATTGATTCCATTTGCAAGAAGAATTTCTAATACAGTTCAGGGATTTAGATATTCCAATTTGGTTTGGAACCTGCCCTAGGTGATTACAGGATCTATGGCCTACTCTGATCCTTATAATATGCACATAACCTAGTGACTAAAATAGATAATAGTGAGGGCCTCATGCACTGTGTTGTTTGAACTATCACATGCATTTCTGAGAGTCTGTGACATGCTAGAATTGAATATGTCAAAAAAATTCACATTATAATTCTTGACGTATATAAGTTTTATGTTTGATTCTTTGTTGTACTGTGTGATGTGTCACTTTGGCTTGGAGGGTTCACACCTTGCAGGCCCTTTGGAGGTTGTAGGTTTGTATAGCATGGATGTTGTGAGCCCTTACGATTTTTATAGCATGGCTATTGTGGGCCCTAAGAATTGGTTCTGCATTTGAATTTGTTTTGCATTACAATTTTTGTTCATACATTAGAATTAGGTGAGCTACATCCATTTCCCTCAGAAATGGCTAACTAGTGTTGTCATTTCTTCCACTGAAAAGCAGACTTTTGCAAGCAGAGAAAAAATATCTTCCTGTCAAATACAAATTGAGAAATGACTATTTAGATATATGTTTTCATTTCTTCCACTGAAATTTTCCATGGCCAATTTCACCTCCATATGGTTCGTTTTCATTACATGTTGAATACTTTGCCTTATAATCTGTACCTGTTTTCTCCTCCACATGCCATCGGTCTGCCTCTATCGAAGTAGATTTTTCTTGAGTTAAATTATTTCAATTACAAAATACTAACAACCTATTCATTGGCCATTTTTTATTATTATTATTTTTTAATTTAGAATTTATTATTATTATTATTATTATTATTATTATTATTTAATTTAATATTATTCCACTTAAAAGTTGTAGTGCATCGGAAGAGACATACTATACAACCTTCCTAAATTGAAGGTCTCACTCTTTTATCATTAGTATAACCATTTGTCGCTTGTCTAGCCTTTTATTGTTTCCTAACAAAAATTTTTGTTTTGATAATAGTTATAGATTTTTGTTAGGAAACAATAATTATAAATTCTTTTTGACAAATATATTAATAATGAAGGCTGAACCTAGCTACATTCTTCAACATCTAAGAGACACAATTGTATTGTGATATTTTCCCTTCTTTCCAACTTAGTCCATCCTTCTAGAAAAATCTCTTTTAATGAGACAAATATATCCATAGTGATCCGCTGATATTTGTTCACCAACAACTATTCCATTTTGGACTTATATATCTCAAAACTATGCTCATTGAATTTATGCATCTATATCTTTAAACTACTCAACTATTTTATTTCACCATAGGAATCAATTCGATATATCTCCCATTTTAATGGGGTCTATCACATTTCGAGAAAAACACATTAGCCATAAAAGTTTCCCATTGAAACCAAAAGTAATTTGATACAAAACATAGGTTTTAACCTTATATAGTTAATTGTTTCAAATAGATTCTTAATAAAATTAAAAATATTCAATGTAAAACACATGCATTAACATATAATTGTGATATTTTCCCTTCTTTCCAATTTAGTCCATCCTTCTAGAAAAATCCCTCTGAAGCAGATATATCCATAGTGATCCACTGATATTTGTTCACCAACAACTATTCCATTTTGGACTTATATATCTCAAAAATATGCTCATTGAATTTATGCATCTATATCTTTAAACTACTCAACTATTTTATTAACTCACAGGAATCATTTCGATATATCTCCCATTTTAATGCGGTCTATCACATTTCGAGAAAAAGTAATTTGGTACAAAACATAGGTTTTGACATTATATAGTTAATTGTTTCAAATAGATTCTTAATAAAATGAAAAATATTCAATGTAAAACACATGCATTAACATATAATTTACTCGAGAAACCCAAAACGAGAAGATCATTTTTTTTATTAGTATATTAATTTTTAGACCATAAAACGCACACACAGATATGTATGTATGTATATATGTATATATCCCACGACAAATATAAAATACCAATCCATTACCTTAGATCAGATAAAACTTTAGTTCTTTAACTGAAACTGTAGAACCATGGGGTAAACTACCATGCAGTAAAAAGATGCTAAAAGAAAAAACCATGTGATGAAAACCATCATAAAGGGAGATTTTTTTTTTTCCAAAAACATTTTTTGGGGCACTACCCCTGAACACCTGTGTGGGGAATTTTTCGTCTATATGAAACCCTAAAGTGGGGGTACTTTCCTCCCATTTTATTCCCGCCACTATGCTTAGAAAAATATATAGTGCATGGGGGTATTCACATAAAGAATATAACACATACCAAACATCCAATAATTCTCCTTAATGTGACCATCAATGTTGCAATGGTTAGAATTATTTCTACTACCCTTGCATGGATGTGTAGTGGCTATTTTATTCTTATCCTCCTATTTCCAGTTCTTATTCCCCTCCTTCAAAGCTTCTTGGTGCTATTTTTTCTTCAAACCACTTAAGTACCCTTTATTTTGGCCTATGGTTTCTAGATAATGTGCATATACACATGGCTCATACATTATCCTTAGCTTGGAAAGAATCACTTGTTTTTGTAGATGGTTATATAGACCCCATATATACTTAGGGAGTACATTTGGGCTCTTGGGAAAGATATCCAATAATATGAGTAGTGTGAGTGATTCCACGGGTCCTCTACACACTTCATAGCGTATAATTGGGACAGGTAGTGTTAACTTCTACAAGTTTTATAGGCAGAGACTGTAAAGGGCCAGGTAGCCTCTGGATCTCATCTTTTATGAAAGGTGACATATCCAGTAAATGCCCCTACAATCAATCTCTGAAATAGATCTAAATAGAAGTTCTTCATTTTAATATCCATAAACCACAACCACTTTAAGGAAAATCATGTACATGTATCATTTCTCCCATAAACTCTTAAAACAAACTTTAAAGCATGTGTCATTGGCTTTCTCCCATTAACTTTAAAGCATGTGTCATTTCTCAAGGCTTTTCTCCCATTAATTCAAGGGAAATGGAGTGAAATGTAAAATGTTAAAAGTGGAGTGTTTTATGGTGTAATGGATCTTAATAATTTAGATTGGCATGGTTGTATTTTATTAATGTACCTAAATTTACACCTTCTATGTTGCTTTATTCTTTTAAAATGTTAAAAGTGGAGTGTTTTAGGATGTAATGGATATAAATAATCTAAATTGTGTTAAATATGATGTAATGGATCTTAATAATCTAGATTGACATGGCTGTATTTTATTAATGTACCTAATTTTACACCCTCTATGTTTCTTTATTCTTTTAAAATGTTAAAAGTGGAGTGCATTAATGTACCTAAATTAACATCTTCCATGTTGCTTTATTCTTTTAAAATGTTAAAAGTGGAGTGTTTTATGTTGTAATGGATATAAATAATCTAGATTGACATGGCTACAGTGATATGATGATAGTGTAGGTTGATGTTGAAGTTGTAAAATTCCTATACATATCAATTATTATAAATTATTAAACAATTTGATAAGTGCTAAATCATACTTCTTATTAAGGACAACTAATTTTTGATGATAGTGTAGGTTGATGTTGAAGTTGTAAAATTCATGTACATATCAAGGATGAATGATAGTACAAGCCAAAAATGACATTATTATAAATTATTAAACAATTTAACAAGTGCTAAATCATACTTCTTATTAAGGACATAACTAATTTGTCATAATAGAACTCTGAGATATAAGCACAGTATTCAATTCCATTGTTTTGTAGGTAAAGTACTATCTTCACATTAAAGCATTTTATAAGGTTACTCTAAAACTAAAGGCTTTTTCCCATTAATTAAAGGAAAACTTTAAAGCCTAAAAACTGAACCTAAAGTGGTTGAACTTCCATAGGATTTTATTCTGTCTGTTGAGTGCTAACTTCTATAAGGTTCTATAGGCAGAGTCTGTAAAGGGCCAGGTAGTGTTAACTTTTATAGTTTTTAAAGGCAGAGTCTGTAAAGGGCCAGGTAGTCTCTGTTAGATGATCCAAATATAATAATGTAAAGTTAGGATAAAAATATTTATTAAATTATAGTATTTAATAAATATTAGAGACATTTAGAAATAGAATATTGTTAGCAAAGATAGGACTCTAGAATTGAGTCATATCTTAGGCTCTAAAATAGGAATAAAGTTAGTAGATTGGATAGAATATCATTTATTGTAAATTGACACTTTTTATTTTGTCAAGTGATCCATAACTAGATTAAGTTAGGACATATATCTTATAAATAGGTTAGTCTCCTAATTGCAAATTTAGTAGAAGTTTACGTTTGTAAACTCCTGCAACTTTTTATGTAATTTCTTTTCCATTATCAATAAAAGTACGTGTCTGAGGACACTTCTGTATTAATGTGGTATCAGAGCCACTAGTAATGCAGATGAGGTGAAGGTGGAGATTTTAGCTTTGCAGACTTTTGGAAAATTCTGCTAAAGGATGAATTGGTATGCAATCTTCTCAATGCTTTAAGGAAAATAAATTTATTGGTTATAATCTGAAAATCAATTTTTTTATTTAAGATTCGGTTTGTTTTTACAATTCAATTTTTTGCTTACTTCGAGTCCGAATCTATCTCCATATGTGACCGAGGTTCACCCTTCCTCCCGAGCTTTCATTCTCGGAGTCTTCTATATCATTAAATAATTGTATGTCCCTGTTATATGTGGCCCAACCAAAGCCTCTCGAAGGCAAGCAACCGGTACCCAAGCTACAAACATAGTTTTGTGTCGCAGTCATGGTCCATGGGGGTCTTAATAAATAAATCCCATGCCAGACCTGCGTCTCGCTGCTCTTGGATGTCAAGTGTTATATATAACTCATACTGTATCCCTCGAAATGCCGATACCAGCCACACTTCTGCTCTGGGTCAAAACTCGATGTTATCTGCTAGCATAAACCCTGGACATAGTACATTATAGCAACCGCGGAAAGACAGTCCATCTAGCCTCTATTACCTCCCGTTCGATTACACCTTCGTTTTTCGTTTTCATTAAGGACTCACATTTCGTTGAGATTGAAAACGGCATCAGGAGCAACCCTCGATTTCCATACATTCAGACGAGCAGATGCTCTAAATATTGGTTCATCATCAAAGTTTTAGTGCACAACAGAATGCTCATGCGCGAGGTCGTCTCGTTCAATAGCTGTGGAGTCTTGTTCGCCAAACAACACTTCATTCCGCAACCACTAAGGCAGAGCGGGTGCTGACGGAAATTAAGACAGATTTTAAGTGAAATGCAGGGAGTAAGTCAGAGTCGAAGTGTTCGTCGTTCTTGTGTTCTTGTGTGAATCAAGTACATAGCAAAGTAAACCAGAGTGAGAGTGTTAACAGTTATGTATTTTCCATTTGAGACAGTTCATGTGTGAAACAAGTATACATTGCAAAGTTCTATATTTTGCATTTGAGAGAAACGAGTAATGGAATTTTATATTGTACAGTGAGACATGAATTTGCATTTGAGAGAAACGATTAATGAAAATTGTGGATTGAAGTGTTAACATAAACCCCATCATTTTTTTCTTCGAGGCAGCAGAATTCAACATTGTCAACCTACTGCAAAGCTCATTGGCTCGGGTGTGGAGCAGAAACACATGGGGTTAGATGACACATGGTGGTCGTGGTATTCCTGAGCGGAACTTCATCCATGAGTGTGTTCTCCATTTTCCTGAGTGGAACTTCATCCATGAATTTGTTCTCTGTTGGTGAGTGGAACTTCATCAAGATTTAAGCATATAATGAAATTGGGACTTGAAGATTTGGACTAAAATATTGATATCTTCACTCTGGATCATCAGTTGTTGTTACAAGGATACACAAATTATTGCTTTTCATAAAAGTTGAAACGGTCTATGACATGCCTCTTGAATCTTCTATATTGTAGAAGAAGAGTTTTTTTAGGAATACTATTATTGTATTTGTTTGATAATATTGAGTTGTAAAATGTTTCTATCTTTTTTGGAGGAATAAGTAGATTATTTTTTTTGGAGAAACAAGGAGTGATATTGTAACTCAAATTAATTTTTTACTTTGAGGGGGGGTAGATTTTTTTAAAGGCATTGTCAAATTTTGCAAAGATTTCATTGTAAAACACTAAACGAGAAATTGACTAGAGCCAAGTGAAAAGCTCAGTCGTTTTTCTCCTTTTTCAACGACTATACGAGGGTCAAGGCCAAGCCCCAATAGATATTTTTTTCTTTGCGTGGCATGTGTCATTTTTGGCGTGGCGTGTTTCGTGTGACGAGTTTCTCATTTTCTTCTTGTGTGTGATTCTTCTGGTGCACTGCTTCAACACTATCATGTCAAAGTTAATTAATTTGTTCTTTGAATCTGATAAGCTAGATGGGGTGAAATCTTATAAGACATGGAAACGTCTAATTGAAAGCACTCTAATTTATAATGAATTGTGGCATGACATATGTGATGGCAACATTAAGCCTAATAAACCAACAGATGTAGCTTCACTTGCAAAATGGGAAGTAAAAAATGGCAAAGTATTAGCTTTTATAAAAGCTTCAGTTAATAATGAAATGTACATACATATTGAAAATTCCTCAGATGCATGGACTGCTTTACGTACATTCAAAGATCTCTTTGATACACAACCTGAATCAAAGAAGGTTGATCTTCAATTAAAATTTCTTCAACTGAAATTAACTGAAGGTGGTGATGTCCTTGAGTATATTTCACGGCTTAAAACATCAAGCAAGAAATCATAAATGTTGGTTTTCAAGCTGTCGATGAAAGTTTCTTAACTACGATTTTAACTACTGGATTGCCATCATCATATACACATTTTTTGGAAACTTTTCAAGTCACTAGAAAGTTAGAGAAGATAAAGTTTGATGAATTGAGTGACATGTTAGCCCAACATGATAAAACCTTTGGGAAGAAGAAACAGATTGGAGAATATGTCTTCTTCACCGAAGCCAGCTCAAGTAATTCCTCAGTTGATAGTTCAAAAAACAGAGGAAGAGGAAATTTCAATCAAAATCAAGCAGCCCAAGGTCGTGGTCGTAGTCAAAGCAGAGGAAACAATTTCAACAGAGGCTGCAATTCAGGAAGGAGCAATTTTCAAGGAAGAGGCAACAATCAAAACAGAGGATATCATCAAGGCAGAGGACAAATTCCAGGCAGAGGAAAAACTCAAAGCAGAGGCCGAGGATAGTATCAAGGCAGAGGATAGTCTCAAGGCAGAGGCAGTGATTTCAGTCAAATTGTTTGAAGGAGATGTAACAAAGTTGGCCATTATGCAGTAGATTGTAGAACTTCTATTGAGAAAATTCCCAAGTTTCATCCAAACTTTGCACATTTTGCAAATGATGAAGATGATCCTGATGGTTCTGAATATGTTTTCACCAACACAGAATCAACAGCTTTCCAGGTTTCAAGCTTTCTCATAAGTGATTATGAAGATGCATGGATTATGGATACAGGCACAACTCAACACATGACTTTTCGATGGGATTTCTTTTGGAATTTCAAAGAATTCCATCTAAATTCAATATATCTTGATGATAAAACAAAACATACTCCTTTTGGCAAAGGCGTAGTTAAGTTTTTTTTACCAGGCATTGGAGAAAGAATGATTTCAAATGTTTGGTATGTCCCAACATTCAAACAAAATTTGTTATCTTTATTCACGATTCGACAAGTAGGACATATGGTGATTATGGAAGATGGCTTAGTTAAAATTAACTCAGTCAAACAGAACATGAAAACAATAATGACAGGTTATGAAGATGGAAAACTGTTACGGATGAAAGGGATAGTTATTCCAAGAAATTCTGACTTTGCAGGAGCAGCAAGTATAGACATTTCACTGATCAGATTGTGGCATGTAAGATATGGCCATCTCAACTTCGAAAGTCTCTCTCAGTTACAAAAACAGGGAATGGTTAAGGGACTTCCAACATTCAAAAGGGGAAATGCAAAGTGTGAATCTTGCATTTTTGGAAAACAACATCGAGAGAATTTTCCTACAAGTTCATGGCGCGCAAACAGGCATTTGCAGTTTGTTCACAGTGATATTTGTGGACCCTTCCCAACTTCGCTCGGAGGTTGCAGATACTTCTTACTCTTTGTTGATGATTTTAGTAGGTTGACTTGGGTATATTTTTTGAAGCAAAAGTCATAAGCATTTGAAAATTTCAAAACTTTTCATCAGCTTATTGAAAATGAAGTAAAGGAGAATATTGACACTCTTAGAACTGAAAATTGCGGAGAATTCACTTCAAATGAATTCAAAAATTATTGCATGGATAATGGCATAAAACGACATCTTACCAATGTCTACACTCCGCAACAAAATGGAGTAGTAGAAAGAATGAATCGTACCTTGTTAGGAATGGCACGATCTATGTTAACTTTCAAAAAGTTAAGTCCTTTATGTTGGGCTGAAGCAATTCATACCGCTGTCTACTTGAGGAACAAATCTCCCACTGCTTCTTTAGACAGAATGACACCTTATGAAGCATGGTTTGGCTTCAAACCTCGGGTATAACATCTCAGAGTTTTTGGATCAGTCTGTTATGCCTTAGTTCCAAAGGAAAAACGAACTAAGCTTGATGCACGAAGCTTGAAGTGCATAATTATCGGGTATTCTGATGAGAAGAAAGGGTACCAACTTTTGTCGAATGGGAAATTTATTGTAAGCAGAGATGTGATTTTTCATGAAAATGAGAGTAAGAGTGCTGAAGAAGTTGAAAGTCTTCTTCAAAAGTTAGAAACAAAAAGTGATAAAAGAAATGGAAATTTACAAAGTCAACCAAATGCACAAAATTGGTATGAACTTGAGTTTCCTTCATCTGAAAATGATTCATCCAGTCCGTCTTCATCATCAGTGCCATTTGGGTCTTCTAGCAGTTCATCCAACTCTCCTAGCAGCAGCAGTTCTTCTGACAATGACTCTCCACTCCCAGAACCTACGGTTGATCAACAAACATTAGTTTATATCAACCCTCTTTACAATGATGGTGATTTTTCACAATCTCAAACCAGTGAACATCAATTGCCAAAATGGGCAGTTCAACTTTTGAAAGATGTAAGGCCTAATGAACAAAATAAAACAGGAATGAGGGGATCACAAAGAAACGAAGGAGCCTTGATAGCAAATGATTTTACTGAACCTTCTACATACCGAGAGGCAGTAAAACATAAAGAATGGAAACAGTCTATGGTTGATGAATATCAGGCAGTTCAAGACAATAACACTTGGAAACTTGTTGATTGTCCTCAGAATGTTAAAACCATCGGATGCAAATGGGTTTATCGAATTAAGTACAAGAAAAATGGTGAAATTGACAAGTATAAAGCAAGACTTGTTGTTAAAGGTTTTGCGCAGCAGGAAGGGATAGATTATGAGGAAACATTTTCTCCTACAGCTAAATGGAACACCATTCGACTCACACTTGCCTTAGCAGCTCAACAAGGATGGAAAGTTCATCAGATGGATGTAAAAAGTGCTTTCCTCAATGGAGATTTACTGGAAGAAGTGTACATGACACAACCACCAGGTTTTGAAATTGAAGGATAGGAACATAAAGTCTGCGAACTGATCAAGGCTTTATATGGGTTAAAACAAGCTCCCTAATCTTGGTATCCTAAAATGGATGAATACTTTCGGAAAGTTGGTTTTCAACGAAGTGAATCTAATGATACCTTGTATGTACATCAACAAGGTAAAAATCTGGTGATTTTGGCTATATATGTTGATGATTTGATTATCATTGGCAACAATGATGATCACATTGCATAGGTGAAAAAGGAGTTACATGCAGGTTTTAAGATGACAAATTTGGGACTACTTCACTATCATCTTGGAGTTGAAGAATTCCAACGTCCACATCATGTTTTCATTTATTATAGGAAGTATGCAGCGTAAATTCTTCAACGATTTGGAACGCAGGATTGCAAGCCTATTCTTACCCCTATGGAACAAAACTTGAAACTTTCAAAATTTGAAGGGGTGGGGGGATGGTGAATAGCACTACTTATCGACAGTTGATTGGTAGCTTGATTTATCTGACAACTACTCGACCAGATATTTCTTATGCCGTCAGTATTCTTTCCCACTTTATGTAGGAACCACGAGACAGTCACTGGAATGCAGCCAAAAGAGTTCTTCTTTATATCCAAGGAACAAAAGATTTTGGTCTTCTTTACAAAAAGACTAAAAATTTTGTACTTGGTGGATTTTCAGATGCCGACTTTGCTGACAGTATTGATCTCATCTTTTCTGAAAGGTGAAATATCCAGTAAATGCCCCTATAGTCAATCTCTGGAACAGATCTAAATAGAATTTCTTCATTTTAGTATCCATAAACCACAACCACTTTAAGGTAAACTGTGTACATGTGTCATTTCACCTATACATGTGTCATTTCTCTCATAAATTCTTAGGCAAAGTTTTTAAAGCATGTGTCATGTTGGATTTCTCCCATTAACTTCAAATCATGTTTTTAGTAAGTGCATAAAATAATTTTGCAAACCATGTAAATGTCATTTCTCCCGCAAACTAAAGGTTTTCTCTCATTAATTCAAGGCAAAATTTAAGGCCTAAAATTGAACCTAAAGTGGTTGAACTCTCATAGGATTTTGAACTTCCATAGGATTTTAGTCTACCTGTTGAGTGTTAACTTCTACAAGTTCTAAAGACAAAGTTTGTAAAGGGCCAGGTAGCCTCTGGATCTCATCTTTTCTCAAAGGTGACATATCCAGTAAATGCCCCTACAGTCAATCTCTGGAACAAAAATAAAAATTCTTCATTTTAATATCCATAAACCACTACCACTCTAAGGCAAACCTTGTACATGTGTCATTTCTCCCTTCTTCCATAAACTTTAAGGCAAACTTTAAGGCATGTGTCATTTCTATTTCATTTCTCCCACAAACTCATAAAGGTGTGACTTTTGACATAACTAGTTGTTTTAGTAAGTGCATAAAATAATTTTGCAAACCATGTAAATGTCATTTCTCCCACAAACTAAAGGCTTCCTCCCATTAATTCAAGGCAAACTTTAAGACCTAAAAATTGAACTTAAAGTGGCTGAACTCTCATAGGATAGTATTCCCCAAACTCAAGGCTTTCCCCCATTAATTCAAGCCAAAATTTAATGCCTAAAAACTAAACCTAAAGTGGCTTAACTTCCATAGGATTTTAGTTTTTTGGTTGAGTCTTAACTTCTACAAGTTCTAAAGTAGTCTGTAAAGGGCTAGGTCGCCTCTGGATCTCATCCTTTCCTAAGACATGTTATTTCTAGATGTGATTTATGCTATAAATTTTAAGGCAAGCTTTCATGCAAACCATGCATGAACCATGTATATGTGTCATAAATCTCCCTTAAACTCTAGGCAATGCAATCTTTAACACATCTCATTTATAGATGTAAATCCTGCCACAAAATTTAAGTCAAACTTTAAGATAAACCATGCACATGTGTCATTTCTCCCATGCATTTGCAATAAATGTCAATTTAATATATTTTTATTGAATTTGTTTTTTTTCATGGATAAAAAAACCCACTAAATATGGTTGAAAAATGAAAATTATGCATAGATGTTTCTTGCTATCTCAATCCAGGGAAAGTAGCGATTACATATGTGTTTTCCAATATTGCAACTAGCAAAGTCGTTCAAAGGAAAATGAATATATCAGGAGGAACAACAAACAACGAGGCATATTATATTGCATTGATAGAAGACTTGGGAACAACTATGGAGTATGGATCAAATGGAATTGTATTTTTCACCAATTTTGAACTTGTGTGAAACCAGATGAATGACGTGTACCAAGTTAAGAAGGAGAAGCTAAAATAACTGCATGGAATAGCAAACAATATTGTTAGCCAATTTCAATTTTTTAGTATAAGACATTGTACAAATGCGAATAAGATGTCTGTTGATCTATTGCGTGGGGCAATGCCAATTCAAGATTCATCTGTCAAAGATGAATTAGAATTATATGGGGCAATGTCAATGCAAGATTCATCTCTCAAATATGAATTAGTTTTGAGACGCTCTTCTTCAAAAATTCAACATTCATCTCTCAAAGATTAATTATTTTTGAGACGCTCTTCTTAAGAAATTTAAGATTCATCTCTCAAAGATGAATTAGTATTGAGACGCTCTCCTTTAAAATTTATTGATCAACAGTATAACATATCTTGGATATGTGTGTGTTTTGTACTTATAAATGTGTCTTTTTTAATGACCATGTGTTTTTTTCAATTATATACCAAGTGTGCTCCCACCACACCATGTAAAGCGCAGCTTGGTGAACTTCACATTTGCAACAAGTGGTGAACTTCACATTTTTATAAAATTAAAATGCGAGGACTTCAACAAAATTTTGTTTAAATGGAGTTTCATGCTTCTTTTTTAATGACCATATGTTTTTTTCAATTTTATACCAAGTGTGCTTCCACCATGTAAAGCGCAATTTGGTGAACTTAACATTTTTATAAAAAAAAATTTGCTTAAATTGAGTTTCACACATCAATTAGTGCTTTGAAAGTTGTGTTTTACATAATTTGAGTACACTAAATTACATTAATTTTCTGAAATTTATTTTGAATTTATTTTAAATAGTAATTTAGGATGAATGACGAAGATCAACAGAATCCCATATCTCTACGAGAGAGGGGGATCAGGGATCGAGGGATGTTCATGGTATTTAAATATTATTTTAAATTTTCATACATATACATACATGTGTGTACATATGGAATTGATTTTTTTTTATCAATTTTGTGAATTAAATTAGTTATTAATAAGTTTATTTTTTTTATTTTTTAGGAGCTAAGAGGAGAAGGGTGTCTATTCCATCAATGGAGCATGCCCATGGTTCACGCAATCGTGGTATGGTTCACGCGATTTAATCAATGAATATGCACATGTATTTATATGTATGAATGTATTTTTGAATTGATTATAAATTCATATTTGTTTACCACGTGAGGTTGGTGGTGGTTTAGATTCCCTTAGAGGGCCATCAATAAGTGTTGGCGGATTGCGTGAAAGTGGTGATATGTATTCCCCCAGAGGCCAATCAACGGATGGTCATGTTGGTTCTCAACTAATCGGTGGTCATGTTGGTTCTCAGCAGGGTCATTCTAGTTCTGAACAGTCTCAGGGTGGGCAAGATGCTAGTCAACCACATCGAGGTGGCCATCAATTTGAATATTTTTTTCATTCAATTTGTACAGATTTTTTTACATGTGTTTTTTAAATATACAAAATTTTATATATTGATGCAGACGTTGAAAATGCTACTACAAATGTTGCTAAAAAAAGACATAGGTCAGAACGCTTCATTCAAGAAGAAAGTTGTCCACCAACCATGAATTATCTAGCGGACATTTCCGATATACCTTGGGAAACAAACATGCAACAGTGCACCTTAAAAAGGTGTCAACATCTTCATGCAAAATTGAAGAGAGATCTCGTGGTTTTCACTCTACATGTTGAGAGTCAACAAAGCTTGGAAATAGTTACACACTCTTTAGGTGAATTAGTAGATGTGTACCGAAAGCTTGGGCCAACCACTGATACTTTTGTAAAAGTCATGAGAAAAAAAAGGGAGGGTCCTGATAAATGGGAGGTTGTTAAACAAAGAGTTACAACAGAAATGGCCAAGTCTATGTTTAATTTCAAAGAAGGGTCGAAAATAAAGATAATGAAGGTGCAATATTTTAAGCACCCTCATATAGCTCACTATTTGTATGATAGACACCTTATGGCTTATGGAAGACTCTCATGGAACGATGAGGTTTCATTTTATTTTGAAAAATTATTTTATGCAGAATTTTTTTTGCAAATGAAACTCAATTACAATGACCTTCCCTCTGAATATTTTGGTCTTAGGAAAGGTCGATTGTGTGACCATAAGGGCGCTAGGCATGATGTTGAGTTGCCTAGCCTTGAGCCACCATTGGTTAGTCGAATTTTTCGTGTCGAAACTTTGTGGTCAGAGATGGAAGCCACTTCTCAAATTAGTCGAGAAGCAATGGATGCCATCACTGACAATGTTCACAGTGGATTGGATGGAGTTGATGTTTTTCTGAATCGACAAAGAGCACGTGAGAATGCACGTGCTAATTTTGTGTATTATACGGATGAAGAAATTGACAACATGAGTGTTGAAGGTCTCAAAACATATGCAAAGAATTGTCGCAATGGTTGGCAGGACCTAATTGTTCATGAGGAAGAGAGCATGGGAACTGTATGTGTTAATGGTTAGGGTTCAATTATTTTAACACATGTACAATTTGTAATAAATACATATACACATACATTTGTTTGTATACATTAATCTAACAAAAATGTATCATTATATGTTAACACCATTTGCAGTTTTCACGCTTGATGAATGAAACAAATGTTAATATCACGATCGAAGTCTCTGGTTCAAACAATTAAGATGGGTCTCACCATCAAGATATGTTGGCAAATGTTAGTGTTTTTTAAGTGAACATGATGATGTACAATTATTTTTATCTATTATTATATATATTGAAACATGATAAGATATTTTTAAAATAAATAATTGTGCACCCATGTACATGTACATATATATAATAAAATGTTGTAAACTATTCCGATTCTGTCTGATGTTTTTGAGATGGCGGTACCTTCTTCTTCCTTGGGAGCCTTGTACTTCCTTAGGAGATGTGCCAAATCCACAATCACAAGTATGGACAATTTTTCACTTTTAAAATTTATGTTTTTAAGCTATATATTCCACCTCAAAAAGTTACATTAAAAAATGAGATATATCTATATCTTGAGTTATTTTAAATTTTTTGAATTTTAGGTTTTTGGAGATTTTCTTTCTGAACCACTCTTAGGAGATGTGCCAAATCCACCAGCACAAGTATTCAATTTTTCCCTTAAATATATATATATGTTTTTAAGTTATAAGTTATAAATTGAAGTTTAAAAGTTTTATTATAAATTGAGATCTAGAGATTTTCAGTTATTTTAAATTTTTTGAATTTTAGGTTTTTGGAGATTTTTTTTTGGAGTCTCTCTTAGGAGATGTGCCAAATCCACCAGCAGAAGTATTCAATTTTTCACTTAAATATATGTTTTTAAGATATAATTTATAGATTGAAGTTTAAAAGTTTTATTATAAATTGAGATTTTGATCTTGAGTTATTTTATACTTTTAAATTTTTTGAATTTTAGGTTTTTATATAGGATTTATTTTCTCCACGAACTCTAGCGATGGAGATAGGAACATCCACACCATTTCAACCATTTGAACAAGTTGTCTAACATTTTTTTAATATTATTGAAAATAAGTTTATATATGCATTTGAAATTTGAAATTTTTTAATATATATATAACTGTACATGTATATTGTACAGTTTACTATTGGAGATGTTTTGTGGGAGAAGTTGTAGTGGACGAGCAACAAATGGAAAGGGAATCTCATGAGGTATTGCATGAATTTTTTTTTACATTTTTTTTACATGAAATGCTATATATTCTCACTCAATTTTAAAACATCAAGTTTTAATGTTTGTACACATTGTGTACAGGTTCCCCATGTTTCGCAGGACAGCTCGAGGATTGTGACTTTGCTGGGAGAGACACTGCATCCATTTGTATTTAATGGATGATGCACATGCACTATTTGATGGATGAGGCACATGCACACTTGCAACATTATATTTTCAATAGATTTAGTCTTAAATCTACTTTTTTATATATAGTCTTATCTAGATGCAGTCATATATAACTTGATACTTGATACTTGTGATATCTACAAATTTTGGACATATTTTATGTGAACTACATTTGGTAGATGTGAATGTGATATATAATGTTTTTAAAACTTAAGTTTTGGATAACATGTGACGTAATGTTACAGTGTTATATATAATTTGTTTTGTTTTTAAAACTCAAGTTTTGGATGATTGAACAACATTTGGCATGTGATGTGAAGTAATGTTGTGTTAAATAATTTGTTTTGTTTTTAAGTGTTATGGTTGAACTACATTTGGCATGTGAAGTATTGTTACTTAATACTTGTGATCTATAATGTTTTGTTTTTAAAACTCAAGTTTTGAATGGTTAAACTACATTTGGCATGTGAAGTAATGTTGTGATTTATATTAATGTTTTTCTTTTGAACTACATTTGGCATGTGAAGTAATGTTGTGTTATAATTTGTTTTGTTTTTAAAACTTAAATTTTGGATGATTGAACTACATTTGGCATGTGAAGTAATGTTGTGATCTATAATGTTTTGTTAAATTAGAACTTAAGTTTTGGATGGTTGATCTACATTTGGCATGTGATATAATGTTAATGTTTTTATTGGATAGTTGAACTACAATTGGCATGGCATGTGAAGTAATGTTGTGATCTATAATGTTTTGTTAAATTAAAACTTAAATTTTGGATGGTTGATCTACATTTGGCATGTGATATAATGTTAAATGTTTTTATTGGATAGTTGAACTACAATTGGCATGGCATGTGAAGTAATGTTGTGATATAATCAAAAGTTTTTAAAACTTAATTTTTGGATGGTTGAACTACATTTGGCATGTGATTATGATATTATGTTTTGTTTTAAAAATTCAAGAAGTTGTTTTCCAAGCAAAAAAAAAATCACATGAATATATGTAAATGTAGAAATGATTTCACATGTTTGAATATATATGTTAAAATGATTGAAGTACAATATATGTACAATATATATACATATATTTAATCAATGCACATAGAAAAACTACTTTCAGTGAATTGCATTCTAGAACATATATATCCAATACTTGCAACATTTTTCATTAATGCACATAGAAAATATACTTTCAGTTTTAATTGCATTCTAGAACACACGCGCACACACACACACACACACATATGTCTAATTCTTCTAGAACATATATATCTAGTACTTGCAACATTTTTCATCAATGCACATAGAAAAGCTACTTTCAGTGAATTGCATTCTAAAACATATATATATATCCAATACACGAAACATTTTTCATCAATGTATGTGTAGAAAAGCTACTTTCAGTTGATACTAGTGTGCATGTACCAAAGCAATGTACATGTGCAAACAATTGCATAGATAACATAACAAGGCATCTCAATTTTTAGTTGAGTTCTGGAAGTTCTAAAACATGAATCTAGAGAGAAGAAATTGTTGGGCAGTTCAATCAAAAAAATTCCAATGGAATGTCATCTTCAATGATCCGTTCATGATCGGATTTTGACATTTTCCATTTCTTAATTTTTGTTTTTTTCTTTTATTAAACCTCTATCAACTTTATGCGTGTTGCACACACCAAGTGACTATATTGACAACTTATGACATCAGGTTCATAGTCTTCAAAGTAAACAAAATCCCCACTTTGATTAGTTTGTCTGAAAAAATAACCTTTCAGTATGATAGATCCTCTTTCATATGGAAACCCATGATCATTATAGTTTTATGATAATTTCATTTTTCGTTCAGTGCAACGCATCAAATAATACTTCACATTTTCATCATTGTTAGTAGGTGCAATTACAGCGAAAACATCTCTTGCACAATAAAACAAACTTAACGAACTTATTTATTTAAATTTATTTCTAGATCTCTATCTTTTGAAAGCAATTCAAATGTTACATTCTCTAACAAGATCAGAAACTCGATCACCATCAGATGATATTGTAGTCTCCTCTGATTGATTTCTTCAAACATTGCAACGGACAATTTCCCCTTTGTATTTAGCTGTGTATGTCTCCAATCTTTTACATACATTTTGTTTTCACAAATGTCATTGGATTCTGTGTTGTCTATGAAAACATGACAAAAACAAGAATATTTTCTTTTATCCAATGCAAACACATTTGTGGACAACTTTGTTTTAATTGAATGCAATTTTCGAGACTCTTTTATTGTTTCAACGTCATTTTCAACTGATCTATCTACATCTTTGATCCCAATATGCCAAAAAAACCTATATATGGAAAATTCAAAGAATGTAAATATGATGTCAAAATACCATCAAAGATAATCATTGTGATAAATGTACACTGCTTAAAATTAGATATCCAATAAAAATTAAATTGAATATACCTTCGCACTTCCCTTGATCAGTTAGTCTCATGGCTTAGAGCAGCAATGCACCATTGAACAACTTCTTTATCATCCACAAATCGGTTTGCAGAGAGGTTCATTTTATATCTTCGAAGTGTTCGTTTTATGCATGCCACTTCACCGGCATGTTCTCATTTTCCATGGCCAGTCTCAAAGAAATTCCAACAATGTTTAATGCGGGTTTTCTTATGAAGACAACACAACCAAAAGAATGATCGTGAAGATTTGAATTGACCTGCGCATCCATCTGACCATATCCAATGTTCATTGAATCTTATTCCACGACTTTTCAAGGTGTCATAAATCTTTCTAAAACTGTGTCGTAAAAAATATGTATCATGTGTATGATCGTCACTGATATAAAAGTTATATTTTTTAATAACATGTCGTTTTTCACTGGTGCTTTCTATATGATCGATGTTTTGTTCAACATGTCTATAGAATATGGATGAGCATGGAGACTTGGTCAGAATGATAGTATTCACTCTAAATTTCTTTTTGTGGAACAAATGTGTAGCTTTCCGAAAAATCAATTACTGACAAAATGGTCCATAGTGGAAAAACATCACGGGATTTTTTGAATTGCAAGTCTTGCCATTGAGGTTTATGGGAATGCCTGGTGTATTTATAAATTTATGCTTCAAACTTTCTCAAAAAATATATCACAAAAATTTCTTCTTGTAATTCAATTCTTTTAGCACTATTTGAACCTTGAATCGATGTATGGATATATTCATATCTCTTCCATTTCACTTTCATGTTGGACAATGATTGATCATTTATATCAGTATGATATTTGTTTTGAAATTTAGTCAAATTTCCACAATCATCGCATTTTTTACCACCAACACAATTCTTTTCGTAGAATAATTCATCACTTTCTCTTTCACATAGAATTTGAGAAATGAAATCACGGATAGTGGAAGGAGGAGGTTAATCTTTCCAAAATGTTCTACCAAAATTAAGGAATGTGTCATAATATAACTGAAATTCTACATGATAATGACAACAACAAGTGTCGCGTACGGTGATAGGTTTTAGATACCATGGTTTTTGTTGAACAAAAGCATTGATTGAGACATGAATTTCACGATTCTCTTCTTTTAACTTATTGAACAACTCTATCTGAGTGGTTTCCAAGAAATGTTTTTCATGTTGTTCGTACTAATTTCGTGTTATTCTTCTTCGCATCACATCCCTTGCATTTGGCGAAACACGTGAATTTTTCTTCCAATATTCATATATTGTTTTTTTTACATTTTCTCCAAGTTTATCTTTGTATGGTTGCTTACAAATAGCTCTTAGGATTCAATCCCTGAGAGTGAATATAGCTCCACAAGTCATGGATTCGATCTTTGAGAGGGAAGAAGTTGTTTTGGTCTATATCTTTCATTTCCTTTGTCATTGCAAAAGTTGGATGTTGTGTAATTGATCTTTGAACACTAGTGTAATCAGTCATTTTTGGCAGGAACTAATAGACAAAGTTATAGCTATTTTGGTGGGATTCATGTGGTATGTGTTTTAGCAGTGTTGTCTGTTATATTTCTATATGTTTGAATGTATTATGCTTTCCATATTCATGCCATCTCTCAATGTGATTGATTCGTAAGTTAGATAAGAAGAATTCATTATTTGATACTCTGTTTTGGAGGAATTGTTATAGTTGTGTTTCATTTTCTTCTGATTGAAAAGAATTCATGATTTCCATGCTCTTTTTGAAAACCCTACCAATCTAATCAAATCATCAAGATACCTAAATGTGCTAAAGTGTGTTCCTACCTTACCCCATCAGATCTCTGCAATTCTAATCCTCAGTGCCCTGACCTAGTTCTTCCCTGGCCTAACTCGCCATCTAGCACCCAAAATCAATCAATCAAACCCTAGAGCCTACTATACCTAGCCTAAAATCTTCATTATCCAATCAATTTGGTTGTAATTTCGTGGAGAGAACCCTCTCCTGCCTAGTAGAGCTAGCTACTAGGCCAAAGCAGTATGTGGTTACCTTTGTTGGTCTCCCTCTCAGCCTTCGGAGATTCGGTGAAGTGATAACAAGAGGTAGGAGAGAAATGGAGAGATAGGGAGGACGAGAGAGAAGACTTGAGAGGGAGGAGGAGAGGAGGAGGAATAGAGAGATGGAGTTGGAGGGGGAGAGGGGGAGAGACGGGGGAAGAGAAAGGGAGAGAGAGGAAGGACGAGAGAGAGAGATGTGGGAAGAGAGGGAGGTAGTAGAAAAAGGGAGAGAGAGGAAGGATGAGAGAGAGGAGGAGAGTGATGGGGGGAGAGAGAGGGGGGTAGGAGAGAAATGGAGAGAGAGGAAGAACGAGAGAGAGGAGGAGAGGGATGGATAGAGAGATGGAGTTGGAGGGTGGCATAGGGAGGGAGGAAGAAATACATAGAGAGTGAGAATTGAAGATAGAGAGGGAGTGACAAGGGAGAGATGGAGAGAGAGTATGTATGTTTGGGGTGGAATAAAGAGACAAAGGAGATATGGAGAGAAGGGGGGAGTGAAGGTGAGAGGGAGCGATATAGTAACAGAGTTGGAGAGAGAGAGGAAGAGAGAGGATGTGAGAGAGTGGAGAGATGGAGGGAAAGAGATATGGAGTTGGAGGGGGAGAGAGAGGGAGGTAAGAAGAAATACATAGAGAGAGGGAGTGATAAGGAAGATGGAGAGAAAGGGGGAGAGGACAACAGGAGGAAAGAGAGATAGTAGTGGGGGAGAGGGAGAGAAGGGGAAGATAGAGATATAGATGAAAGATGAAGATAGATATGGAGAGAGGAAGGGAGCAACAAAGAGATTGATAGATATGGTGTGAGAGAGTCTGTGTGTTTAGGGGGGGTTGAGATAAAGAGAAAAACAAGGAGAGATGGAGAGAGATATAGCTATAGATGGAAGGGGGAGAGGGAAGAATATTTCTTGCATTAAATACATTGATTTTAGTGTAGATGGTGATTTCTAATCCTATTTGATTGTGTGAACTAAATGCATTAATTCCAGTGTAGATGGTGATTTCTAATCCTATTTGATTGCTTGCACTAGATGCATTGATTTCAGTGTATACGGTGATTTCTAATCCTATTTTATTGTTTGCACTAGATGCATTGATTTTAGTGTAGATATTGATTTCTAATGATATTTGATTGCTTGCACTAGATGCAATGATTTCAATGTAGATTATTTCTAATCTTATTTGATTGCTTGCATTAAATGAATTGATTTCAGTGTAAATGGTAATTTCTAATCATATTTGATTGCTTGCACTAGCTGCATTGATTTCAATGTAGATGTTCATTTCTAATTATAATTTAGATTGATTGCACTAAATGCATTGATTTCAGCGTAGATGATTTCTAATCCTATTTGATTGCTTGCACTAAATGCATTTATTTTAGTGTAAATGGTGCTTTCTAACTCTCTTTGATTGCTTGCACTAAATGCATTGATTTCAATGTAAATGTTGGTTTCTAATCATATTTGCTTACTTGAACTAGATGCATTGATTTGAGTGTAAATGTTAATTTCTAATCCTATTTGATTGCTTTCATTAGATGCATCGATTTCAGTGTAGAAATTGTTTTCTAATCTGATTTGATTGCTTTCATTGATGCATTTATTTCAGTGACGTTGATTTCTGATTTGATGTAATTGGATGTATGATGATACATTAATTTTAAAGTGATTAGATTAACAATGTGCATTGATTTCAGTTTAAGAACAAAAAATTATTGGCGATGTATATTGATTTTTGTGTTATAGTAATTCAACCTTTTAATATTGGACAACAAGGGAGACAAGGTATGATGTTTACTACAACAACCGAGCTAAATATTTAAATGGTTTACGATATGAAAAGATGACAAATCTAACAAGGGTGACAATAAGAATAGTAGAAGAAAATAGTTTGAAGTTGATCACAATGAAGATTATTTGTAATTGACAATATTATTATTATTCACATTTGCTATCATTCAACACTATTATTGTCACTTTGCATTCAAAATTTATATTTCACCATTTTTCATCATTAAAGTTATTAACAATATTTATCATCTTCAACAAACTAAGGTAACTAAGCAAATTTAAAATTAAAATGACGAGGTTAATCTTAAACATATATTGCATATTTTAAATGATTATATTAATATTAGATATATTTACATATTATTTATAAAAAAATTCATATCTTCAATAGATTTTCATTTTGAAACCAGCCTAGATCCATTTTCACTCTAGATCTATCAAGCGCTGAGGGATCAAATCTCTCGAGATGCAAACCTTTCCTCAAGTTTTGCACTCAGAAAGGAGATTTGCACCTCGAGAGATTTGATCCCTCTCAGTGCTTGATAAATCCAGAATTAAGATTAATCTAGACTAATATTATATTATATTGCGTACTAATAAATTAATCAAAACATATATCATTAAAAAATTCACTTGAATATAAATTAAATCCCCTAAATGCAAATGATTTGATTGCATTCCACAAAGAAAAAGAAAAACAAAAAACACGTAGAATAGAAAACATCATATGCAAGCCTTTTATTTATCAGCAAAGATGCCCCAAGCCATTTTAAAGCATAGTGTAATCTGTCCTCCAGCAATATAATGTAGTCTCGATAATCTTATCAATCGCACATGCATATCAACAAACTTGGGGAAAGTGAATATAATGTACTGCACATGATTATATTAAAAAGGAATACTGAACATAAAATTAGTATCATTAATAAATATTATAATTTATATCATATTATAATGTAATAGGCTGAGATACATCTTAATTTTAGATTTATTAAGTGTTTACAGCATTAAATTTTTTCACTCTAAAAAAAGTTTACATCTCAAAAAATCGGATCCTTTCAACACTTGGTAGATCCAAAATTAAGATGGATTGAGATTGGTTTAATAATTAATTTTATGTCTTTTATTTTATTTTGTCTTTATTTTTATGTAATTTAATAATTAATAATTATTATATTTTATTTTTAATTTTAATTTTTTGTAATTTCATTTAATCAAAATGTTAAACAGGACATTACATTACAATATCTGTTAAACAAGACATTATATTACAACAATAATAATTTAATTTTAAAGTTATGATTAACTTAAACATCAAAATGGATGTGTGAGACACTCTGACAAAGGACCTTCTTTCATATAGAGATTTGTCTACTAAAATTTAGGATGATTTGACTACCAAAATTTAAGAAAATGTATATATGTAATTAACTACTAATTATTACATTAAACCCTCAATGGCTTGAAAAATAAACCTTGGTATTAACTAGAAGGGGATTATGACAGTTTTAAGGAATCTAATTATCACTCATAGATAATTGTTGTGTGGATCTTTTCTTTGTGAACATGAAAATGGAAGAGACTTGTGTATCGTATTAGTAATCACAGTATTCAGTGGAAGCTAATAGTACTAATTCCATGGATCTACTTCAGCAGTGCAATTGGTATTAAGCTGTAACCTATGATGTTAGGTATAGCTAATCACCTACCTTGTAGCTTGATGATTTAAACCCAACTTGAATGGTACAAAAGAGCGTTGTTAGCTCTATGTGGCTCTGTTTCTTCACAGAGTGTTGAAGGCCTCTTCTTGAGATTTCTGTAGGGATTTGCTCAGGATTTTTTTCAGCTTTTGGCATCACTAATATTATGTCGGTAAATTTTGCTCAGGATTTTTTTTAGCTTTTGGCATCACTAATATTATGCCAGTAAATTTTGATAAACCAAATCTGAATGCTTCGTACATTACTGGAAGCATATATTTATTTCATCTATTTTCCAGTGTGACTGTTACTATGTTTATTTTCATGAATAAATGCAACTGTATCCTTCCTACTGCCAGACCCCAAACGGTGCAAGATTGGCTAACATATTAAAGTTCTAAAGTGATCACTTATAAACGTAAGCCAGCTAAACCGATGCTTCTATAATATAAGAGATAACTCTGTCAAGAAGGTAAAAGAAGATGAAGCACTGCTTTTCACCTATGTGTGCATAGGTAGGTGTGGGTGCAGGTGCCGGTACAAAAAGGATGAAACTGTTTGAACCATGTGCACAGGCGTACATCAATTTCCCTTTGTAGAGAAGATCATTAGGATGCCCAATATGGTCGGTACAGAGATTCCCTAGGGAATAGAAGTACCATGAACATGCTTTTTAACATTGATAAAGAGAATTTGCAAAATATACAACGATATTCTTTTGCTGCAATGCCAAATAGCGTGTCATTTTAAGCAAGCATGAAGGACTCAGAAGAATGAACTCGTTTTGTAGATTTCAATATCGCAGGATATGCAGATTCACTTTGCCCTTTTCCATTCAGACAGATATTGTTGGGAACTAAGATCAAATAGATAGCAGAAAGCATAAATTTGATTACAAGTAACTGCTCACCTTCGCAGCCATGGTGTTATGGAAACCCCAATTTAGTTTATCAAAAACCAAATGTGACAATTTTTAGCTGAATTTTCCTCAGATATATTCTAATTCTACTTTAATTCTGAATAGAGAAAAGGAAGATAAGTGTGAAGACATGCTTATGCTTTCTTCTCCTTTTTGGATGAACTGGGTGGAGAAAGGAGTCTTAAAGTCCAAGCTGCTAAAATGGATCCGATGAAGGGAGTAATCCAATAGACATACAGTTGTTCCCATGTATTGTGTCGATTATTGACATATGCCCAACCAAATGCCTGCAAGTAAAACAATCCAAATTAAATGTAACCTACTAACCCCAAATATAGTAGTGCCATATAAAGTCCAAGCAGCAGCAACATGTAAATCGAGTTCAGAAATGTCAAGTGACAACACCTAATGAAAACATACAAAAAAATTGCAAGACTATAAATACATGTCTTAAGCTGGTAACTGCAGCCCTGTCATTTAAAGACAAGAAGTGCAGCTTCACCATAGATTCTTTGAATTCAAAGATATCACTCACAAACTTCACTACTTGGCAAGAAAGTTGCAACCAGGATCTCGATGATAACAGGTGTCTCAAGGCCTAATGAAAAACAACAATAGGTGGAACTCCATTTTGTTAATGAGGCAGTTTAGGTGCAGGCTGCACCTGGTGGATTACAGGTTTAGAGAACAAAACGATAACAGGACTAGAACAGAAGTTTTGAAGGCTGTGAACTGCTATGAAGGAACACATGTTCCCATTTCTGAATTTCATGGAAGACCATCCAAAATGATTCCATCTTGTCAAAATGGTGCAATGACCAGAACAATAAACTGTAAAATCTCACCACACTTGAAATTCACCCCAATGTATGCATAGAGACTTCGATGCAAACTAAACTAATAAAATCTAAAAATTAGTGTGCAAGCCCAGGGTGCAGGAAGAGGAACCTTAATGTAAAATAATACGAGCCTAGGACCTAAACCCAAAGGAATAGGAAGACTCTTGGATAATAAACATCAAGAAGCCATGTTTGTAACTTGATCAAAGAGCCATGGAATCATGTCACTAAAAAACGGCAATCATACTTACGTTAGCTGGGTTCATGGATGGTCCCGTATACCCAGAACCTGCCAAGACTAATATAATGGTTGTTAATGATATCAACCATGACTTCCAGAAGGAGCTTTTTGGACCTTTCATAATAATAAGAAAAACCATAACACTGATCACGAATGTCAACACTCCTTCTGCGATCGCTCCTTTATGCAAATCAACCTTTAGCGAAGGGCCTCCAAGCATGTGTTTGTGCGATGCAGGCATGAGCTCCATGATTGCCAAGGCCCCGCCTACAGCTCCAGCTGCCTGTAGAAACAGAGCTAATAAATTAAACATTGGGAATGTGAGCATTCTATGATCTATCTAAAAAATAAATCTAAAATATTCACAGGACAGATCTATGCATAATGTAAAGCCCATGTTACTTGACTGAACACTAAAGCCTTAAAGGACTACATTAATTTGCATATAACTATTTCTCTGAAAATTCATAAAAATAAACCAGTGCAATCAGACAGAATAACTCATTTTGTAATGCCGATTAGAAACACAATCCATATGTAAGTTCTTGAAAGCTTAATCTTATTATCGCTGATGTCTTGCAAATAGTGGTCTTCAGTGCATAGTTTATTAATTATGCCCTAAAGACCTAGAAAACAAGGATTCACTCTACTTTTTTTATTAAATTTCCATGAAACTCTGCATCTACTTAGATGATAAACTGAAAACTGAAACTAGTTTAATTTCACGAAGATACAGAGTTTATTAACAATTCATATGCAGTAGAATAAAACGCAGAGATAAAAACACATCACACAAATTGACACTCTTTTCTCAGGAAACCCAACAGGGAAAACCTGCTTGCTTGATGTGCCTATTTTATTGATCTTGAGCAATTGAATCAAATACAAAGCAATCTGTCCCTCTGAGAACATGTTTGTTCTCCTGCTGATCTAGCTTGGACTTCCCCTGCCAATCCTTGATCCCAACTCCTAAATCCTAGCGCACTTGTGATCTCCTATTACTTCGGACACAAGCTCTCTGCGCTCTCCACAAACAAGGCTCTCTCACAACCTATGAGCTCTGTCTTGTCACAAACCTTTGTGCACAAAACAATTCATGATTCCTTGTGCCTTCGTCCTCCTCTTTATAGATTCGATCCATGCTAAATTAGGCTAGTACGAATTTAGAACTTGAATTGTGATTGACAAAATAATTGAATCAATCTAGTTCTCTCTCCAATCATCACTGGAGTTATAACTCGTCCTTCCTTCAATCAATAACTGAAGTCCCAACTCATCCTAAACTGAACTCGTAACTGCCAACCAATCTAAGTTAAACTGATGAAGACTCCACTTAACTGAAGCTCCAACTCTATGCATGTTAACTTTATGATTATTCCAGTAACTGGAAATAACTCATCCTAACTGAAATCAAACTTATGAGGGAAACTCAAGGTCTTCACTGGCTAAGGGACAAGCCAGAAGACCTTGCTCGCTACATTTTCAACACTCCATTTTAGTGAGGAAGGTACTTTTGGACGAACCTCCTCCACTTGGATCTGTCTCCAACACCACCACGTTATTTGTTGCTATAGTTGCTCCCACTTAACTAGAAGACTTCTTTAATTTCTCCTACGAAATCGGATATGAAGAACCATTCCTTCCAAACATGCTCCTAGGAATCAGGATCTTGATCTTGAGCATCCATCAACGTTATAGCTCATACCAATTATTCCTGACAGATCTGGAAGAGGCCTCCTAGCCATCTTCCAGATTAGAAGTCTGAGTCCTCGGTCTCAACTCAGTCTTCAGACCTCCTACCCATTCTCTGTCACTGACATCGATCTTGTGCTAAGTCGTTCTAGCACAGTTGTGAGTCTTTCTCAGTCCTTTGAGACACCCACGAATTTTGTTTCCAATCCCCTGATCAGTACGGTCTCCCCCTCTAGCTCTAAAGGTTGACCTCTACCAATCCTACTTACTGTTGGTACTATCCTTCGTACCTGTTACTAACTATAATTTCAAACTTGTGCCTGCCATAACAGGTCCTCTGCCCAGTGACTCTTTGTTCGTTAATGTGACTCGCAACTACTTAATCATGCCCAGCAAGGCACTTTGCTTACGGGATGATCCTCTATAGCCTATCTCTATGGTGCCATCGAACCCTGTCGCTCCCTCTGCGACTAGCCCAACCACAGCTTGACTGCCCTCTAGTGGCTGCCAAACAACTTTACTTGCTACCTATGGGTTCCTAGTGGCTAGCCTGGAGCCTATGCACCATGCACGTTTCTGCAACCCTATCTCTGCAAGTTGACAACGTGCCTATCACACTTGTCTCTATTGACGCACAGACTCTACCTCTAGCAACTCAATTGTGCACTGCAACATCTATTAGCACTTGACAGCATGTTTTGATTGTTGACCACTCTGTGCTACAACTCCAACATTGTCGACTTGCATAGTTGTTCCCTGGTGTTCGACGGATTGTCATTTCCACGCATTGGCTACATTGATTGTCTCCTACACAACGGCAATTGTAACAACATACCCAGCGACTACGGACACACTTGTGGTGGTTGAACCAGCCGCGTCTTTGCCACAAGCTCTTGAGTCGTTGGTCAACTATTAGCCACTCTTGCATTGACTGATTTGCACCATCCTTGCGCTGGCACTAGCTGTGTCCTGGCTCATACGACCCTGACACGACTCTACCCACAACCAACTCATGTGCTCAAGACCCCATGCACCAAACTCTACCTATCCTTGTTCAATCTAGCACAGCAGTTGCCCTACTGGCCACTCAGCCCACCTCGTGCCTCTGCGTTGACCCCCCAGTTCTTCCAAACTTTGGGACCATGTTCCTACTTGGCAGCTCCATCTGCGTTGTCGCAGCCAAAACCTAGTGCTCAAGTCCCTTGATTGCTATGGTGTGGTGTCAGTGTTGTTGGTCGAACTGGCCTAGCTGTTGTCAGTTGCTCCAGAGGCTGAGCAATGGCCCCTGTCAGGTGGCGGCTGGCTAACCCACTGGTCAGCCACCAAAGCCAACGCCAATTTTATTTTTTCCTTTAAAAAAATTCGAGCCCTTTTTGCCCCTTTTTCTTTTTTATTTTAATCGATATTTTTTTGTTCAACCCAAAAAAACGCTCCTAAACAAACTTCTCTCCAAACTCTAACACAAGCCTCTTGCTTGATCTGCGCTCTTTACTAACTGATCAATTTGGTTTTGGTCTTGGTATTTATACCGAAGATTGCTTTGATACCATGTCAATTTCCACGAAACTCTGCAACTACTTAGATGAATAACAAAAAACTGAAACTAGTTTACTTTCATCAAGATATAGAGTTTCTTAACAATTCATATGCAGCGGAATAAAACGCAGAGATAAAAACACATCACACAAATTGACACACTTTCCTCAAGAAATCCAATAGGGAAAACGTTAAATTTAGATAACCATGGTGTTCTATGCTTGATGCAATTTTACTTCAATCTTTCTTGGGCCCAATACAAAATAGTAATCACATAAACATGAAAGTAAAATGCTGATAGAACACAATAATAGATCAACAAAAGACAAGCCAATAATATAGATCAGATTTACAATTCTTTTTGTCCAGCAAAGATATGAGATATTGTGCGTTACAACAATCAACAAGATGCTTCAGCCAACAAAGTCTTTCTCGGTGAGCCAATCCTTCAAGTGTCACACCCACAGCTCGTCACAAGTCAACGTTGGTTAACCCAAAGTCAACGCAAAAAAGTCAATGCATGACAGCGACAAAAAGTCAACGTTGTAGATTAGGGCTTCGGTCAAACAACTCGGTTTTCCTCGATTTTAGTGCCCAACAGTACGGCCTCTCAACATCAAAATTTTGGCAGAGTTTTGAGGTCAAACGACCAAGGTTTGACCACAGTGAACGCTAGTCAACACTGCAGCAACAAGCCCTAAACAGATCCGCAGAAAACAGCGCCTCTAGCACCGCACGTGTGAAGGGAAGAGGCCTCCAAAGGCTAACGAACAGATCAAATCACAATGAGAGATGTGTGATGAGTTGATGATGAAAATGACCTCCAAGTCTCTCCAATTTATATCCATCAATGAGGGTGTGTGACACATCTATTAGGCATGTGAGCCTACATTACAAATTTGGTCGACCTTGCACATGTGTGGAAAATAAATTCAAAATATATGTTCTGCTCATCCAATCAAGATGATCTTTAGATCAATCTTGCACCTCTCTGAAAGAGGAATCCAACAAAAATATGACCATCGTCATATGAGCAGTGCAACATGGAGTTTGGACCTAGTTTCCCAAAATTAACACTCCCTCTAAACTATGGAGAACTCCATCTTTCCACAAGTGCCATCCATCAATACCATCGTGTACTTTTACCAAACATCGTACGTCATCCTGTCGTAACTTGCTTTGCTGGCTCTCGTTCTCAGATAGAACAAAAAGGTGAGTCACAAAGACATCACACTCAACTGACCCGAAGTCATCTTAGAGGTTAAAACCTCTCTTGGACTCAAAAGGAGTCTCATACTAACCCAAAGTTAGTTTACTGACGCAAAGTCAGTTTAGAGGTAAGAACCTCATCATACTTGATCCCAGATCAAAGTGTTGGACACGTGCCATCCTAGACATAGAGAGTACGGCAATCTCCGATGCGTCCATCGGTCTTGCTATTGATCTCTATCCACATTTCCCACCTCATTGGCCAAATGAGAGGTACTTCCCATGATTCTGAAACTCCATGGGTAGGATGCATGTGGGGCACAGATCAAAGAGAGGTGAACCAACTCAATATCATAACAGTGGGGCAGAAGTACAACAAGGTTCGGCAAGCCTAGCCCCGTATGTGCTTATAGCTCCAAGAAGTTATCCCCAAGCCCCCTGGAGCTCCCAGAACTCGTAGTTCGACTCAAGCAAGACCCTCAAAATAGGGTATTTCCACGATTCCAAGAATCTCACGGAAGGTTAGGAACTTGAACTTCCCCAGGGGCTCAGTGAGAATATCCGCAACCTGCTCATCAGTTCCTATATGGTCGAGCCTTATGGCACCTCGGTGTACCATATCCCAGATAAAGTGGTACCTGATATAAATATGCTTGGATCAATTGTGGAACACAGGATTCTCAAAAAGACAAATCCCACTCTGGTTATCACAAAGGATAATGGTGGTATCTAGCACATGCCCAAACAGCTCACTGAAGAGCTTTCACAACCAAACATCTTCACAACAGGCCATACTCGCTGCAATGTATTCAGCCTCGGTGGTGCTCAAAGCCGCCAACTTCTGCTTCCTGCTCATCCAAGATATCGAAGCAAAACGCAAGGTGAAGCAACATCTAGATGTGCTTTTGCGATCCACCACACTGCCAACCCAATCGGCATCAGTATATCCATGGAGTCTCAAACTCCTGGCAGTGTATCTCAGCCCATGGTTGATTGTGCCCTGATGATATCTCAATAGATTCTTGGCACCAATCCAGTGAATGTGATGAGGATCAACCATATGTTGACTCAAAGTGTTCACTGCAAAACATACGTCCGGACGAGAGTTCACTAAGAACATCAGGGCCCCCACGAGTTGTTGATACTCGGTAGGATTTGCTAGCATGGGCCCAGCAGCGTTTCCACACAACTTCTTGAAGTTGAGTTCCATTGGTGTCGACACAGACTTATAGTCCACCATACCAAATCTCTCCAACAGCTTCATGACATATTTTCCTTGAGAAAGGAAAATCTCGCCTGCTCTCTGCCAGACCTCCAAGCCTAGGAAGTAGTGCATAAGTCATAGGTCTTTCATCTCAAACTCGGAAGCTAGCTCCCTCTTACACTGATGAATGAGAGGGTCTGCACCTGTCAGGAAGAGATCATCCACATAGAGAACCAGAATGAGAGGCCTTTCTCTATCAACCTTAAAATAAAGGTTTGAATCAGCATTACTTCGAGTGAAGCCCAACTTCATCAAGTAGCTATCTATCCTCTCATACCAAGCCCTGGAAGCGTGCTTCAGCGACACCATTTTGCTTAGGAGAGTATGCAGTTGTGGTCTCCCTCTTAATGCCAGCTTCTCTACAAAAGTCATTAAACTCATTTGACTCATACTCGGTCTCATTGTTGATTCTCAAAACTTTGATTTTCTTCTCGGTTTGATTTTCCACCAAGCCCTTGGAGGTACGAAACCATTTGAATGCTTTGTCCTTCTTCTTCAAGAAATATATCTAAGTCTTGAGGGAGAAGTCATTTGTAAAAGTCATGTAATAGGAACATCCTCCCAAGGGTGTCACGGGCAGCATACAAGAAAAATCAGAATGTATCAACTACAAGATATCAGTTGTCTTTGTGACACTTGAGGGGAATGGTCCCCTTGCATGCTTCCCTTTGGCACAACCCTAACATATACCTTTATGATCATCTCTAAATTCGAGCATCCCTGTCACCACCTTCCTTGCTTCAGGAAGGGCTTTGTAATGAAGGTGTGCAAACCTTTGGTGCCATAACTCTGTTTGAAGAGTTGTATCACATGACATAGCCCCCAATGGACTTCCTCCAACCTGGTAGAGTGTATCAACTCTAAAACCAATAGAAAGAGCTTCCTTGAAGTTCTTCTTCCAGATAAGTACCTTTCTATCAACGAATGCCACCTTGAACCCTTTGTCTTCCATTGCCGAAATGGACACAAGGTTCTTCTTCAAATCAAGTATGTACAACACATCTTGTAATCGGAGGACTTGACCTTGAGATAGATGGAGTGTCACAATCCTTGTCCCTTTCACGAGATAGGTGGTATTATCTCCAAGGATAATTTCCAGATTAGTATCCTTGAAGCACCACAATCAATCAACCAGACATCCAGGGTGTCGGGTGGAGATGTAGCAGAGAGGGCAGATACAAGAATAAATTCATTTCTCTTATTATCAACAACATTAGAATCATCGTACCTGGAATTTCTTGACCTCTTGAAAGGTTGCCCATTTCCACTAAGATCAGAGGGAGCCTTCCTTTTTCCTTTGAACCTGTTGTTCTTGCCATTCCCTCTCAAGTTGTTGTTGTCATCATCCCTAGGAGAGTCCCTTCTATTGGGGCACTTTCTTGCATAGTGACCAAACTTGTAACAAGTGTAACGTCTTTCCTTCCTTCCAATGGGCCCCGCTCTACCATGGTTTTGATTTCTCAGGCCACCATGGTTCTTCTTCTTTGCATGAGCGGTGAAAGCAGTAGGGTCACTTCCATTTCCATCAGAGGCATATTCCATCATTCTTGTTTCCTCTTGAGTGCATCTCATCAATATTTCATCAAAATCGAGAATCACATTATTATTAAGAATAGTGGTATTGAATACATACCAATCACGGGGGAGACCTCCAAGTGCAATAAGAACCATCTCTCGATCAGATATTGCTTCCCCAATAGCTAGGAAGTTATTCCTGCTTTCAGTGAGCCTCATAAAATAGGATTGAATAGATTCATCCCTGCCCTTCTTGATATTCTTCAATTGATTCTTAAAGAAAAGGATTTGATTAGCATTGCTAGCCCTGAACATGCTAAGCAGCTTATCATACATCTCTTTAGATGTGTTCAGCTCATAAATGTAAGCAACCGAGTGCTTATGAATAGAATCTTGGATAATCATCTTTGCCTTGATTTCCCCCCCTTTTCTATACTTCATCTTTGTGGCAGCTGTTGCATTTGATGGAGGCTCTTGAATCTTTCCCTGCACATAGTCCATGACATCTTGATCTTCTATAACCAAATCTAAGGACATCTTCCATGCATGATAATTAGACTTATCAGTCAATTTATCATCAGCCTTGAAACCCTTGTAGGTTGAGGAGGCCATCTGTCCTTGATATCTTTCTTCCTTTAGTGATTGCTTCTAACACTAGCTTGGACTTTGTCTTCTCCTCACCTCTGATACCATATTAAATTTCGATAACCATGGTGTTCTATGCTTGATGCAATTTTACTTCGATCTTTCTTGGGCCCAATACAAAATAGCAATCACATAAACATGAAAGTAAAATGTTGATAGAACACAATAATAGATCAACAGCAGACAAGCCAATAATATAGATCAGATTTACAATTCCTTTTGTCTAGCAAAGATATGAGATATTGTGCATTACGGCCGTCAACAGGATGCTTCAGCCAACAAAGTCTTTCTCGGTCAGCCAATCGTCCGAGTGTCACACCCACAATCCAAAGTCAACGCAAAAAAGTCGACGTAGGACAGCAACAGAAAGTCAACGCTGCAGATTAGGGCTTCGATCAAACAACTTTGTTTTCCTCGATTTTAGTGCCCAATAGTACGGCCTCTTAAAATCGAAATTTTGGCAAAGTTTTGAGGTCAAACGACCAAGGGTTGACCACAGTAAACGCTGCAGCAACAAGCCCTAAACAGATTCGCAGAAAACAGCGCCTCTAGCACCGCACATGTGAAGGGAAGAGACCTCCAAAGGCTAACAAACAAATCAGATCACAATGAGAGATGTGTGATGAGTTGATGATGAAAATGACCTCCAAGTCTCTCCAATTTATATCCATCAGTGAGGGTGTGTGACACATCTATTAGGCATGTGAGCCTACATTACAAATCTGGCCAACCTTGCACATGTGTGGAAAATAAATTCAAAATATATGTTCTGCTCATCCAATCAAGATGATCTTTAGATCAATATTGCACCTCTCCAAAAGAGGAATCCAACAAAAATATGACCATCGTCATAGGAGCAGTGCAACATGGAGTTTGGACCTAGTTGCCTAAAATTAACAGAAAACCAGCTTGCTTGATGTGGCTATTTTATTGATCTTGGGCAATTGAATCAAATACAAAGCAATTTTCCCCTTTGAGAACATGCTTGTTCCCCTGTTGATCTAGCTTGGACTTGCCCTGCCAACCCTTGATCCCAGCTCCTAAATCCTAGCACACTTGTGATCTCCTATCTCTGAGGACACAAGCTCTTTGCACTCTCCACAAACAAGGCTCTCTCACAACCTGTGAGCTTTGTCTTGTCACAAAGCTTTGTGCACAAAACAATTCATGATTCCTTGTGCCTTCATCCTCCTCTTTATAGATTCGATCCATGCTAAATTAGGCAAGTATAAATTTGGAACTTGAGTTGTGATTGACAAGTTAACTGAGCCAAACTGGTTCTCTCTCCAATCATCACTGGAGTTATAACTCGTCCTTCCTTCAACCAATAACTGAAATCCCAACTCGTCCTAAACTGAACTCGTAACTGCCAACCAATCCTATAGTGAAACTGATGAAGACTCCACTTAACTGAAGCTCCAACTCTACACATGTTAACTTGATGATTATTCCAGTAAACTTGAAATAACTCATCCTAACTTAAGTCTAACTCGTGAGGACAACTCAAGGTCTTCACTGGCTAAGGCACAAGCCAGAAGACCTTGCTCGCTACATTTTCAACACCTTTTTCTTGAAACTAGAACAAGAATTTCTGGAGAATCGGTAACTTCAAAAGATCAGCTGCCACTATTATACCAAATACAACTATTCCATAAATGCCACAAATGGGCCAGTTACAACATGTCTCCAGAGTCCGGAGACTTGAACCCACACAGCTAGGGAAACGAATTGTTCACCAAACCATTCAAGCTGAGATCCTTTGACAAAGATTCACTCTACTAGACCTCCAAAATAGTAACCAAAAATTGTCCACAAGCCTAGAGGATGCGCAAGTGATTCACACGCTTTGGACAAGATTGGCCCTATCGCCATAGCTGAATTATATTCAACAACACAGGAACTGCAACTTCAGAAGTAGATCTTGCTACAGTTCACCTCATCTATAGTGGTGTTAGTAGATCATAACTATGTCTTTCTTAATGTATATCAATAAGTGGTTTAAAAAGTGCAGTGTTATCAAGATTATGAGTTCAGGCATTCACATTGAAAAAAATGAATAAAAAACGGAGTATACTTATAACAATCCAAGGAGATATTTACCCAGTACCAACCTCGGTGGGCATGAGATGACATGAAATCGATTTGTTGACAAATACACAAACCTTGGCATTTACTTGCAATCTAAATTACAACAAGGTTAAACAAACTACGTCCACAGCAAAAACTTAAACCCCAAAAGAGTATTGGTAGCGTACAAATACTACATATTCCCCAAATTTGCCAAGTTTTATTCAATTTTCCATACCAGACTTCACATATAAAGATTACAAACCCCCTTACACATGCAGCACTTCGTAGGCCTCTTTTGCTACAAGCTGATATACATCACAGCGAAGAATCAAAATATCTTTGCGTTAAAAAAAAAGATATTGACATACGGAATTAATAAACAATAACGGAGGGACCTTAACAAGACGACATTTATGATTTTACTAATTGTGTTAGATATGCAAAAAAAACCTAGGGTTTTCTGTAATTAACCTAAGTTTGAGGATGTTATTGAGAATCATGTTCCACTATTCAAAGTCCAATAATTTGTTGTGATTAAACTTATATAAATTTGTGCTGGACTGATATTGTACTTGTACCTTTCTAACCAGATAGAAGGGGACAAAGAGTTTTTATCTTGAGTTAGCAAAGCTCACAGCTCAATCATAACTCCATGCTTATTTGACACCCACATTCTCACACTGACTTGGGTAGAGCTCTTCAAAGGCCAATAATGGTAGATGGCAATCTTATGTATGCCTGTGGTGGCTCAAATTGCTGAAAGGTGCATAAAAACCCACTCTAGAACTAGACCAAGAAAATATAATTTTTGGAGAAGCAGATGTAGACCTTCTCATTGGTTTCCACAACCTTACTGCCTCTCAAAGTTATTTACATTTTTACTTAATTCCAGGACTCTTTTATAGATATTTACAGACTTTTCCAACTGAACAATAGATCCGAAATCTTGATTCCGTCGTATAAATTGAGTTCAATTTCAATACAAAAAACTTAAAAGTCAAATTATTTTTTTACATCTTTCTCAGGTGCAGTTCATCGTTAGAGGCAATCAGGGTTGGGCATAGCCACTCAATTTCATATTTTGTTTTCTCTTCCCTAAATAGAGAATACAGGGCTACAATTTGGTAATCCTGTAAGGGGCTTTACTTCGATGATGTCAATAACTATACAATGCGACCCCTGTCTAAGGGACCATCCCTCACATTGAAACCAAAGGGGTGTTTCCCCACATTTGTGAATGGTAGTTAGACATAGACTGCTGCACCTCACCCAGGGGTCACCTAGCCGCAAGGAACTAGCCAAATGTAAAACAACATTGGCAACAATCAGTTGAGCTAACCTCTCCCAAAGAAAGCCTGTCCAGATCCCCCACTTTCCCAGAATTATCCAAATGAACGTCAGCTCATCCACCAGCCACAACAGTGGTGCATATCCTCAAGGACTCTGACCAGATTTGAGCCTATGACCTATGGTCTTCCCCTTGGCAACATGCCTTGAATGGATCTAGTCTCTCTGCCGTTGGTGAAGCACCAATAGTTGTAGTGGTCGATCTAGCCCAGATACTCATATACCACTTTCTCTGAATCAAATCACCAAGATAACCAGAATATACTGAATTATGCCAAATATAGATGAGGGGAACAGCAGCAAAGTGTATAATGACGATGAGTTGGAGAAGAACTCTTAAGAAATAGAAGAATGAACTCTTAAGAAATAGACGAATATCTCCCGATAACTCCGGAAAATTAACAACATCACACTTGGGATATGGATGCTCATTCCCAAATCTCAGTTTGGTGTAAACCCCGCTGGTAAATCTAAATCTGAAAAACATGGGATTTTCAGACCCACTATCTTAGTGAGGGCTTCAAGCAAAGTGTATCATAATGATGAGGTGGAGAAGAACCCTTTTCTTACGAAATAGAAGAATATCTACCAATAACTCCGGAAAATTAACAACATTACACTTGGGATATGGATGCTAATTCCCAAATCTCAGGTTGGTGTAAACCCCGTTGGAAAATCTGAAAAACATGGGATTTTCAGAACCACTATCTTAGTGAGGGCTTCAAGCTCCTGAGAAGACACAGTTTCCTAGTAGGAAGTCCCTGGACTTTCCACCCAGACTCCAATGATACGACACACATCTTCTGGGGATTTTGACCCCAGTTTTGAGACTAAAACTGTTTTGATTTAACTGGTTGATAACTAACGCCAAACTCAAACAATTTGTATCAAAGAACACCCAAATCCCACAAGAACCCACAACTGCATGCACATTATAATATATATATTTATATAGACAGAGAGAAATGCTGAGAGAAATAATTTCATACCTGGGCAGGGAATCGAATTGACAAACTTATCAAGGTATCCTTGCCAACGCCCAAAGCAAAAGCAGCAGCTAAAGCAGTGGGATTCCAAGTAGCTCCACCCATGGCCTCTCCTAAAAAGGAGAACAGAAACACAAGTAGAAATAACAGGGAGATGGTTATAAGCAGCGTCATGGCCCCCTGCACACCTAAATACGAGGCTATGACCGAAGTCCCTGCTCCCAGGCATGATGCCCCAAACACCCACAGAAACGTTATTGCAGCATCTCCGATTGCGAGCTTCACAATCCCCATGTTTTCTCTGGGAGAAAGATGGATCTGCTGCAACAGAAGCCCAAACTTGTGATCGCGGGCATGCAAATGTGTGGGTTGTTGGTATTAGACAGAATATAAGTATCAACTGCCCTTCTCCTATTTCATGTGGAGATTATGCAAGTTGGTTGATTAGTAGAATAAGCATGCATAGATTCCCTGTTCCGATGCGATGCGCATGAGGATTCATGGCTGACTCGGATATGGAAGGTCATTATCGGAATAAAAAAGTGAAAAGCACAGTTACCCGTCTTATTATTCCATTAGGTTTCACTGGTAATAGGCATATCCCTCAAATAATCAACCGAGGGTAAGAGTGTAACACAGATATACATGACATGACGCTTAGTTGTGTCTTAATAGGTTGGTGATGCACGAGCTGACAATTAGTTGTGTATTAATCAGTCAGCATAAAGCTACTCCAGAAGTACATAAAGCTAATCATTATATATATATATATGAATGATTGATATTTTAATGTATATCAAAATAAAAATAATGAATAAATGATATTTTAATATGTTCATGAAACTAATGAATGATATTTTAACTTTTAGGAAACTAAATATGAATATTGTAAATAAATTTATTTTTAATATATATAAGTTTATGTCAATTGATTTATGGTATGTAAGGTTAGTTTTTATCCCATATTCAAATTAGGGATTAGTAGGCATTTTTGGAGCAAGTTTTTGAGCCAAGTTCAATTTAGTTGGAAATTTTCCAAACAAAACGATGTTGGAGAATTTACTTACATTTATTCAATAATAATATTTTTAATTACACTAGAATGATATATATATTATTTCTATTAATAATATGATAAATTCATTATATATATATAATATTGATTTTGAGGTTTAAATTATATTTTACATTTATTTATTTTATTTTAATTATTTATAATTTTGAGAGTTTTTTTTTTTTTTATTAAAAATTGGAAAGGTTATAGATTAGTGTTTTGTTACCCCGTAAATTAATTTTTTTTAGTTGTTTATAATTTTGAGAATTCTAAATTAAGTTTTTTAAGTTGTATATAATTTTGAAAATTAATTTAAACATATTTATAATTTGGAGGATTTTTTTAAATTAAAAAATAAGATTGTAAATTTAATGTTTATTATCCTTTTTAAGTACTTTACCATCAAAATTAAATTAAATCTTTAATATAAAAATATGTATATAATTATCATAAAAAATCTGAAATATTAATTTTAAACTAAAACTTCTAAAAAAAATTAGTTCAAGCGGTTAAAATGCAACCCACTTCAATTTGAATCAAGCCACATGATTGAGAACGGAGCCTATGTTATTTGGATGAAATTCTATCCAATTACACTATCCAAACTCTCTCCATATATTTGATAATTTCTTATACTCTTAGGTATATATTTGATTTAAATTTTAATGCATAGTTGATGTTTTATATATATATATATATTTTTGTGTGTATATTTGATTTAAATTCGGAGCCTATGTTATTTGGATGAAATTCTATCCAGTTACACTACCAAACTCTCTCCATATATTTGATAATAAATTTGATTTAAATTTTAATGTATAGTTGATGTTATATATATATATATATATATATATATATATATATATATATATATATATATATATATATATATATATTTATATTTATATTTATTGTGTGTATATTTGATTTAAATTTTAATATATAATTGACATTGTATTAGATTATACTATTGTATATATATTTGATTTAACTTTTAATATATAATTGACATTGTATTAGAGTATATTATTGTGTATATATTTGATTTAAAATTTAATGTATAATTGGCATTGAGTGGACCTAATGGTTAAGAGTATGTGTTTCCTCTTAAAAAGTTTTAGGTTTAAAAACTAGAGGAGTAGAGTATGTATGCCTTTGTAGACTTAACAGTGGGAGATCGGCTCCTTGTCCCACAAACAAGGGGGTCTCATACACCAATTTGGTGTCTGGCTTGGCTGTGACCTTAAAATTAGATAATAATAATAATAATAATAATGTCAACTATACATTAAAATTTAAATCATATATATACACAAGAGTATAAGACATTATCAATATATTGAATTTTAATATGTTTAGACCAAACTTCCACTTATATTGTTGAAGCATATTCTTTGCATCAAGGTTTGAGGTAAATTGTGAATCTCAAAATTCAAAAGGTGATTGTTTTTGGTGATTCCTAGAATATAATTTACCATTTATATTCCAGATCTATCCTCTCTGAAATAAATTTAAGACATATTTTCAAGCTCATTTTCATTGCATCAGTTTATCCCTAAGAAGAAATGTCTTCATGTTCTTGTATCAAACAACTCCAAGGTTGATCACATGGCTAATTCGAGGTCATGGCTAAATCAAGGTTAACTTTGGTGGCATGGTAAAAAGGGGTATGTGCCACTTCATTAACACGGGAAAAAGGGGTGGATGTTTTGTAAATTTTGGTTTTTGGTAGGTTAGTATTGGAGAATGTACAAGTGGAATATTATAGACGGTCATTGATATATACTCCATTTTGACCATGTCCACTTGCTTCAACTTGCTTATGTAAATCATCTATCTAAACTGAGCTTATTATCTTTTAATAGTATAGTTATTCTTGGTTCTTGTTATATATATGTGTGTGTGTGTGTTTAATTTATGAATAATAAATAAAATTTTAAATAAAAGTAATATTTATAATAGTTCTAGGGGTAGTTTATTTGGCAAAGTATGTAAACATGTTATGTAAAATATTATGAGGCTCTTGGTTTGATCCCTTGTGTCCATGTTAAAGACAAGCATGGTGCAACTAGTGATAATAGCGATAGGAGAAGGAATCAACCATGTGTCACAGGAGTATGACAAGTATGAGATTATCATGATTCCATCACCAAAAACAAAACAAAAAAGAGTAATATTTAATTTATTTATTTTTAACAATTATCTTGACTTTTAAAAATATAAGTATTGATTTGATGCATTAAGTATTTTCATTAAATTCTTTTAAATAATATATTAGTGTAAATCCATTTCAACTTCAAATCCATTAGTAAGGTTAAACAGGTTCAAATCCCTTTAAAACCCATTCAAATAAAATAAAAGCTTGCATTTAGGAATTTAATACTTATAAATTAAAATTAAAACAAATTCACAATAATAATATGATAAATTAGTATTCTATCCATTATAATAAGGATTTATATTTTTTAAATTCTAAAATTCTTTCACAATAATTTATATATTAAAATATATAGATTTCGAAATTTTGTTTCAAATTTTAGTTTATTTTATTTTATTTTGAGCATGGAGTAATTACTAGATGTTTTTTCTTTTTCTTTTGTTAGAATCTAGAGATACAATTTTGGATGAGATTGTGATTTCTTATTAGGGGTGGCACGGGGGGGTGAGGGGTGCTCTATTGCCCTAAGGAAGTTAAAGTTGCAAAGTATTCGTGGAGTTTAGGATGCATGACAACAATTAATTTGTAGCTTATGCCCTCCACCAGAGGATTCAGTTAGTAAAAAAAAAATCATGTAGCTTCTCTCACTGTTTTGGGAGACTCTCTCCTTCTCATTCAACATTTGGTGAAGGGATCCTCTCCGAGGGAAAAAATGATCCAAGTGGATATTGGTGGCCACCCACCTATTCCACCTAGACCTCCAGTTGGTTTCATCAATTTCTTATATTATAGCACAATTTACTATTTTTAGTAGTTTTTCGGGTCCTAAACTTCTGAAGTTGTTTTGACCCCCTGAACGACATTTTTTTTAGGTCTGAAACTGGCCCAAAATTGTAGGAAAGGTCTTCTCGCATATCTTGTAGTACTCAGAGATACCTTTTTAACGAGGCATCATACATGCCAAAGAGAGATCATATGACCAAGTTACGACCCCAGGAAGTTGGATGCCCAACTAACCCCAAGTGGGCTCACAAATTCTTTGTGTTCCATATCCTAGGGTTAAGGTTTTGCTTGTTTATGATTTCCCTTTGTTGTTAAATAATAAAAGGGCCCTTGAGCCTCATTGTAACATAGTTCAGAGGCATGTAACCATCACATCTCTTCTCAAATATAAGCTACCATCTCATGAGCTATTTTGTTTTCATTATGTATGTAAGAATCTTTCAATTCTTTGATATTAATGAAATGAATATGTATTTCCATTGTATCTCTATGTTTATGTTTGTATCTTTATTATGTTGTGTTCCTGCATAAGTCTGGATCACAAAACATTAGAAATTCTTATGAAAGAATGAGGAAAACAATGGAAGGGTTCTCTTCAATATAATATTTCCATGTTCTTTGTGATCTCAATAAAGATGCAGACTTATGTGCTAATGAAGGGTGTAATTTAATATTGGGGAATTTCAAAATCAATGGTTGAATAAGGTCCTCTCCTATTCCTTAGAGCTAATTGGATTGGGATTGCATTTTTGTGAAGTTAACAAGTTTGTTTTTTGGTGGGTTAGTTTTGTAAGGTATATACCTACAAAACCTTGGTTTTTGTTGTCTAGTTTGGATTCCCTCTAGAAAAAAATGTAGTTTGCTAGATAAGAGGCTCCAGAATTTTTTTTAAAGATATAGCCATGAATTGTTTGATGTTTTTTGTCATACATGAGTGGACTTGCATATAAATATAAAATTATAACCTTGGAGTGAGAGAGAGAGAGAGATTGTGATTTCTTGTTATTTAAAATGTATTTTTTAATGTATAAATGGATTTAGCACTCTAAAAAATCCTTAGGGTACTTAGATCTTGCAAATTATATAGCTCAAACTTATGATTCTAAAAAAACCATTCCAAATTCTGAACAAAATTGACCAAAAAGACACCCACGAAAAAAAAAAAAAACTACAGTTTTATTTTATGTCTAGCATTCACCATTAACAACAAATAATACTCTTTCAATTAAAAGATATGCATCTTTCACTAACCAATTTCATTGTTTCACAATTTAGATGATTTAGAAAGTTATGGTTACACTTCTCATTCCAATATTTAAGATTTCATTTCTTATCTATTAATGTTCACTTTTTTTAGACCAAACAATGCACTCCTTTAAGTAATAACAAATTTTATTAATTTCCCTATCAATAATCAATTATGCACCTGTGGTTGTCGTCTCCAAAACCCTAGGTTCGTTCTTCCATGTTTCCCATATTGTAGCGCATAGGGGGAGGTTTGACTCCTCTTCCTTCTCCTCCTCACCCATCCCCTCCCAATGTTATGGCCTTCAACTCCCTAATTGCTTCCCTTTCTCAACCCTCCAAGCAACAATAGATAAAGTTCATCAAAATGTTCAAAGAGATCCTTAACTTTCTTGTCCATGTGTTCTAGTCTCAATCAATGGCTCTATGTCTTGTTAATTAAGGATTAATAGGGCAACTCACAGGAATATTTCCCTCCCCTTGAACATTGGCAAGCTAGGTGGAGAAAAATTGGAAACCTTTAATTGAGGGTAAGATATCATTATCCTTCCATAGAAAAATATTTTTCACTTTTCTGCAACACCTATCACATTTGTAATGACTCGACAATTGCACAACACGGGTCAAAAAAATGCCTAGCTATCACCATTGGACACTTAGGGAAAGGACTAACCACTTACTACCCAACAAAGGAAATGTTAAGAAGTGGTTAACACCATCCAACAGGGAAGATTTGACTGCAACTTTTTTTACCAACCTCCTACTTGTCGTGGGGGGCAAGGAATCATCATCCATTTGACAATTATATCTTTTGGAAATATCGTTGTAATGAGGGGAGATAGCCTAATAATCTGAGATTCTCACAGTTGTCGTTTGAATCCGTGATTAAATTAAAATTGAGGATTATGTATAATTTCCTTGCTCCACTCGAGCGAGAGGGAGGGAGGAGAATTGAAGGATTGTAATTGCATTTTGCTAAATTTTGTTAATATAAAACTCGCTAGTTTCTATTCATTTATGCTCATGTATGTGACATGATAATAACATAGACCTTATATTGTACATTTAACTAATGCCTCGTCTAAGGAGGTTAATTAAATAGTTCTTGTATTGCTTAGGATAGTTTATATTTCCATTTGGATTGAGTTGTTAATAAGTTACTATGTTTTCTAATTCTTAATTATTGTTCTTATTTACTGATTGAGTTGGTTATCGATCTGCTTTCTTTTTCTAATTCTACAATATTAGTTTTATTTCATCTCATTAATTTTGATTTACTCTATTGTATTTCCAGCCAACATTTTTCCAATATTCAAACATCTAATCAATCCATTTCATAATGTGTGTTTACGTTAGAGTCAAGGATAAAACAAACAGCTTAAGTCAACAATTTACTTCCCTACCAATGTGTTTATTTTGTTGCAAGATTGATTTCCTTTCCTACAAAGTGTGTTTCCTCTCAACAAAGTGATTTCCTTTTCTACAAAACTATTTCCTTTCGACAAGTGTGTTTCCTTTCCTTTTAGCAAAGTGTGACTTCCTTTCTACAATAGCATTGTAGTTAACATTTCAATTCTCGCAAGTGTGTGGTTTATTTGTCTTGGTGGTTTGATAAAGAGCATTAACATCCAACTCCATAATACTTAACCAATATGCCAACTTCATTACAGAACAATTCACAAGTTCCAAACAAACACCAAATTGACAATTAAAAGTATAGTTTCTCATTTATCTACTAAGATTAGAAGGTAATTGAAATACCCATAATTTTTGTGGTGTTGCTAGGGAACTATAAACAATACACTAATTGGTTTGTTGCTTGGTTTGATTCAACTAATGTGTTCTTTTTAGAAGCTTGGTGTGATGTATTTTTATTCATTTTTTCTTTAAGTTGGTTTGTTTCAAAAAACATGTCTCTTAAAATTCCCCTGCATAGAATTAGAGATTAGCAAGGTAGATTTGTTAGCTTTATAAAAAATCCCCACAAAACTAATATTGTAGGATAATTGCAAGAGGAAAAGGGGCATACTTGGCCTAACTATATTACTCCCACGGTTATCTCTTTTGCCAAAAATAAGTTTGAAACATCATTAAGGGACCTGAGACCATGCAAGCGTCATATTTTTATACCGGTTTTGTTCCTTGAAGCCTAAATAGGATGACAATTCCATTTTAAATAGTAGATCTTTCATTACTATCTCGAAGAACCGTCAGAAGAAGAGGAAAATTTTCATGAAAAAATGGCACATGAGAACCTAGTTTAGGAGGAGATATCTACTTTTGAATTTCATGTTTGAGAATCAAAAGAAGAAACTAAGATGAAAAATGTCTTACAACCATCCATGACTAACTTCCATGGTTTATATAAAAATGATCTGGACACCTTCCTCTTAGAGTTTGATGTGCTCTACAAAAGCTATGATCATGTATCAAATACCTAAAAGTTGAATTTTTTTCCTGCCATGTTTAAGAATGTTGCATTGTGCTAGTTCATGGGTATTGGTAGAGATAGTACCACACTTAGGCATAAATTGTTGTGTAGACAATCCCTGTTGTGGACAGCAGTGATCTCTCTAGTCCTAAAAAGAGTATCTAGAAACAAACCAGACAATTGTATGCAAACCTTCCTATCTTATATTAGAAAATACAAAACAAGATAGATAGCCTACCTTGCTCTGATGCTAACGCTAGTTACTGTCGTTTCCCGATTTCTCACTTCCAAGTTCATTCCTTTAAGTGTTATCACATATGTTCACCTGCAAGGAATATAAAACCAAATCAATGAAAGCATGTATAGCATAAATTACTCTAACATAAACTATATGAAAGATCAGAGAGTAACACATTAAATGCATAATCATTTACACATTTATGGAAGGCAAACATATAATGTATTATTCTTAGAAATAAGGGAAGCATACAACCATTTAAGCTTTTATGTTGGAAGCCACCTTCGAATGGGTTCCCAAGTCCTCACCAAGACCTTCAAGCACTCCTTTATCCTTCAGAAAATGGCAGCATTTAGGTGCAACTGAGCACAAGTTTGGCAACCAACATTGATCAACCAACAAAGATCAACCGCAATAATCAACCATTTGGGGAAAGCATAGAATTCATTTATAGGGAAGGAGGAAAGGTTAGGGATCCACAAAAGGGGGAAGAAGGTCCACATCTTAAGGGGAGGATCCTTAATTGTAGGATCAAAGGCATGAAATCGGAGCCCTCGACCCTATCCTCATTCAACAGTTACCAGCTCCCCACCCTCAAAGCTTCTAGGAGGAGAAAATTCCCTTCCATTTTTGGAGAAACTACTAAAAGAATGGCAGCGTGCTTTTTCACTTGAATTCTCGCGCTAACAACGCTTTACACAGGTCATGGTGAAGGTGAAAAGCGTGAGGGTTTATGTTAGATCCCTATATTACTAGTGTAGTAGCTTATTGTTGTTAGTGTAACCCCCTTATTATTGTTGTTGTATCCTTGTAGTCCCCATATTTTTTAAGTGTGCCCCATAAACCCCACTATTGTTATTTTTGTGCCCTTACATTATTATTGTTAGGTTGGCTAGGATTATATTGTGACCCCATGGACTCCTATATATAGAAATGAGGTTTTTTCATTTGAATCATCCAAGAATTGTTCATTTATGTAATGAAAGGGAGGTTTCCCCCTTGAAGTGGATGATTTCTAAGGCGTTGATCTCTCTTTTCTTCTATTTTGGGAGCTGGTTTCATAACATTTCGTATTAGAGCTTTGTATTCTAGGGTTTCACTACTTCAAACATGTCATCTTGGCATTTTCGTTATACATTTTTTTTCCGTGAAGTTTTAGAAGGTAAAAAAAAACCATTTGTGAAGAAATCCTGATGAACGTTGTGTAAAAATTTCAGATCTTGGTTCGCAATATTTTCGGAGATATGATTTGTGGAAGTTAGGATTTTTGCAGGCTCCCGAATTTCATCTCAAAAAGGTGACCTTGGGAAAATCGCCATAACTCTCTCTCTAAGCATTGAATTGGAATTACATAAAAAGTGGAAGAAATTACATGGACTATGGTTTCTTGTGTATCAATTTCAGAGCTGAAGGAGGAAACAGTGAGATGTGGCATGCCATACAAGTTCTCTCTACTGAACTAGTCCATAATTAGGCCATTGCGAGAGATTGGGCATAAATTTGTCTTGAAGAATCCAAATCAGGTCTGACCTATGGCTTTGGAAAGAGGACTCAGAGGGCTAATACAAGATAGAAATTCAGATCATGAAGATTCAAAATAACAGATATAAATTAGGTTCAATATAGACCTCCTAAAAATCAAGAAAAATGTGTGTATCTTTTAAACAAGTTTGCATAACATTTGTTTGAAAAATAAGTTTGTAGTGATTCCAAGGGCATATTGAAGCATATATACCAGTATTGAGTTATATAATTCCTCTCAAAAATAATTCCACACCCATTAAGCCCTCATAAAGCTCTACTATGACGCATGAAGAGGAAGAATTGCAATATGATATATCAAAATTACGGTACCAAGTGCAACAAATTTCGATCTTACAAAGAGCAATCAAAGATGACATAGATGGTTTAAAAGCAAAAATGGGCTAAGTTGGATGGTTTGAAGGTTCAAATGAAAGCTAATATGGATGATAAAGTAGTGGAAGATCACATCAAGCATCAACAATGAGTTCTCCAACTCTCAAAAGATAACCTAATTTTAGTGACAAATCAAATGAAACAACAGGAAGATCAACATCGCAGCGAAAGAAGTTCTGAAGCAGTCACAAAAACAAGAACTCGAAAACTACGAAATCAATAAATTTCATAGTATCTCAGCAAGTGGAAGAACTTACCCATTGAAGATTCCACTTGGGAGGATGAGAGTTTTATACAGAAGCATCAAGAAATAATCAAACGTTGAGGACAACACTTGTTTGAAGGAGAGGGGCATGTTAGATTCTTATATTACTAGTGTAGTCCCTTATTGTTGTTAGTGTAGCCCCCTTATTATTATTTTTGTACCCTTGTAGTCCTCATATTGTTATTATTGTGCCCCATAAAACCCCACTACTGTTATTGTTGTGCCCTTACATTATTATTGTCAGGTCGGACAGGATTATATTGTGACCCCATGGACTCCTATATATAAAAAAGAGGTTTTTTCATTTGAATCATCCAAGAATTGTTCTTTTATGTAATGTAAAGGAGGTTGCTCCCTCTAATTGGCTGATTTATAAGGCATTGATCTATCTTTTCTTCTATTTTGGGAGCTGGTTTCATAACAGTTTAACTGTAGGGACCACATTGGGTCTGAAAATAGGGTTTATCACAAAAAATTTGCAGAATTGCTTCAAGGAATTTCTCTTTTGGTCTTTGGGGACGATCTCGTCATTTGTTGATGGTGAACACATTAACAATTTTTGTGACTTTGCGACATTTGGGGAAAATTTTGACAGTTGAGGGCATGAGACAGGGAGTGCGACAAAATATTTTATAATAGATACCACCTAAAGCATGAAAACAGAACAAGGAGTGATGGTTGAAGTGCTTTACAAGTCATGGAAAGGACTTAAGAAACCACCTTCAGGAGATCTGCAAATCAAAAATAATAAAATACATATGACATCTCTGATATATGCTTAATAATACATCTTTGAGCAAACAATACAGGGACACACGGTATGGTCACAACCATCTGACTGAACAGAACATGAATATGACTATGAGTCTACGACATGGGTGTAGCCATCCGACAATAGAAATCCATGTATGCAATCATGAATATTGAATAACACCTCGCAGCCTGGAAAAAGGAAATCCAAGATATTCTATCTCAACCCAACCAAAGTATGAATTTAACCATGCGAATAGATGTGTTGAAGTTGAACATGGCAGAAACTACCTAATTATTGGCCAATGAGGTATATCGTTAACAGGCACAAGAGAAACCACCAATACTGACAATGGCTCTCAAGGTACAACAACACAATCTATGAGTGTGAATAATGGAGCTAAAGTCAAACACTCGTAAAATCATTCAATCGAAGGCCAATGATGTGAGCCTATCGTCAAACACGAAGAACTTGTCATTGAGGCATGTAAGATCCAAGGCACTGAAAGGTATTTTCTAAATCATCTTCCTATATAATGAGTTGGAGTTGACAGCAAGTCATCTGTCCAAGGAGGGACATAATGTTTCCCACATCATCAACACGAAACAAAGTATTTTTGCAAAGTTGATGAGGGTGATTCAAGATTGTGACAGAGAAAGTCAAATGAGGCACAAGAGGTTTGAATTTCTAGACATGACTTCTCTTGAACATTTCAGTGACACGACTCTAAATGTTGGCAACATTTGACTCAAAGTGGGAACAATGGTCATGGTGACAATAGGATATGATCAAATGAAGGCAAATGGATTTCCCAAACCTGGGAAGGCAAGTGACAAAGAGAGGATAACCCAAACCCGACACGAGATGCAGATAAGTGTCATGTTCAAGCACGACATGATGCCTTTGATACACAATGCAAGATACATTTACTTCCATTTTCCCCACTATTTCTAGCGAGTACCTCTTTATTTTTTATTTCAAGCTTAAAGAGGATACCATATTCTTAGCATATAAGTTCACCCTTCAGATGAATCCATCCTAGTAAGTTTAACAAGCCCTATGAAGGAGTAACTCGGTCTCATCATGGTGACAATTCCTTCATCGTTTAAATTTTACGAGTCTGATGAAGGGGTAACTCGGCATATTTTCATGTTTATAGAGTTTGAAAAAGAGGTGGAAAAGAAAAATTCAAAGGTCCCTTTTTGCAAATAGCCCCTCGAATCCAAAAAGGTAGAAAATGATATTCAAGAGAACGTCTTAGTCATGTTTGACCAAGGTATTCCTTTTTCGTAGTTAGTCTATCTCAACCCGAAAAAGGGTTAAACTTATATTGAGACGACATCAATTCCTTTACTTTAAGGAGCTCGAAATGACAAGTGATTGACGATATTTTCATGTTTTGAGAGTCATAAAAGAGTTGAAAGATGACTCCACCTAGAGGAACAAGTGGTATCAAAGGTAGCAACTGCTTTTGGTGATGATGGAATTGCTTGAAACATGCAAAGTTCAAGAAGTTGGCTAAGAAGACCACTCATTTCAACGGTTCCTTAGGAAAGGGTAAACAACTAAGTGAAAGTGTATGATCGGACAAACAAATGGTGATGATGGAATGAAAAAACCAAGCCTCATCTAGAAAAAAATGTGTTGATAAAAATGGCAATCACGAGAGGTGTATAGGAATGGTTTCATTTTGTACACAAGCTTGAGACATGGGAAACTATGCTTGAGAACCCTTGAACATGGTTTCATTTTTACACAAGCTTGAAACATGAGGAGAAATTCTGCTTAAGAGTGGTTTAATTTTTACACAAGCTTGAAACAGAGACAAACTATGCTTGGAATAAGTTTGCATGCCCCCCCCATAATGACTCAATTCAAGGTACATGCCCCCGAGATTCATTTCATTCACCTAAGTAGAATACTGGTTACTTACAGGTGGATGGAATGAAGGTACATTTACGAGATCAAGTGAAAGACTCGACGAGGAATTTACGATATTTAATCAAAGACTCGAATTGAAAGTGGATTTGTTTCATTTTTTAACGAGGTTGACACAGTAAAAGAACTATCCTCATAGGAACATGTTTCATTGTTTAAGGAGCTTGAAATAAGAAAAGGAACTTTGCTTTGGAGACCTTGTTTCATTTTTTAATGAGCTTGACACAATAAAAGGAACTATGCTTCGACACCTTGTTTCATTTTTTAACGAACTTGACACAAGAAAAGGAACTTTTTTTTGACACCTTGTTTCATTTTTTACGAGCTTGAAACAAGAAAAGGAACATTGCTCTGACACGTTATTTCATTTTTTAACAATCTTAACATAAGAACAGGAACTTTGCTTTGGTACATGATCATGGCCCATAAGAGTTCATGCCTTCCAAGAGTTTCTCATCAGAAGGGAGAACAACACTCTGGAAATCAGGGTCCAATTCCCCCAGTACGTGATGCACTATATCACCGACTAGATCATCAGTGGACACGAGCATGGAACATGTTGCCACATAATTAACCTATGGCAGGGAAGATACCACTTGCATGTAAGGAACATTTAGGGTTTATGGTTGATTGGGAGCTATATTAGGACCAATGAATGAAATTTGATCAATGGTCACAATTCTTCCTTCATGCAGGAAACATATCATACAAAATAGAGAAGAGACAAGAGCTCTCATGAAATAAGTATAGTCACACCCAAGGAGTAAGTTAAAATCCAAAGGGCCTTGCACAACCATCACATCGATGTAGACGATCTTTCCTCCCAAATTAATAGGAAACTTAGGAAGGATCCCCAATGGTTGATTAGTTCCTCTGTTAAAATCCAAAAGAATCTGGGTAACAAGCACAAGCTGTGGAGAACAAAAATATTTCCAAGTAGTTGAAGACATAATTCTAACAGATGCACCTTCATCTATTATTGTGCTAGGTATAGCTACATTATAGGCATTTACTGTGATCTCCAAGGGCACATAAGAAGGAAGACGATGTCCTGCCAGTCGACTCCAATCAAAGGAAGCAACTAGACTAATTGGAGGGGATTTCATGTGAACAGGAGAATTTTCCCCTTATGTTATGGGAACGAGAGAATCCCCCTCATGTATCATGGGAATGGAAGGATTTCCTTCTATTCATGGGAATCTGAAGAAACAAAAATAACCTAAGTGGTATGAGGTTCACTCTCTACAAGAAATGACTAATCAACTAAAGGTGAAATCAAGTCAATTGTTTTCTCTGTTGAAAATGCAGCAAGATGATGGAGCTTAGTGAAATGAAGTCGCCTTCACTAAGTGGGCCCGCAGGCAAATTTTGGTGCAAAATCTATTTTTAGACTATGTCTATTTTTAGACATATGGAGCATGGTTCGGGGATTCCAATATGAGATTCTTGGAGCATTGGTCATGTTGGTAAAAATAGATGGGGACTATTTTGTGACCTATAGGTCGAAGAGGTCGAAGTCTATTTTTAGACCCGCTCTAAAATAGAAGCCATCATTATTAATTAATAATATTTGACCTAAAATGCTAGCTTACTTCTCTGGGACACTTACCGAGCTACGTAAGTGGCTCATGCATCTGACAGAGGAATTATGCTATTCCTAGGTTATATTAAGACCACATGGTTGAATTCTGGGGCGAGACTTCAAAAGGGTTTGGTGTATTAATGAGATGTGCGTTGGTGGAGTTGTGTTCCGTTTATTTTAGTTGAACTAGTTGAGATTAGTTTAACTAGCTAATCAATTAGTTATGAGTGGAGTGAATTAAATATTATTTAATTCATTAATTAGTAACTCATTATTCAACTCAAGAACACATCAGTTCACTACAGTGCATGATCAGTTCAGTGGAGACCAGTGAAAGAGGTAGATGAAAGGATGGAGTTAGCTATCAGTGGCGACATCAGTTGTGCATGAGATTTGCACCACACTTGGAGGAATTGCCCATGAGTGATTGGCGCCCACAAGCCAAGGAGATTCAAACCTTGACCCTCGAAACAGAGTTCCTGGATTGCGTACGTGGCAAGGTGACTGGCGGTGACATGACAGGCAAAGAACTCGTTCAAAACTGGCTAGACTGTAAATCGAATGAGAAAAGTACGCAGTGCTCGTGAGGAGTATTGCATCTGGTTTGTTACTTGATTTCTCCATTATAATATACACACAGCTGCGGGGTTTTCAGCTACAAGCTTTCCCCATACATACTGAGTTAATGTGTATGATGATTTGATGTGTTATCGCTTGATTTTATTTCCGCATGTTTGATGATCTGAGTGGAAGAGATTATGTGTTGCATATAAATTTGAATTGTATGTGATCAGGATAGTCTCGGTGGATAATTAATCATTATTCAGAAAATTTCTACATGGTATCGAAGCTATTGAAGTTCAGATTGATCATCACAGTGATTACAAACTTATTTCGGTAGACAGAGTCTGCATGCGGGCCAGGTAGCCTCCGAATTCATCTTTCTTCGGAAAGTGAAAGGTCTGGTAAATGCCCCTTGCAGTCAATCTCTGTGCTAGAAATAATTTGTTCTCACAGATCTAGAGCGGTTGAGCTTTGAGGTGGAATTCGAATTTTGCAGCAGTTTTGTTTTCTTGGTGCCATTGTTGAAAATGTCTTTCAACGGTTTGCGACTCGAATATGCTCTTGAAGGCAGTTCGAATTATGTTGCATGGAAGGATCGCATGGAAGCAGTATTAGAAGATAATGGTCTGAAGGAGTTCGTAGATACGGATGTCCAAAAGCCCACTGATGCAGCTGAAGTCGAAGCATGGCAAAAGAAGATGGCGAAATGTCGAAGGATCCTGTTGGAGGGCGTTAAGGATCATATTGTATCCAGCCTGCATGGAAAGGCTACTCCATATTTAATGTGGAAAGCTTTGACGGATCTATTCCAGAGTAAGAGTGACCAAAGGAAGCTGGCGCTCAAAGATAAGCTCATGAACATCAAGATGGAGAAGGGCGACAGTATCGCCAAATACCTCACGAAGTTCACTCAGTGCAGAGATGAGCTGGGAAGTGTGGGGGTGACTGTCGAAGATGAGGACATGGTCGACCTGGCTCTCCTTGGTCTTCCGAAGGATTGGCACTCATATCAAGATAGTGTCAATGGTCGGGAGAAGCTGCCGGGATGGGAGCGCCTTTGGGCGGATCTCATGCAGGAGGAGATAAGGAGGACTACTCGGGATGGATCTTCATCAAAGGGAGCTGATGAAGAAAATTGCGCTTTGGTTGACAAAGCAAAGAAGGGGAAGGGTAAGAAAAACCTCCTATTCCTCAACCAAAGGGCAATAGCTATGATCAGTCAGTGGCCATTTTCACCGGCCATGATCACGCGCCAGAGGGCCACCAATTGTCCAAAGAAGAAGAAGAATGGGCAAGCAGGAAGATTCTTAGCGGGAAGTCGCTCTGCCAGCTCGAGCTTGACTTTTCGCCGATCGCACAAAGCCTGGTTTCGGGCGTACTCGTACCCAGATGGTTCTTGGACAGCGGTGCGTCATTTCATATGACGGGAGATCGGGAGTTGTTCTCAGATCTGGAGGACAAACATTTGGGTGTGCACATCGAGATGGGCGATGATGGTAGATACAGTGCGACTGGTATCGGTACCATATCCTTTCAGAGGGAGTCTGGTAAACCCTTTGTACTGAAGGATGTCATGCATGTACCTGGATTGAAGAAGAACTTGATCTCTGTGGCGATGTTGGAGGATAAGGGGTATGATGTGGTCTTCAACGAAGGAAAAGCATTCCTGCGCAATAAGACTACTGGAGAGACCCGGAAGATAGGGGTTCGAACCAAGAACCTTTATCAGTTGCAGGTAGATGGCTGCGTAGAAATGGCATGCAAGGCGAGAGAAGTGGTGAGCCGGGATGATGAGGGCGAACTGTGGCACAGGAGATTGGGCCACCTTCACCATGGAGCTTTGAAGATTCTGCAGCAGATTTCTACTGGACTTCCTAAGGGCACTCTTGCGCAGTCAGATCAGTGCAAGGGGTGTACTTTAGGGAATTATGTGAAAGCCACCTTTCACGAGAAGGATAGTCGCGCCACGACGATCCTTGAGAGAGTTCACACAGACGTGTGTGGTCCTTTCTCAGTTGCTTCGACAGCAAAGCACAGGTATTATGTGACTTTGTTGACGATTTCTCTCGAAAGTGCTGGATCTTCTTCGACAACCGATCATATTCACGAAGTTCGTGAGATCAAAGCACCCAAGGAGAAGGAGTTTGTTAAAGGTCTTTGCTTCATGAGTGACAACTCGACTCTACAGTAAGAACTATCCCGGCCTCCTAATATTATGAAGTTAGTCGTTATGATTCGGAGAGAGCCTGCCCAGCCCGCAACCTGCTATGAACCAGCATTTTGAACGAAGAACAGAACGATTGTGGGTGCTGCACGGACGATGTTGCATGATCAGGGCCTACCCCTTCACTTGTGGGCTGAGGCATGCAATACAGCAGTGTATGTGCAAAATCGTTGTCCTCACAAGGTTCTTGGCATGAGTACACCGGAGGAGGCTTATTCTGGCAAGAGGCCTGATATTTCCCATTTGCGGATCTTTGGCTCTCCTGTCTACATGCATGTGACGAAGGATGCAAGAAGGAAGCTGGATCCAACCGCTGAGGTTGGAATATTTGTGGGGTACACTGATACACCTCACAACTATCGGGTGTATTTGTCGGACAGTCGCAAGACTGTTGTGCGACGGGATATAAAATTTCAGGAGGAGAAAGCCATGCAGTGTTCGCTTGAGAGGGAGCTACACTTGCATGCAGATGAGGAGCTGTTAGTTCCTAAGGAGGAGCTTCCGGATGTGGATCAGCCACAAGAGGAAGTTCAGGAGGTGGAAGAAACCACCCATGCAGCGCCAACCATCAGAGGGCGCATGCGCACTACAGAAGCTGAGCGACTGGCTCGAGATGCAGAGAAGGTTGTAGGACCACCTACAGCACAGCACAGACAGAGGCAGTCACCGGATCGGTACACTGGATACATGGCTCTTGTGAGTCAATGTGTCGTGATGGAGCCATCCTCTTTTGAGGAAGCTGTGGAGGAACCCGCATGGGTAGATGCCATGATCGAAGAATATGATTTGATCGTCAGAAACAGTGCATGGGAGATTGTCCCAAGACCGGAAGGGAAATCAGTGGTGGGTTCGTGATGGATCTACAAAGTGAAGCAGGCGGTTGACGGGAGTGTGGAGAAGTACAAGGCGAGATTTGTCACCCGTGGCTTCTCACAGATCAAGGGGATCGATTATTAGGAGACCTTTGCACCTGTCGCAAGGTACTCTTCCATACGGATGATCCTTGCTCTCTCAGCGCAGATGGGATGGCACATCCATCAGATGGATGTGAAGACTGCGTTCCTCAATGGAGTTATTGAGGAGGAGGTGTACATAGAGCAGCCTGAAGGTTTCGAGATCTTCAGCAGTGAGTCGCATGTGTGCCAACTCAAGAGAGCACTGTACGGGCTAAAGCAAGCACCTCGTGCTTGGTACACTCGGATAGACAGCTACTTCACCGGGCTTGGATTCTCCAAGAGTGAGGCGGATCCAAACCTGTACCAGATTGTGGTGGAGGGGAAGCTGTTGATCATCGTTCTGTATGTAGATGATCTGATTTTGACTGGCGATACGCAGTTGATACTTTCATGCAAGGAGGATCTTGCACGAGAGTTTGAGATGAAGGACTTGGGTATCCTTCATTATTTCCTGGGATTGGAGATTTGGCAGCGCAGCGGAGGACTGTTTGTTTCTCAGGGCAAGTATGCCCGAGAGATTCTGGAGAGGTTCAACATGCAAGGCTGCAAGCCTGTTGACACTCCCTCCGGTGGTTGGAGGCAGAGGACACTACCACGGGAGGTAGGATGTGCCACCGTTCATCGACAACAGGTCGCTATGCATGAACGTCATGAAGCTATGGTTAAGCCTACCAAGCTCTTTGGGAAGGCGGGCAAGCATGTATTGCGCTATATTAGAGGCACACCGGGATATGGTTCATGGTACAGACAGGAGGATTAGTTGAGGCGGCATAACTTCACAGATTGGTATCATCATACCGTAGACGGTGTACAGGGGTCCCCATATCACCAGCATTTTATTGTTATTAGTGTAACCCCTTTATTGTTATTATTGTACCCTTGTAACCCCCATTTTGTTATTGTGCCCTTAAATTATTATTGTTAGGTCGGCTAGGATTACATTGTGGCCCACTAGGATTACATTATGGCCCCATGGACTCCTATATATAGAAAGGAGGTTTTGTGAATTGTATCATCCAAGAATTGTTCATTTATGTAATGTATTGGAGGTTGCCCCTTCGAAGTGGCTTATTTCTAAGGCGTTCATATCTCTTTTCTTCTATTTTTGGAGCTGGTTACACAACATTTGGTATCAGAGCTTTGGATTCTAGGGTTTCGCTGCTCCAAACAGGTCATCGTGGCATTTTCGCTATAAATTTTTTTATACGAAGTCTCAGAAGCTGAAATTTTTACAGTGTGAAGCTGAAATCCATAGGAAGCTTCTCAAAACATTTCAGATCTTGTTTGAATATAGAGTACCATTCCCAGGAAGTTAGGTATTTTCTGTACTACAACAAAGCCATCGTGGCATTTGCGCCGAGGGAATGCTTTTGTGCACGAAGGGTCGCAGTCTGAAATTAATATGGTGCGAAGCTGAACCTAAGGAAATTTCTTCAAAAAAATTTTCAGAACTTGATTCAATATTTTTGGAGATATGATCTGTGGAAGGTAGTGCTTTTTCAGGGTCCTGAATTTCATCTCAAAGAGGTGATCGTGGGAAAAGTTCAATAACTCTCTCTCTGGGCATCGGATTGGAGTGCCGTAAAAAGTGGTTGCAAGTACACAGACTATAGTTTCTTGGCTATCAATTTCAGATACAAAGGACAAAACAGTGACATGTGTCAAGTCGTACAATGCGCTTCTCATCGAACCAAACTGTAGATTAGGTCATCATGGGAGATTGGACACAACTTTGTCTTGGAGTACATCAAAATCGTCGCACCTGTGGAATTTGAAAGAAGATTCGTAGGGTGGGCCACAGGCTGAATTTCAGATATCGAAGATTTTCAAGCACAGAGATAATACAATTTCAATATCGAGCTCCTCAAAGCTAGAAAAAGGTGTGTATTTTTTTTCCGAATTGCATAAGTCTTGTTTGAAGAATCAAGTTGAATTGATTGCAAGGGCCTATTGTAGAATAGATATCAATATTGTAGTCTGAAATGGCCCCTAAAAAGAATTCAACACCCATTAAGCCTTTAGAAGGCTCTACTATTACTCATGAAGATGAAGAATGGCAACATGACATGTCAAAATTACACGAGCAAATGCAACAAATTTCGCTCTCGCAAAGAACAACAAAAAATGAAATGGAAGTTTTGAAGAAAGGCGTGGAAACTAAGATGAATGGTTTGGAAGCTAAGATGGATGGCATGGAAGTCGTCATGGAAGCTAAGATGGATGACATGAAGAATGATCTAAAAGCATACATGGAAGGCTTGATGACAAGCTTAAAACCAGAAATGATTCCTAATGGCGGAAATATAGGAGAAGAACCTCCTGATGAGAACAAAATAAATGTTAATCATGATTCCATAAACTCGACTGTTGGCGGGAAGAACCACCATATTCCAAAAATGGATATGAGGAAGTTTGATGGAAAGGATCCTGTAACATGGATACTACAGATGGAGCAATATTTTGATCTCCATAACGTGCAAAACACGCAAAAGGTACGCATTGCAACTTTACATTTAGAACAAAATACATTTGTATGGTATCAATGGCTTTGCTCCCGTAAAAAAATTGTCACTTGGTCAATTTTTACGGAGGAAATGATAGCATATTATGAGGATACAAAGAGCAACACCTTCTTTAGCCAATTGATAAATCTCAAACAAAAGGGTTTAATGGGGGAGCACATTGAGGACTTCCAAAAATTGAATATAAGGGTAACCGATATTCCAGAGGAACACAGGATTGATCTCTTCATAGGCACTTTAAAGGATAACATCCAACATGAAGTTCGCGTTTTGGAACCTGATTCATTGGAGAAGGCATTCAGGTTGGCAAGAAAAGTTGAATGTGAAATTATGGCGACAAGGAAGCCTACCACTCAATTCTATAAAGAAGGAAGTGTTGCTACACCTAGATTTCCACAACCTACAAGGTTGACACCACAACAATTGGAAGAAAAAAGAGCAAAAGGGCTTTGCTACAGTTGTGATAGCAAATACACGAAAGGTCATAAGTGTGCTGAGAAGAAATTATTTTACATAGATTGTGAAGAGGAAGAAGAAAATGAACAAGAAGAGGATATACACCAGGAACCAGCCCTAGAAGAGGAAGAAATGAATCCAACCATATCGTGTAATGCACTGCAGGAATTACCACTCCTCAAACTCTCAAGATAAAAGGACAAATCAAGAAGAAAAAGGTAATAGTGTTGATTGATTCAGGTAGCACCCATAATTTTATTCATTGTAAGGTAGCCAAGGAATTAAATTGTTTCCTATACCCAGCACCAGAATGTCAAGTGATGGTTGCTAATGGAGGAACTATAAATTGCTCCGGAAAATGCCATAATATTAAGCTAACCATGGGGGAATATGTATTGACTAGTCCAATGCTTTCCATTCCTATGGGAGGTGCTGATGTTGTACTAGGAGTACAATGGTTACAATCTTTGGGGATGGTAGCTTTTAATTTTCAAGAACTTTCTTGAAATTTTTTTCAGAAAGAAAGGAAGTCGAATTACGGGGTATTGCGGGGAAGCTGGGAAAGATAATAAGCTCTAATGTCATGACAAAGCTTTTAAAGAAAGAACAACGAGGCGTAATTGCACAATTATGCTCACTAGAAGTTCCAACATCAAAATCATCTATTTCTGCAGATCTCCAACAAGTCTTGGACAATCATTCCAAGGTGTTTGAAACTCCAAAAGGACTCCTACCTATTCGTGATCATGATCATGCTATTCATTTGATTCCTGGAAGTGTTCCTCCAAACATCAGGCCTTATAGATATCCTTACTTCCAAAAGAGCGAAATTGAACGTATGATTGCAGAAATGTTAGAGGCGGGTATAATTCAACCCAGTCAAAGTTCTTTCTCTGCTCCCGTAGTATTGGTGCACAAGAAGGATGGATCATGGCGCATGTGTCCGGATTATAGGGAGCTCAATAAGCTCACCATTAAAGATAAATTTCTCATTCCTGTGATCGATGAATTATTGGATGAATTACATGGAGCAATTTATTTTACCAAGTTGGATCTTCGTTCAGGATATCATCAAATTAGAATGAAGACTGAAGATATTCTGAAAACAGCATTTCGAACTCATGAGGGTCATTATGAATTTTTGGTCATGCCTTTTGGCCTTACCAATGCACCTTCTACATTTCAAGGTTGATGAATTCCATTTTCAAACCCTTCCTTAGAAAATTTGTGCTAGTATTTTTTGATGATATACTAATCTACAGCAGGTCTTGGAAGGATCATGTTGAACATGTTGACAGGGTGCTCAAACTATTGCAGGAGAAACAATTATATGCAAAAAGATCCAAATGTTTCTTTGGAGTACAAGAGGTGGAATATCTGGGTCATATTGTATCTCACGAGGGTGTTAAAGTAGACCCTAACAAAATTAAAGCCATTAAGGAATGGAAAGTTCTCACAACCATAAAGCAGTTGCGAGGATTTCTCGGGTTAACAGGGTATTATCGCAAGTTTGTTAAGAATTATGGGAGAATAGCAGCACCTCTAACAACATTATTGAAGAAAGATGCATTTTCATGGACTCCTGAAGCAACTAAGGCCTTTGAACATCTTAAAGAGGAAATGTGCCTAGCACCGGTCTTAGCTACGCCAGACTTCACAAAACCTTTATTGTGGAATGTGATGCCTCAGGAAATGGAATTGGTGCAGTTTTAATGCAGGAAGGAAGACCCATTGCTTTTGAAAGTCGTCCAATCAAAGGAAAGTATTTACAGAAACCTATTTATGAGAAGGAAAAGTTAGCAATACTACATGCACTAAAGAAATGGCGAACTTACCTAATGGGAAGACACTTCAAGGTAAAAACTGATCATGATAGTCTTAAACACTTTTTGGAACAAAGACTATCTTCAGAAGAGCAGCAAAAATGGGTCACAAAGATGTTGGGTAATGACTTTGAAATAATATACAAAAAAGGAAAGCTTAATGTTGTTGCAGATGCACTCTCAAGAAAGAATGAAGAGGTGGAAGCATTGCTTTGTGCCATTTCTATTATCCAACCAGATTGGATATCCGAAGCAAGAGATGAATGGAAGAAGGACAAAGATGTATGGACACTCATTCAAAAGTTGCAGCAAGATCCTAGTACATCTGATACATTTAGTTGGAAAATGATTCCTTATGGTACAAAGATCGCTTATATCTTTGTAAGAATTCCCAACTAAAACAAAAGATTCTTCTGGAATTGCACACTTCTCCTTTAGGAGGACACTCAGGATTTTTAAAAACTTACCACAGGGTGAAGAAAGAATTTTTTTGGGATGGCTTTAAATCTGATATTCAAAAGTTTGTGGCGGAATGTTTGGTTTGCCAGTCGAATAAAGTGGAAACAATTAAGACCCCGAGACTTCTACAACCTTTATCCATTCCAAGTCAACGTTGGGAGGAGATTTCAATGGATTTTATCACAGGTTTACCTAAGTCCGAAGGAAAGAGTGTCATCATGGTGGTAGTTGATAGACTTACCAAGTATGCACACTTTGTGCATTATCTCATCCATTTAAAGCAAGTACAGTTGCTACTACATTTATGGACAGAATTCAAAAGCTACATGGAAGCCCAAGGGTTATTGTGAGCGACAGAGATCCCATTTTTATCGGAAATTTTTGGACGGAGTTATTTTCTTGTTTGGGTACTCAATTAGCTCATAGCTCATCTTATCATCCTCAATCTGATGGTCAAACTGAGATAGTAAATAAATGTTTGGAAGGATATCTTCGTTGTTTTGTATCTGATAAACAAACACAATGGGTCAAGTGGTTACCCCTTGCTGAATGGTGGTATAACACTTCCTTCCATACTGCAGCAAAAATGACCCCATTTATGGCACTTTATGGATATCATCCACCATCCATCACATCATCTTTAAGGAAAAATTCAAAGGTTCAAGCAGTGGAAGATCACATCGAGCATCAGCAAGAAGTTCTCCAACTCTTAAAGGATAACCTGAATTTGGCACAAAATCGAATGAAACAACAGGCAGATCAACATCGCAGCGAGAGAAGTTTTGATGTAGGAGATTGGTTATTTTTACGGCTACAACCATATAAACAAATGTCCCTCAAGCAAGCTAAGAAGGATAATAAATTATCGCCAAAGTACTATGGTCCTTACAAGGTGTTGCAAAAGATTGGTACTATGGCATACAAATTGTAGCTTCCTGATTCTTCGCGAGTGCATCCAGTTTTCCATGTTTCATGCTTAAAGAAGGTTATAGGTGAAAATCTTCCAGTTCAAAAAATATTTCCAGAACTTGATGAGGAAGGAAAAATCATATTGGAACCTGAAGCGGTCACGGAAACAAGAACTCGACAGCTACGGAATCGATCAATTTCACAGTATCTCATCAAGTGGAAGAACTTACCCACTGAAGATTCTACATGGGAGGATGAGAATTTTATACAGAAGCACCCAGAGCTACTCAAGTGTTGAGGACAACACTTTTTTGAAGGAGAGGGGCATGTTAGGTCCCTATATTACTAGTATAGTCCCTTATTGTTGTTAGTGTAACCCCCTTATTGTTATTATTGTACCTTGTAACCCCCATTTTGTTATTATTGTGCCCTTAAATTATTATTGTTAGGTCGGCTAGGATTACATTGTGGCCCACTAGGATTACATTATGGCCCCATGGACTCCCATATATAGAAAGGAGGTTTTGTAAATTGTATCATCCAAGAATTGTTCATTTATGTAATGTATTGGAGGTTGCCCCCTCGAAGTGGCTCATTTCTAAGGCGTTTATATCTCTTTTCTTCTCTTTTGAGTTGGTTACACAACATTACAACTACTGGGCCGGGAGAATCATGATGCGTTCATATGTTCCCACGGAGGATCAGGATGCCGACATCCTGACGAAGGCGCTCACCAGGAGCAAGTTCGAATTCCACAGAGGCAGGATAGGGGTTGCAGATAATCCATATCTTGCTGAGAGGGAGTGTTGAGAATGCAGCAAGATGATGGAGCTTAGTGAAATGAAGTCGCTTTCACTAAGTGGGCCCGCAGGCAAATTCTGGCGCAAAGTCTATTTTTAGACTATGTCTATTTTTAGACATATGGAGCATGGTCCAGGGGTTGCAGTATGTTATTCTTGGAGTATTGGTCATGTTTGTAAAAATAGATGGACCTCTATTTTTTAGACATATAGGTCGAAGTCTATTTTTAGACTGCCTATCCTAAAAATAGGGAAGTCAAATATTATTTACCCTTAATAATATTTGGACTCTAAATAGCAGTTTACTCTCTTGGAGCACTTCAGTTCGAGCCTTGGAAGTGGCTCATGCATCTGACAGAGGAATTACGCTATTCCCAAGGGTTTGATGGCATCATGCATGGTTGACTTCAGTTAGGACTTCAGTGGCAGAAGTTTGGTGGAGTTAATGAGACAGCTAGTGGAGTTGTGTTCGGTTTAATTTAGTTGAACTGGTTTAGATTAGTTTAACTAGCTAATCAACTAGTTATGAGTGGAGTGAATTAAATATTATTTAATTCATTAATTAGTAACTCATTATTCAACTCAAGAACACATCAGTTCACTACAGTGCATGATCAGTTCAGTGGAGACCAGTGAAAGAGGTAGATGAAAGGGTGGAGTTAGCTATCAGTGGCGACATCAGTTGTGCATGAGTTTTGCACCACACTTGGAGGAATTGCCCATGATGATTGCGCTGTCAAGCCAAGGAGATTCGAACCTTGGATCTCTATATAGACAGGCCATGATTGCGCAATAGAGGCAAGGCAATTGGCGGTGAGTTTTGAACTAGTAACCTGTTCAAAACTGAGCTAGATTGTGAGTAACTGTATGAGAAAGTACCGAGTACTTGTGAGGAGTATTGTACTGAGTTAGTTACTTGATTTCTCCATTATAATATACACAATAGCTGCGGGGTTTTCAGCTATAAGCTTTCCCCATACATACTGTGTTAATGTGTATGATGATTTGATGTGTTATCGCTTGATTTTATTTCCGCATGTTTGATGATCTTAGTGGAAGAGATTATGTGTTGCATATAAATTCGAATTGTATGTGATCAGGATAGTCTCGGTGAATAATTAATCATTATTCAGCAAATTTCTACATTCTTAACCAATGGTTGGTCGGGAACAAACTCCTAGCATTCACTTTTAAAGAGAGTGGGGTGGGGGATGGACCAACGATGACTTCTGGTCAATCTCTTGATCAACTAATGGAGGACCAAGGGAAAGCTTTTAGTAACTAGCGAGAAGACAAGGCTGATAAGTTGTAAGGTTTTCCAATACTTTGGAGGCTTCATCCATATAGGGAAAAATGTGAATGGGATGATTCCCTTCACATAACCTGCAGGGAAATTTAACTTTACCATGTTTCCTGTGGACCTTACTATCACTAGTTGAGGTTTTATGACCAGCATGATCTCGAGAGGCCGATGAGAAAGGCTGATGTGAGCCTGTGGACCACACTTCTAACACCTTGGGGATACTAGGACAATCTCTATGAAAGTGGTCACCCTTACATAACTTGCAAGGGAATTTGACTTTGCGGGGATGATCAGAATATATGTCAATATCAATTGCATCGATAACAATGGTTGCTTGGTTTCCCCATTACTTATTTTGCTTCTTCTTCTTTGTCCTCACTTTCTTCTTCTTAGCTTCCTAGTTACTAGAATCCAGACTTTCACTAGGTGAAGAGGAAGAACGGGGTGAAGAAAAAGGCGAAGTAGGTAAGGGGTTAACTTTAGGTTCAACATGAGGTTGAACCTGTTCAAGCGAAAGCGAACTTGGTTGAGAATCTTGGACATTTGAAACCATAGGGGGTTGAAATAAACTAAACTGGCAAACCAATGGTTAATCCCGGGAGGGAAAATGTTTCCATATAAGGAGCGCCAACATTTCCAAAGGAATGAAAAGGACCGAGATTCCCATCTAAGGGGATTCCTTGATTGGTAAACTCGAGAATTGTTGCCATTAGGCTCAACCTAAGATCCCCAGTGGAGTCGCCATTTTGTTATGTAGATAATCCCTGTTGCAGACAACAACAATCTCTCTATTCCTAAACAAAGGATCTAGCAATAAACCAGACAATTGTACACAAACCTTCCTAGCTAATATCATAAAATACAAAACAAGACAAATATCCTACCTTGCTCTAATGCTAACACCCATTAGTGTTGTTTCCTGATATTCTCACTTCCAAGTTCAATCCTTTAAGCATCGTCACATATGTTTACTTGCAAGTAAGATCAAATCAAATCGACAAAAACATGTATAGCATAATTTTCTCTAACATAAAATACGTGAAAGATCAGAGAGTTACACACTAAATGCATAATCATTTACACATTTATGGAAGACAAACGTATAATTTATTATTATTAGAAACAAGGGAAGCATACAACCATTTAAGCTCTGATGTTGGAAGCCACCTTCGGATGGGTTTACAAGTCCTCGCCAAGACCTTCAAGTACTCCTTTCTCCTTTAGAAAATGGAAGAATTTAGGTGCAACTAAGCACAAGGTTGGCAAACAACATTGATCAACCTGCAAAGATCAATTACATTGATCAACCATTTGGAGAATGCATGGTATTCATCTATAGGGAAGAAGGAGAGGTTAGGGATCCACAAAAGGGGGAAGAAGGTCTACATATTAAGGGGAGGATCCCTAATTGTAGGATCAAAGGCCTGAAATGGGAGTCCTAGACCCTATCCCTATTCAACAGTTACCAGATCCGCGCCATCAAAGCTTATAGAAGGAGAAACTTCCCTTCCATTTTTGGAGAAACTCTAAAAGAAGGGCATCATGATTTTTCACTTGAATTATCGCATTGGCAGCACTATACATAGGTCATGGTGAAGGTGACAAGTGTGAGGGTTTAACTATAGGGACCACGCTGGGTCTGCAAATAGGGTTTATCACGATTTTTTTGTAGAATTTCTTCAAGGCATTTCTCTTGGTATTTAGGGATGCTTTGATCATGTGTTTGTGGTGAACACATTAACATCATTTGTGACTTTGCAATATTTGGAGAAAATTTTGACAGCTCAGGGCATGAGATAAGGAGTGCGACAAAAGACTGTATAACATAAATGAAGGGAAAGTTTGTAGAAAAATATCAAGATTATTGCAAACACTATTGATTTTTGAAGGGTCTTCTAAAGTGATAATTACTTCTTATTATTTCTTAGGTTAGTATTTTCTTTCATTCACATTTATCATAAAGTAATTACACAAAAGATCTCCACAGTAGAAACAAAATGGCAGTAGGATCATAAATAAATAACCAAACAAGAAACATAATAATTTACCCTAGGAAAACCCACATTGGGGAAAAACCCAACAACCTTTTCCTTAGAGAAATCATTAAGCTCAACAAAGATACATATAATTCTTCAAGTCAAAATAATATCAAACTGACTAGTAAAATAACCCTAGTCACATCTAATCAAATTGTCCTCTTGTCAAGTCAAATTGGTGCCCAACGAACTTAGCCTAGTCTGATCTACTGGGGCCGAAATGGCCTACCTATACACCCAATAATTTTATTTATATTTCTTAGGTATGCCCATAAAATCTGCATTCAATTTGTATTTGCTTTGCCTAAGATTCATTCAATATTCTACCTCATATTCATCTTATTCTTTGCCTCAAATTCATCTTGTTTTCTGCCTCAAATTCATCTTGTTTTCTCCTTCAGTAGTTTGAATTTCTTGCTTGAGAATGAGGTATAAATTGATTTATATAGAGTCATCTGTGAGGTTGAATGGGTGTCTCTTTTAATTTTGCCAACTTGACATCAAGATGGACGACTCGATCTTTTTCAGATCCAAAATTCAAATTTCAAAAATTCAAAATTCTTTCTTTTGAAACTGACATGAAGAACATGTCTTATATTTTTCATTACATATATTTCAAGCGCTAAAATATTAATTATGAAGACTGGCGTGTTAACTAAAAAGAAGATTTTATATTTCTCTCAATCAACTCCTCAAATCTCACGGAACAGATTAGATAGTGGGACAAGTCCACCCGATGTTTTACACCCTAATTTTATGGTTGTTTGGAGAATAATTTACAGTTTTTGTGATGGAAGAAAGTTAGTTATAGGGAATTTAAATAGAAAGTAAAAATAATTTAATATTTATAAAATATTGTTGAAATTTCATAAAAAGATAAAAAATAAAAGTCTATACATTGAAAAATTGGTGAACAAAATTTAAAATTCAAACATAAAAACGTAGCAACTTAGTCAATATTTTGAAGTCTTTCAGACTCAAAAACTGTAGAGCCTCTGCAACAACCCTGGTTAAAAATTCACGTAAAAAAATATAAGACTAAGGTCATGGGACACATATTCCTAGATGAATGGTGGGAAAAACACCCTAATGGGTGTTTACTTGGTTTATTATGGCTAAAGGAAATTGGCAAAGTCAATGGAAAAGGATTTGGAAAGGCATGAGCCATTAATTGACATTTTATTTATGAAAATAGTAGAAATTAGGAGAAAAGGAAGGTGAAAGGTCACATGTTACAAGTGAGGAGGAAAATGAAGAAAATAGAGGCCTCATTGATAAAAAGTCTTATGAGGATCAGTTGGCAAGTTTTTGCAAAGACATTTTGTCAGTTTTAGCATGAAGCTCTCTCTTATATTCTCTCTCTCATATTCTTGGACACAAGATTTTTCTTGGAGCACTCTTGGAGTGTGGCATACTTGAGATTTGGAGCAAGAAGGCAAAGGAAAAGTAGGAAAGCATAAGAGGACATCGAGATCAATATATATAGTGGGTTTTTTCATGCATCAAGCCGTACGTATGATTTTCAGTTCAAATGCATGAACATGCATGGTTTTCATACATTTGTCATTGGCATGTAGGATTATCGTATTGGTAGGAAGGTGGTGGTTTTTCCGTTGAGATTCAACAAGATGATGAGCTTAGTGAAAAGAGTCGCCTTCACTAAGTGGGCCCGTGGGCTATTTTTGGCGCAAAGTCTATTTTTAGACTATGTCTATTTTTAGACATGTCGATCATATTCTATGAGTTGCAGGATGCTATTTGTGGATGGTTGGTCAAGTTGGAAAAATAGATGGACTTCTATTTTTAGACATTTTGGGCGAAGTCTATTTTTAGACTGCCAGTCTAAAAATAGACATGTTAGATATTATTAGCTCTCAATAATATTTGGACTCTAAACATTATCTTATTCTCTTGGAGCACTGACATTCAGTTAACAGAATGTTTAGATCAGCTAACTGAATGAATTACACAATTCCTAGAGCTACTGGTGGTTCATGCATGGAGGACTTCAGTTAGAACTCAAGTGGCAGAGTCTGGTGGAGTTGGAGAAGTAGTTGGTGGAGTTGGTTTCTAGTTTAACTACACTTGTGGAGTTAAACTCAGTTGAACTGATTGTGTATATTTCTAAATGATTGATACTTTTAGTGGAGTTGAGTGAATTAATTAGTTAAATTAATTCACTAAATAATAACTCATTATTTAACTGCACAGAGACAACAGTTAACTACAGTGCGGAACAGATCAGTGGAGACTCAGTGGAGAGATTGGTGAAAGAGCAAGTGTGACTATCAGTTGTGACTATAGTGTTGCATTGTATGCACCACACATTGATTGTAGATGCCAATGAGGATTGCGTGAGAAATGATGGAAAAATTCAAACTCATCCAGAGTCATTCTTCAGCAGGGATTGCACAGTAGAGGCAGGCTATCAGGAGGGAAAAAATTAGTGCAGATTTTTGCTGATTGTTCTTGATTAGTGTGCAACGATTGTATTGTACTGAGAGCTTGATATGATCAGCTTTGTATGAGGATTGTTACGTGATCTCTATGACATATATTATATATAGATAGCTGGGGTTTTCAGCTTCAGGCTTTCCTGTTAAACAACTGTGTTAATGTGTGTGAATTTTTATTGTTTCATGTGTGCATTGCAATCTTGATTTAATTTCCGCAAATGATCAATGGTGGAATAGATTCTGTATTTTGCATGACGTTAAAATAGTGTGAGATCAAGAGAATCTTGGACATATAATACATACATTATATAATTTATACATGGTATCAGAGCCGTGTTGATCATTGGAGGAGATTGCAATTATTGAAGCGGTTGAGTTTTGTGCTGGTGGAATTCAAATTTGCTGCAGTGTTTTCTTGGTGTCGAAGTTGAACATTCATTGAAATGTCTTTCAAATAATTGCGATTGGAGTATGCCCTTGATGGAAGCTCAAATTACATAGCATGAAAGGACAGGATGGAGGCGGTTCTGGATGATAATGGGTTGAAGGAGTTCATAGATGTTGATATTCTGAAGCCTGCTTCTAGCGATGTAGCCACACTTGACGCATGGCAAAAGAAGGTAGCAAAGTATCGAAGGATTCTATTGGAAGGTGTGAAGGACCACATTGTGTCCAGCCTTCACGATAAATCCACTCCATTCCTAATGTGGAAGGCTTTGACAGATTTTTTCCAAAGCAGAAGTGACCAGAGGAAGTTGGTGCTTAAAGACAAGCTCAGAAAAATAAAAATGGAGAAAGGTGACAGTATTCCAAAATACCTCACGAAGTTTTTCCACTACAAGGATGAGCTGGGAAGTGTGGGGGTTACTGTTGATGAAGAATACTTGGTGAGCTTGGCTCTCCTTGGGCTTCCGAAGAGTTGGCATAGCTACGAAGACTTTGTCAATGGATGGGAGAAACTGCCAGGATGGGAGTGACTTTGGTCGGATCTTGTGTAGGAGGAGATAAGGTGGGGTACCAGGGATGGATCTTCATCGAAGAATGAAGATAAAGAAATGGTGCTCTTGACGGCCAAAGTCAGAAAGTAGCAAGGAAGAATATTCCAAATCAAGCGAAACAAAAGACAAATGATTTGTCCAAAGGTGAATAAGCCTTTTCTCCGTCACCACGGGCGCTCGGCCACCACCCTACGTCAAGAAGAAGAACAAGATGCTGGTTTCAAAACGTAGAGGCCCAGCCTTGCAGGAATGTAGAGTTTGGTTTATCTTTGATCTCATGCTTATTTCTTGCGTGATAAGATCATGTTTCTTGACAAGGGTGCATCTTTTCATGTATGACCAGACAACATTGTCATAGTGATCCTGGAGGAAAGGATTCTGGAGCGCGTACCGAGAGCGGGCAGTATAGACAGAAAGCATCGGTATCGCAGACCATTTCTTTGAGGGAGTCCTAAACCTTTCATCTTGAAGGATGCCATGCATGTTCCAGGATTGAAGAATAATCTCATCTCTGTGGAGATGTTGGAAGACAAGGGTTATGATGTTGTTTTTAGTGAGGGGAAAGCTTTCCTGCGCCATAAAACAACTAGTCAAACCAGGAGGATAGGGATTCAAGTTAAGAATATTTCTCAATTGCAGGTAGATGGCTGCGCAGCAATGGCAGGCAAAGCAGAAGGAGTGGTGAGCCGGGATGACGGCGAATTGTGGCACAGGAGATTGGCCATCTTCACCATGGCACTTTGAAAATTTTGTAGCAGATTTCTACTGGGCTTCCCAAAGGTACACTTGCGCAGTTAGATCAGTGCAAGGGATGTACTTTGGGAAAATTTGTAAAGTCCACCTTTTCTTTATAAAAGAAGGACAGTCGCGCTCAACGCATCCTTGGAGAGAATCTGCTACGTACGGTGGACCTTTTCATGCTTCTGTCACCAAAGCATAGTAAGGTGATATTTGTTGGACACTTTTCAGCAGCCGGATTCCATGAAGAAGACGACATACCAAAGTTCGTGAGTTCGAAGGTGCTGGTTGAGAGCCGAGGTGCTTATGAAGATTTTGGAGTGATAATGGTGGGATGATATTCTGCGAATTAAAATTTCTCTGCAGCAAAGCATGAATTAAGAGAACTCATAGCACCCCACAACCCACAAGAAATGGGGTCGCCGAGAGGAAGAACAACGTACTGCGAAAGCCGTACTGCGATGTTTCGTGATGACCGTGCCTTCCCGGCGACACTGTAAGGCTGGAGTACGGTCACCGTGTTTATAAAACCATTGTCCTCACAAGATACTTGGCATGAGTACACCAAGAGGCGGTTGTGGTGAAGCTCGATATTTCTTATTTGAAGATTTTCGTCCAATGACTATCTTATGTGACGAAGGATGCCAGGAAGAAGCTGGAGCCGACCGCAAAGGTTGGGATATTTGTGGGATACACAGAAACACCCCACAATTATCGTGTGTATTTTCCAGACAATCAGATGACTGTTGTGCGAAAGGATATCAAATTTCATGAGGAGAAAGCCATGAAGTTGTTGCTTGAGAGGGAGCTACACTTACATTAAGATGAGGAGCTACTTGTTCCTAAAGATGAGCCTCAAGATGTGGATCAGCCACAAGAGGAGGTTCATGGAGTGGAAGAAACCACTCATGTAGCGCCAAACATCAGAGGGTGGAAGCGCACTACAGAAGCTGAGCGATTGAATCTTGATGCAGTGCAGAATGTAGGAGTTCCTACATCACAACGCAGACAGAGACAATCACCTGACCGATTTACTGGATACATGGATCTGATGAGCAAGTCTATCGTGATGGAGCCATCCTCTTTCAAGGAAGTTGTGGAGGATCCCGCATGGGTAGATGCCATGGTGGAAGAGTATGATTCAATTGTCAGAAACAATGCATGGGAGATTGTCCCAAGGCTGGAAGGGAAATCAGTAGTAGGTTCGAGATGGATCTAAAAAGTGAAGCAAGATGCTGATGGGAGCGTTGAGAAGTATAAGGCAAGATTTGTTGCCTGGGGCTTCTCACATATTGAGGGGATCGACTATGAAGAAACCTTTGCACCTATCGCAAGGTATTATTCCATACGGACCATCCTTGCTCTCTCAGCACAGATGGGTTGGCACATTCATCAGATGGATGTGAAGACTGTGTTCCTCAATAGAATCATTGAGGAGGAGGTGCACATTGAGTAGCATGAAGGATTCAAAATCTTCAGCAGCGAGTCGCATGTATGCAGGCTCAAAAGAGCGTTGTATGGGCTAAAACAAGCACCTCGTGCTTTGTACACACAGGTAGACAATTATTTCATCAGACTTGGTTTCGCCAAGAGTGATGCAGATCCAAACCTATACTAGATTGTGGTGGAGGGTAAGCTTTTGATCATTGTGCTTTATGCAGATGATTTAATACTAATGGGTGATGAACTGTTGATACACTCATGCAAGGCAGATCTTGCAAAGGAGTTTGGGATGAAGGACTTGGGCCTCCTTCATTATTTCCTGGGATTGGAAATTTGGCAGCAGAAAGGTGAACTGTTTGTGTCTCAAGGAAAGTACGCCTAGGAGATACTGGAGAAGTTTCACATGCAAGGCTGCAAGCCTATCGACACTCCTCTTCCTGGTGGTTGGAGGAAGGAGGATGCTACATCGACAGAGGTAGTGGATGCCACTGTTTATCGACAATTGGTTGGTTTGCTCATGTATTTAGTCAATACACGATCAGACATATGCTATGCGGTGAACCAGCTTTCACAAGCAATGGTTAAGCCTACCAAGCTCTTTTGGAAGGCAGGAAAGCATGTCCTGAGGTATCTCAGGGGCACATATGAGTATGGATTGTGGTACAGACAGACGAATGAGGTGAAGTTGCATGGCTTCACAAATGCAGATTGGGTAGGAAGCCCAACGGACAGAAAGAGCACATCTGGAGGGATTTTTAGTATCGGATCTACAACAGTTTCTTGGTACAGCAGGAAACAAAGATCCGTGGCACTCAGTTCAGCGGAGGCCGAGTACATGGCAGTAAGTTTGGCTGCATGCGAGGCTATATGTATGAGGAAGATCCTGCTTGGTTTGTTTGGTTCTCATTTAGATCATACTGTGATATATTGTGATAATCAGAGTTGCATTAAACTCTCGGTTAATCCAATATCTCATGATAGATCTAAACATATTGACATCCGGTACCATCATATCAGAGATTGTGTGTAGTGGAGGATCATGTTGCTTTCTTACATTCCTACGGAAGATCAAAATGCAGATATTTTGACGAAGGCGCTCACCAAGAGAAAATTCGAATACCATAGAGACAGGATCGGGGTGGCAGATAATCCCTATCTTGTTGAGAGGGAGTGTTGAGATTCAACAAGATGATGAGCTTAGTGAAAAGAGTCGCCTTCACTAAGTGGGCCCGTTGTGCTATTTGGCACAAAGTCTATTTTTAGACTATGTCTATTTTTAGACATGTTGATCATATTCTATGAGTTGCAGGATGCTATTTGTGGATGGTTGGTCAAGTTGGAAAAATAGATGGACTTCTATTTTTAGACATTTTGGGAAAAGTCTATTTTTAGACTGCCAGTCTAAAAATAGACATGTCAGATATTATTAGCTCTTAATAATATTTGGACTCTAAACATTATCTTATTCTCTTGGAGCACTAACATTCAGTGAACATATTGTTCAGATCAGCTAGTTGAAGGAATTACGCAATTCCTAGAGCTACTGGTGGTTCATGCATGCAAGACTTCAGTTAGAACTCAAGTGGCAGAGTTTGCTGGAGTTGGAGAAGTAGTTGGTGGAGTTGGTTTCTAGTTTAAATACACTTGTGGAGTTAAACTCAGTTGAACTAATTGTGTCTATTTCTAACTAATTGATACTTTCAGTGGATTTGAGTGAATTAATTAGTTAAATTAATTCACTAAATAATAACTCATTATTTAACTAGACAGAGACAACAGTTAACTACAGTGCATAACAGATCAGTGGAGACTCAGTGGAGAGATTGGTGAAAGAGCAAGTGTGACTATCAGTTGTGACTATAGTGTTGCATTGTATGCACCACACATTGATTGGAGATGCCAATGAGGATTGCATGAGCAAGGCTGGAGAAATTTGAACTCATCCAGATCCATTCTTCAGCAAGGATTCCGCAGTAGATGCAGGCTATCAGGAGGGAAAAAATCAGTGCAGATTTTTGCTGATTGTTCTTTATTAGTGTGTAGCGATTGTATTGTATTGAGAGCTTGATATGATCAGATTTGTATGAGGATTGTTACATGATCTCTATGACATATATTATATACAGATAGTTGGGGTTTTCATCTTCAAGCTTTCTCGTTAAACAACTATGTTAATGTGTGTGAATTTTTATTGTTTCATGTGTGCATTGCAATCTTGATTTAATTTCCGCAAATGATCAATGGTGGAATAGATTATGTATTTTGCATGAAGTTAAAATAGTGTGAGATCAGGAGAATCTTGGACATATAACACATACGTTATATAATTTCTACCTTTTCCTAAGATTTCCATTTCCTAGATAGCCATGGTGTTGTGGGTTTACCTTTATTTCTGGTTGGTGCTCATGTTCCTTATGGTTGTGGGTTGAGTTATTAGTTCTTGAAGCCTTGGTTGGACAAACACTCTTAAAGCCTTGAAACAACTTGGGTTGAGTTACTAGTCCTGAAAGCCTTGGTTGGAAAAAAACTCTCGAAGCCTTGTAACAACTTGGGTTGAAGTAGAAGTTGATGGTTGTCTCCCTTTCCTCGACATCCTTCTCTCCATAAATGCAGATGGTTCCCTCTCTCAAAGAGTTTTTCGCAAGAAAACCCATACGGGACAATACCTCCATGCGGGTTCTCATCATTTTCTGGCTCAGAAATTTGGTGTCCTGTGCACTCTTGCGACTCGTGCTCTTAGAATTTCTGATGACAGACCCTTGGAATCAGAGAAATCCCATCTTCTTGATGTTTTTGAAAATAATGGTTATAGTAGATCTCAAGGTCTTAAAGCCTTTCGAAAGGCTTATAAAGGTTTGAGTGGGAAATCTACTAGGGTGGATCCCATCTCTAAGGTCCATCTCCCATTTATCCAAGGGACAATAGACAAAATTTCCCATGTCTTTAGAAGAAATAATATCTCTGCCTCTTTCAAGCCTGTCTGCACTATTAGAAATTCTCTTATGTTTGTTAAGGACCCTATCAACCCTAAGGACATGAAATGGGTTTATATGATTCCTTGTTCCCGTGGAACTCCTTATATTGGAGAAACATGTCGATCCATTAGGCAGAGAATCCGGGAGCATGCTGTGGATATTAGGCACAAACAGTCTCATACCTCGGCTCTTGCCGAGCATGTGGAAAGATCATGTCACCATGTTTGTATTGAAGATTCCAAAGTTGTTGCCAAAGTAGATCACTTCCACCATAGAAAATTGAGGGAGGCGATCGAAATCGAACGACATGCCAAGAATCTCAACCGGGATGATGGTTGGAAATTAAGTAAGAGTTGGATCCCAACTCTTGTTAGGTAATTTTTCTTACTTGATCTAAAAAAAATATTTTTGTATATTCAATTTTCTAGTTTTCTAATTATTTAATTTATATTTTATTAATTTATTTCAATTTTTTTTTAATTAACCCTTTTTTTAATTTATCCCTCTCTCCTAGGTAATTAAGTTTATTTTTATATTTATTGATATATTTATACCCTTATTTTATTTTATTTTATATATATATTCAATTTGTAACTAATTAAATAAATAAATAATTATTATTTTATTTTTTCTTATCAATCTATAAACTAATTGAGTCCCCTTTTCACTTTTCTTTTATCTTTATTTATTTATTAAATTATAATTCCTAACCGTCCCTATTTATTTATATATTAACCCATTTTTAAAAATTATTATTAATTTATCATTTTACCCTCCCTAATCTTTGTTGCATTTTATTATTATAAAATCATTAATTTAATTAATTTAATTACTATTTTTAGTAAAATATTTAATTTAATTAATTAATTTATTATTTTTAATAAATTTTTTAATTTAATTAATTAATTAATTATTGTATTGTAGTTCCTAACTAACTTTCTAATGGCTAGTTCTTAACAACTAGTCCTTTTGGCTAGTTTTTAGCGACTAGTTCTTAATGGATTTTTCCGGATAATGATGCATCTCTACTATTTTTTCATCATGATCAATTTGTTTCCCCACCTTGTCCTGAGGATGAACCACATTAGCTGGTTCAAAACATCGACCAAATCCTTACTATGTGATTAATCCAAAAGACTCGCTTCAACATTTTCAATCTTGGAAGATTCAAGGTGTTAGCCACCTATAAAAATTTGGCATATCAAATGGTGGCTAGATCTTGTTTAAGCCTTCAAGAAACAATTTCATGGAAAAATTGTTAGTTCTTAAAGTCTTATGAAGCTAACTAACCCTTGAGTTAATCTTCACTGCTGTTTCCCTCATAATCCTAAAAAATCTGCTGTTTGCCAAAAGAAAGCTGCTTGAGAAGCTCATTTTCCATCATTTTTACCCCTCCTTTCACTCATAAAACAACTCCATTTTCATCCCTTTTTCCTCCATAAAATCCCTCCATAAGCCTCATTTAAACCTTCAAAATCATTCACAACCCGTTTTAAACCTTATATTTCTCTTTTATTTGGTTTAACAAGGCTTCCATTTACCTACTGAAAACCTAAAATTGGCTTAAAAATCACTATTTTGGGGCCTAAAACAGTGTTTTTCCATTATAAATGTTTTAAGCCCCCGAGGGCTTAACTCCTATAACCCTCCGCCTCATAAGACCTTAATCCCCACAACCGGGCGCTTAAAGGGCCTAAAACCTCTCCAAACCTCGTCAAAACCCGTAATTCCTTTTATTTCTTCATTCCCCAATGAAAAATGTTAAATTGAATGTGGACCGTTGATCTTTGCAGATCAACGGTCATCGTTGCACCCGATCCCCTCTCTTATCTTTTCCTCTGCTCATAGACCTCGCTCCATCGTTTGATATAGACCGTTCATTCTTTAGATCCTACAGTCGGGATCTAACCCAATAACCCCAAAACTTTGCATTTGGAAAATAACTCCGCCCCGAGATTAAATCTAAGCCGTCCATTCAAAAGATCCTACGGTCTAGATTCAATCCGATAGGCCCAACTCCTTTGGGACCTACCTCCCGCCTCGTAAAACACCTATCCACTCACGCGCTACCACGTGTATTCCACTATCGCCCCTTCCGTGCAACTTTCTTTTCGCGTGCGATCCGCACCGTCAGATCTGGAGCCTCCGATTTGATGGTGGACGCAGCGTTTCACAAAATTTATGAGACAGCACGTTAATGCCCGAAAAAAGTCCGAAACAGGTGGTTTTGAAAAGGATGCGTGTCGACATTTGTATCGAATCACATTTTTTTTGTGAAACCCGCTTACCACCCAAATAAAATGCGAAAACCATTCTGATTTTCCGCCATACCACTTATCTCCACAGCATTGACTTTCGATTTTTAATCTTGGCCATTGATTTTTAAGATCTGACGGCTCTGATTATGTCCCATCCCAAGTCATTCGCCCTTCCCCTTTGCTCCCAAACGCCTCGTCAAACAATCTCAACTGTCGGATATTCTAATCTGGCGGTCCCATTTTGACCTCCCCCCAATTTCATCTGCCATCCTTCTACTCTCCCCAAACGTTTCACTGACTAATCACCACCATTCATTCTCCTGATCGATCGACCCTGACTTAAACTTACCACCATTCACGTTTCCACTCTATCTATTCCTCGAAAGATTTCGTTGCTTGATCTTGACCGTTGGTTATTCTCATTCGACGGCTGCGATTTAACCTCGCGCCCAAACCTCCAAAGCAGCCTTGAACCTATTCCTCGCAGGTTTTTTATAACTTTTGTGTGTTTTTTTGCAGGATTTAAAGGTTTCTCCACAGTTTTAAAATGAAACGAAGGCCAGGGATGACGATCCCCCAGGCCATTATTCACAAAGAAAAGGAGTCCACAAGGTTTAAAACTATGATTTTTCCATGCCTCATGAGCATTTGTGAAGTCACAAAACCTCTGCGCACTTGCAAAATAACAAAAACACAGTGAATATCAAACAGACAAAGAGTATCAGTGTCAAAGGATGGGATCAAAGCAGAAATGAAGACTTAATGATTTTTAAACTGAGTTTTATGGGATTAAGGCATAAATTCGAGAATCAAAGGCCTAATCCATACAATTAAAGACAGTGTTAAAGACAAAGATCCTAAGATGAAGATCAAAGCCTAACTAAACCTAAAACACAGAATAAAGACAGATTAAAGGTGTTTTAAGGAAAAACAAAGAGAAATATCAGTAAAAGAGGCCTCCACTGCCACATCAGAGGCCAGTTGAATCCTCTCCATCTACCAAAGTGCCACTTGCAGCTTTCAATAAATCAGAAGAAGGCAAAGTTACTGCCTAGTCAGTGATATTTTTTGCCAAAGTTATTGCCAACCTACTTAAAGAGCTTTAAAGTCAACAAAAAATGCCAAGCAGCTTAATACTTAATGAAAATCAATTAATACAAAGGAAATATCAGAAAAATTCTCTATTGAGCCCCTCAAAGGCCGAGAAGCATAAACTCTGCATTAATTGAACAGTTAGACCCTTCTTACACTCCACCTCCTCATTCTACTATAAATACTACTGTAAAAGATTGTATAAGGGTTGGTCTCTGGATATCTGTTGCATGTAAATAGTTTTATGAAGCTGTTGAAGCCCTGTTTGTAATTGAAGATACATAAGCTGAGAAGAGAACGTTTTTTGAGTTGTCAAGATCTTTTGGACTTGAATATTGTACTAGTTTGAACATCAATATACAAGCCAAATTCCATGGGATCCTGGTCGACATTAATGGTGATGTTTTTCTTATTGTAAATTGTCTTCTTTCATGTTTTTCAAATTTTTCATTTTCTCTGATAAAGAACAACAAATATAGAGCTAGGATTTACTCTCACAAGTACCCTACTCTCACTGATAAGATTTATCTCTATGTTTTCCTCCTTTGTTTGTTTAAGAATGATTTAATACAGTCGAAACAGTCAAGGAATGTCGGTGAGCCCATGTCTTGCTGTCCTAAACTTTAAACATTGTTCTTGAACGACATTTTCTTTGCATGCTAAGTAAATATTGAACTAGGGAAGTCTATGGTTAGCCCTGTCCTCTAGTTTATTCTCCAATAGTTTGTTTTGAAAGTTTCCCTAAGAGTATGCTGAAAGCAGGCCTAGATTTAAATGTATCTAATTTTATCTTAAGCTTCACTTTGTTTTTATTATCTATTTTCATCCTTTCTGAAAGTAGTCATGTGGATTACTGGATTGTTTTTCTAATAAGTTAACTTTAATATAGCTTGTCCAAAGAAGTCTATGGTTAGCCCCGTCCTTTGGCTGGTTTTAAACAGTTCCTTAAAAAGGCTTTTCTTGTTTGGAAAGTTGACAAATCCTTGTTGAAATTGTTGGCATTTTCCACCTTCACAACACTTTAATGTTACATTCCATCAGTTAATCTAAGAGATCCTGAGGTATAGATGACTTGCCCCATGGTAACCTTTGTAGACTTGCTTTTTCAATTAAATCCTCTATGACTCCATAGTCCAATGGATTGAAGCTGCTTTCTTGTATATCTTATTAGCTGAACCATTCTCCCACTTATTTACACCTTCACCCTTCATATAGACTTCCTTCACCTTCATCATATCCTTGCCCAACCAAAACCAAACAAAACCCTTGTTCTTAATAACTAGCCTAATATCACACTAAAAGCCTTAAAAGATAAATCAATCTTTGCACTTATAGAGAGATCCCTCTTTGGATTCAGGAGGGCTAGATCCTAGAATCCCAAAGTGGTTCATATGTAGGCTTTGCAGTTTGTATTTGCCAATCTTGCAAATTACAGAGACCTAACACAAGGAATATGACATCTCTGGATACTACAAACTTCTTATTGACTTCATCATAGAGACGATATCCTTTGGAGGTATTGGAATACCCGAAGAAGATACATTTTCGACTTCTAGCACCAATTTTATTCCTTTGTACCTTAGGTATCAAATCATAACAAGTGGAACCAAAGACCCTGAAATGCTTTACCGAAGGAATGTGGCCATGTCACATTTCATAAGGAGTTTTGTTTCTGATTGAATTTGAAGAACACCTATTATTTATGTACACAACACATAGAACTGCATCAGCCCAAAACATTAATTTCACATTCTTAAAAAACATCATGGAGCGAACCATATTTAAAATTTTCCTGTTCATTTTTTCAGCTACACCGTTATGTTGGGTATTATAGGGCACAATTTTTTGATGTTTGATCCCATTTTGGTGAAGATAGTTTTCAAATTCATTTGAAGTATATTCTTTTCCATTATCAGTGCACAAAGAGCCAATATGAGTTTGTGCATCATTTTCAATCCATGCATGAAAATTCTTGAATGTTTAAAAAACATCAAATTTGTTCTTCAATAAGTAAACCCAACACATCCTGGTGTAATCATCAATAGATGTCATCATATATTTATTTCCATTTGTAGAAGCAATAGACATGGGGCCACATAAATATCAATGAATAAGCTCAAGTTTTCTATGTGCTCTGGAATGTGAATCATGAAAGGACTGTTTGCTATGATTTCCTAGAATACAAGCATCACATTGCTTAAGTTTCCTAGGAATTGTAGGAAATCCAGTAACACCACTTTTCTTCAACAATCAAAGGCTAAATAGTTTAAGTGTCCAAATTTAGCATGCCATAAAATACTTGATGAGAATGTAACTTCATCATGATTAGAACTGAATGCAAAGTTTTGTGCATGAGCAGAGGAACCTTGCAGCTTTAGGAGTCTTCCTTATTCTATTCCATACATGAAAAGTGAGCGATCTGATGCTTTTCTGACCTCAACATTGCCATCAAACATGTGAATGGATTTTCCTTGTTGGCAGATGTCAACCAAGGACAAAAATTTTCTCCTCAACTCAGGGAGGTATAGAACCTCATGTAGAAGATGATCTGGAAGACCATGCAACTTAAGCCTGGTTGTGCCAAGCTTTGATGGCTTGAGTTTAGATTTATCTGCGAAGTATACTGCTCCATCAACTTTGTCAGTAAATTCTTCAAAAAAATATTTTCTAAAAGTCATGTGACATGTTGCTCTTGAATCTAGCAACCAATCATTTCTCCAAGAAGTAAATGAAACATCAAACAAGTCTTCAGTTACTCCATTGTTACAGTGTGCTACAACATAATGAGTGGATTTAGGTGCTTTACCTTTGTCTCTGTCATGAGTTTTCCCTTTTTATTGATTTATTTTCTGCTCAATTTTATCCCAAGGCAACTTACATGTAGATGCATCATGCCAATATTTATTTCAGTGTATGAAATGGAGATCATATTTTCCAGTTTGATTTTGTCTGCCCCCCTTCCTTTAAAATTCCTTCTTCCTCTTGCTCTTCAGTCACCTATTCCTTTGGAAGAATCTTGAGCATGACTCTTCTCTCTATGTGCGAAACATACAACCTCTTTAGAAGACAGAGGGGTTGTCATCTTTCCAAATCCTTCTCTCTTTCTGCAAACTCTTTCTCAAGGGAATCAAAGGTGATTTTCATGAGGTTTCCACTTGCTTGCAATGACTCAAGGTAATGTGAGTAAGTGGAATACAATGCCTTAACATAAGCTATGAGAGGTATGTCAACTTCTATTCCAGTATTCTTAATTTCATGCATGATAGATATTACTTCTGATGCTAAAGCAAGAGAGTCATCATTTTTCAATTTAAGGCTGAACAACTTAATCAATAATTGAACAATTTCAAGTTCTGAATGTGAGTCATAGAGTTCTTTTAATTTTCTCAAGGCTTCAGAGGATTTGAAAATGGTGTTATATGGCGACTCACCTCTTCATTTATAGAAGCCACAGTCAAGGCATAGGCCTTGCAATTCTTGTTTTCCCAAATGGCGATCTTCTTGTCTGAGGTGGGCTTTGTCAGTGGATTGTCTCCTTCTCTTCACAAATTCCTCTTCACAACTCATTAAAAATGAGAGTGTCCTTGATTTTCCGAGACCATTAAGGATAGTTCTCCTCGCCGGAGAGAACAACTCCCACAATAGATATTAGAGAATGCATTCTTTAAAAAAAAATCACTTTGCTGCCACTGTAAAAAAAATACTCAATTCTAGTGCTAAGAAAAATTAAATTCTACACTACAATTTTTTTTTTTTTGTAAAAAAAAAATTTGGTAAAAAAGTGCAGAGGTATTAGCTAGGGGATGGTTTATCTGGCGAAGGGTTTACTTGGGGGAGGGCGTAACTGGTGAGGGTAGTATATTGGAGGGAGGGCGTAACTGGGGCAAGGTATAGTGCACTGGTGTGAGCAGCGTATGAGGGCGTGTAGGTGGGAGGCTGAAAGGCCAAGAGATGAGCACCAAGGGCCGAATATGGGGAGGTGCCATGGGAGGGTTGAGGGTGCAGGAGGTGTGAAGGTCGGGGGAAGTGCGAGCAACAGTGGGAGCATGAGGACCATGCTGGAAGTGCAAGGAGGAGAGGCAGTGTGGCCGAGAGGGAGGCCCGATGCAGTGGAAGCGACGGGAGGGCCGAAGCAACAGTGTAATGGAGGGTCAGAGCATGAGGTCGAGCACTGTGTAATGGAGGTTAAGCAGAACTGCGTATATGGAGAATAATTAAAAAAATTTGGGAGAGAAATGTATTATTGTGAGGCCAAATTCATGTATGGAGCAGTGCATAGGGAGGTGGAGAGAGGAATGAGCTGAATTTATAGTGGGCAGTGAGACAGTCTTGCCAAGAGAAGACATAGAGGTAGAGAGGCAGGTCTGCCAGGAGCAAGAGGGAGTTACAAGGATGCCAGAAATATAGCTTGCTCTGATACCTTGTCAGGCCAGGAGGTAACTCCGCAAATTGGAATATGAATTTGATGGAGGGTTTGCATGAATTTATACATGGAGGTGAGACTGTTGGGAATCATTTCCCAATGTCTCTTAGCCTTACTTATTTCCTAATTTACAATATTATACAATCTCACCCAATCTCTTAGGATTAGGTGTCAACATATGGCATGGGGGTGCTTGGATTAAAGAAAGTTTTGGTTCAGCGTAATCTATGGTCGGATGGCATGTGGAAGTCCAGACCTGGTTGCATTTTACATATGTAAGTAAGAGCTCCTTTCCTCTTGTAATTGATGGGTAAATGTACTTCTTATTATGTGATCTTGATGATTGTTTTATCATTGTTATTATGTTGGTTATGAGAATGGTTTATGAAAGACTTGAGTTATGGCTCTCATCATGTTTTGATTAGTATATAAAATTTTAAGGAATGAATGACCCAATAGATAACATTGCAGCTATTGGGAGGAGATATTGGTCCTTCTTGATGATTCACAGATAAGTATGAGACCCATACATTCATATGTGTATTTATGACCTGTAGATTTCATGTTCATGATGTGTTCGAAGAAATGAATGTCATGGTTGCGCTTGGTTTGGTCATGTCCTTGATCAATTTTTGAGTTATAGGCTTTGTCTTGTTGTCATTTATTTTCTTAGAAAGTATCATCAAGTTCTCGGCACTAGTTTGGATACTAGCCTTGAAAAAGTGGCTTAAATCTCAAAGCCTCTCGCACATAACTGGTTGAAAAATATTGTAATCTCTCCCCTTCAGGAACTGTGGGAGCGACTATAGGGTTCTAGTCACATGCATGCCTTGTTATAGGAGTGATTGGTGGTTTAATTCATTGAAAGGCTAGGTTAACTCAAGGGTTTCACACTTGGAGTGGTAGATTAGCTCTTGAGGGTCTTGTAGCACCTGAGGTAGGTCTGTAAAGTGTTGGTTCGTCGGTTCCACTACCTTAACTGCACTTTGAGAGTTGAATAGTATCATAGTAACTCTTTGTCACATATTTACCTCGGTATATCGGTAAGATTAGGTAAGTGTGGGAGGAGGGTGTTATAGAGTGGTATCAAAGCATGGTTCAACACTTGGACTTGATGGGTGGAATGTGGATTATCATGCATTCATGAAGGTTGTATATGTGATTGATGTGTATGCATCGTGGTGGTTATTATTGGAGCTGTGTTGTCATTTAGGAGTTGATGATGTTGTTGTTGGGATGTGTTAGTCATGAGTGCATGTGAGTTGTACATGCATTTTTATGCATGTCAATGTCTATAGGTTGTTGTGCATGCATTGTGAGGTCATTGTATGTAGTTTATGTCATCGTGAGGCTATTGGTATGTATGTTGTTGATGTGCTGGCTGAGATGAAGTAAGAGATGCAGATCATCAAAGAGAGGTTTTGGCACTGGACCTCAAGGTAAGAGCATATCGTCATACAATTTTGTATGGTGAGCATGCAGGTATGTGGTTAATGGTTGTTATAAGAATTAGGGTTATTTATATGCTTTTCATTCTATTGTTATTATGGTTACATTTATGATAAATGTTAGTGAACCAGTGTGGTCATATGCACATGTGTCCAATAATTATGAATGATAGCAACTTGTTGTTATATGCATTGTTGGTGTTGTTTTATGTTAGTTAACTTGATGATTATGTTATATGTTGTTGGTAAGTATGTTATATGTTAACTTGTTGATTATTATATTATGGTTAACTTGATGATTATGTTATATGTTGTTGATGAGTATGTTATATGTTAACTTGTTGTTGTTATATGCTAATTAACTTGATGATTAGGGTTACTGCATTAAGATATTGATATTATATGTATCATGTTGATATGGATTGGTATGTGCAGATGGGTAGGGTTATGACATACATGTATCAGTCGACCTATTTATGATATTGCATTGTACTTATCTAGACTGACTGTGAATATGTGATTCTTATGCATGAATGTCAATCGTTTATGAGTTTATGATGTGAACATGTTAGCTAGTTACTGTTATGGATATCATGACGTTATTTATGTTTGATTTTATGTGTTGTGAAGTTATATCTTGCTAATATAGATTGATCGTGCAAACAAGGTAGCCTCCCCTAAGATACATTAAGCTAATATGCACTTGCGTGCATGTGGGTGCTAGTTGTAGTAATATGATTAATGACTATTATTTGATTATGACATGGTTTTTAGTCTTGGAAAATGTTAATTTCAATTAATAGACCTGATGCTTTGATCCTTGGAACATGTGGTTGACATGTGTGAACATTTGCATGGAAACATGCTTGGTATTAGCACGACAAGGTAACATTTGACGTGTTTATATAACTAACAATTATGTGATGTGATAGAAGATAATAAAACTCAATTGCAGTAAGGTAAAAGGTGAAAGAAAGGAATTGAGTGAGAATTCCTTTGAGTCTTGACTATGTTTGGATACCGCAACTCCAAATGAATGAAACAATGTTACCGATGAAATAGGTAACCGCACTGTTACCTACTTTTTTTTGGTAGCATAAAAAGCACTCGATTTTGAAAAGTGGTGATGCAGAATCACCCCTTTTTTTTATGCACATTTTTGACACTCTAACATTTTTATTTATGAAGTATGAATATTTGTTTTAAAATGTTAGTGATTTTCGTGCTAATTTTGAAACGTATTGATGCAGCATCAATTTTTTTTTTTTTAGAGCGGTGATTTTCATGCTAATTTTGAAACGTATTGATGTAGCATCAACCTTTTTTTTAGAGTAGTGATTTTCATGTTGGTAATAAAACACAAAACTTAGATATATATATATATATATATATATATATATATATATATATATATATATATATATATATATATAAACCAATAAAAATGTAAAAAAAAACAAAATTAACTCGTAAAAAAAAAAAAATTTAAAACAAAAAATAAATTAAAAATATATATATATATATATATATATGAACCAATAAAAATGTAAAAAAAAACAAAATTAACTTGTAAAAATAAAAATTTTAAACAAAAATACATTTAAAATATATATATATAAAGAAATGACAAAATTTGAAGAAAAAACACATAATTTAAAGAAAAAACAAAAATTAACCACCAAAAAAAAAAAAAAAAAAATCAAAAACATTTTTTTCTAAGTTATTTAAAAAAAACCATATAATTAAAAAAAAAAAATTTAAATAGAAAATTTAAAAATAATTTAAATTACAAAATTAAAATTTAGATTTAAAAAAAAAAAAAAAATACAAAAAAGAAAAATTTAAATTAAAAAATTAATAATAATAAGAAAAAAATACAAATTTTAAAATTAACAAAAAAAAAAAAAATAAAAAAAAATAAAAAAAAAAAAATTTGAAATTGAAAAAGAAAATTAAAAAAAAAAAAAAAACTATCATTAAGAAACAAAAAAAAATGAAAAAAACCACATGCAAATAACTAAAAAACAAATATCCATAAATTTACTATTTTTTTTTTAAATGAAACAATTTATAAATTTAAAAAATGAAAAACTAAATAAACTAAAAAATTAAAAAATTAAATTAAATTAAATTAAAATTTAATAAATAAATTAAATTTTAAAAAATAATTAATCTAAAAAAAAAAAAAATTTAAAATAAAAAATTTGAATTAAAAAATTTTTGAATTAAAAAAAAATCAAATTAAAAATAAATATATATATATTTTAAATATCGTGGTGGCGCCGCCAATCGGCCTCCCGCCCAGGTGGCGGCGGAGATTCCCGGAATCGCCCTGCTGCCACAGGAGGGCAATTCCTGGAATCGCCCTCCCACGGCGGCAGGGCGATTCCGGGAATCGCCCTCTCGCGGTGGGAGGGCGATTTTTGGAACTTCTCAGCAGAATCAGAAAGAACAAGTCCATGTTTATACACCATGCCATAGAAATTTTCTAAATGCATCTTGTGGCTATTTACATCTTTACTGAAAACAAGTAAATCATCTATGTACACAATTATGAACTATATCGCCCTCCCCCGGCGGGAGGGCGATTCTGGGAATTGCCCTCTTGCGGTGGCAGGGCGATTCCAGGAATCGCCCTCCCGCGCTGGTAGGGCGATTCCCAGAATCACCATCCCGCGGCAGAAGTGCGATTCCTGGAATCGGCATCCTACCCAGTTGGTGGCGAAAGCCCAGCCTCCCCGCCTGCCCAGCAGCCGACCTCCGCCGCTACCTGGGGGGGAGGCCGATTGGCGGTGCCACCACGATCAAAAAATTCTTTTTTTTTTTTAATTTTTAATTTTTAATTTTTATTTATTTATTTATTATTTATTTTTTTAATTTGATTTTTTATTTATTTATTTTTTAAATTCAAAAATTTATTTTTTTATTTTTATTTTAATTTAATTTGTTTTATTTTTTATTTTTTGTTTTTTTCTATTTATTTTTTAATTTTTTTAATTTTTTTTTCTTAATAATAATAATAATAATAATTATTATTATTATTATTAGGAATTTGGCTTCTGTGATCCATAGATTTTGTGTAATAATTTTCGGTGAAAATCACATAACATAAATTTCTGTCGACGCGTTTCGAACCAACCAGTGTGGTTCATCATCAGGACAAGATGAGCAATCTGATCAGGAACAAGTTTAAGTAGATCAGGACATCTCCAACTAGCCGTTGGAAAAACGGCTAGTTTAACTGGAATAGGAAGAATTTTATTTATAGTATTAATTCTATTATATTTCAAAAATTTTTAATTATATTTCAATTATAAATTCTATATAAAATAAAAAATCAAACCTAATCAAATAAATACATAAACTAGCCGTTTTTCCCAATCCAAGCTAGTGGAGATGTCCCGATCTACTTAAACTTGTTCCCGATCGTATCAAGCCATTCGCCCCGATGATGAACCACACTGGTTGGTTCGAAACGCGTCGACAGAAATTTATGTTATGTGATTTTCACCGAAAATTATTACACAAAATTATTATTATTATTATTATTTCATATTTTTTTTATTATTAAATTTTATGTTTAGTTTTTTCATTTATTTAATATTTTTCTAAATTTTTTTTATTTTTTATTATTATTTTTTTAATTACATAGAATTTATATATTTTTTTATTTCAATTAAAATTATATATATATATATATATATATATATATTTTAATTAAGCTTAATATTTTCAAATTATTTTGTTTTTTATTTAATTTTTTATTTAATACATTTTTTTTAATTTATTTTTTTCGATTTTTCATTTTTAAATGATTTTAAAGTTTTTTAACTTTTTATTTTAACAATGTTTTTTTTTTTTTTTTTTCTTTATATGTCAAATTTATTTTTTATTTCAAAATTTATTTGTTTATTCATTTATTTATTAAAATTTAAAATTTTTCTTTTTTAAAATTAATTTGTTATTTTAATATTAACATTTTATTTTAAATTTAATAAAATATAATATATATATTTTTAATTTAAGTTCATACATATATATATATATATATATATATTATTTTTTATAATTTAAATTTAATTTATTTTTTAAAATTTATTTGGTTTTTTAATATATATTTTTTTAAATTTAATATTTTTATTGTATTTTATTTTTCATTTTTCATTTTTTATTAATTTTTCATTTTTTTACTTTTAATTTAAATAATCTATTTTTTTTTTTTTTTTAATTTTTATTTTAAAGTTTTAAATTTCTTTAAATTTAATATATTTCTTTAGATTTAATTTTTTATTTTAATTTTTTTATTTTAATTTTTTTTATTTTTTAAATTTAATAAATATTTTCTTTTTATTTTTTAAATTTAATTTCTATATTTTATTTTTTATAATTTCTTTCTTTTTTTTAACTACTTTTTTTTTTTTAAAATTTAATATTTTTATTTTGTGTTTTTTTTTTTCTATATATTTTGAAATTTTAATCTTTAAATTTTATTTATTTATTTTCTTAAATTTTAGGTTTTTTTTAATGTTTGAATTAAAATTTTTATTTTTGTTTTTATTTTTATTTTTTTATTCCTATATATTTTTAAATTTTATTTTTTAAAATTATTTTTTCTTAAATTTTAGGTTTTTTTTAATGTTTGAATTTTAAAAATTAAAAAATATTATTTCTATTTTTAAAAATGTCGAAAATATGACACAATTTTATTTTATTTTGTTATTCCAGCATCAACTAGTTTTGTTTTGAGGGTGTTTTTTCAATCCTTTTTTCAAGAAACAATTTTGTTTTTAGCATAATTTTATAAAATGTTGAAATTTGACCTTAAAAAAAAACCTAGTGCGTTATGGAATACAGTTTTGTTGTTTTTGGGGTGTTTTTTCATGTTTTTTGAGTCTTTTTGGGCTAGAGTTCCCGTTTTGAGGTCAGGTTACCTATTTCATCGGTAACAGTGTTATGAGTGTTTTGCATGAATATAGGAATTCTTCTTAACCTTGGATTTTGTCTAACATTATGCAGATATATGGTATATTCATGAACATGCATTTGATAGGTATAATAGCTAGTTTCAAGTTATAGCTAGATCCATAAAGGGGAATTGGAGTCCCTTGAGAGATGGCATGGATGTGTTTAGTACAAGGCAACGTGCTTGGCACAACAAGGTGAGGCAACTAATATGTTGTTATGTTTATTTATACACTGACAGTTATGTGTTTACAACAGTATGATGTAGGGAATTGCATGGAAAAAGAGACTGCTATGAAATCTTGAAGAAGTTTCAGGTTGATATTTCCCTTGGAAGCATTAGGGACCCATGGGGATTGACTCATGGTGTTTTTTGATAGTTTTATTCTTTCATTATTTAGTGATTATCTTGTGCTTGATTTGAAATTTTGTGTATGACTGGTGCATGGCCATGCCACTTTTTTTGTATTGTCATATTGCTATTTCTTTTTCATGTTTTTCTCCTTATTTGTTTCTTGTTCTTTCCTTTTATGTTTTGAGGGTCTTTGGAATTGGTTTCAGAACGAGGAAATTTAACGAAGCTTAGGAAGGTATGAATGGAACCTGGTATGTAATGTAAGACTCAGATGAATCCTGGTGCATGTATAAGGGTAGCAGAAGGTAAGAATATGACAGTCGGTTGGATTGGTTGGGTCCATTGTGGTAAAGGGGCGATGGAAGTACAATCATGAGAAAGGTAACAGGAAATGTAAAGTAAATGGATTTGAGGCGTCAGATTCCTTATCTATGTTGGGAATTGTTTTTCTTGGTGCTGTGCATGTTGTGCACGGATAAAGGGAGTTATCTTAACCTAGACTTATGATATATGGTAATTATGTTGTGATCATGATTATGTTAATGAGCATGTATGTATGTATGTTTATGTTTATGTATTTCTACTTTTGCATATGTATTTATGCAAATACTTATATGTATGTATCTATGTACGTATGTTGTTTTCTGATCGAGTCATCAAAAATCATGATTATTTAATGCTAATGTTTATATGTAATATGTAGGTATGTATGTTGTTGTCTGACATGATCATGATTGTTTTATGCTAATGTTTATATATATGTATGTATCTATGCATGTATGTCACTCTCTGACAAGGTTCTTAGGGATCATTCTTATGGAGGAATGATTGATTATGCAGGTGAATGACATGAAATAGATTCCTGGTCATATGGGGGATCAAATAGGAAGAGCATCCCTCACAAATTAATGAGGTCATTATAATGTGTATATGAGTTTATATTGTGTATTTATATTATGCCAATGCTTTTGACATGTAATGTTCATAGATACATCAGCGGAATGAAAACAAATTGATTTGTTTCATGTTAGAATAAGCATGAATGATGAAGAGACACTGGAATCAAGGTTGTTTGGTAGAGATAGTGTGGTTTTGGATGTGTAGTGTTGTTGTTGTGTATATGTTGTGCATATTGTATATTCAATAATTGTACCTATGGTATTGTGTGATTGTTGTGTGTATATTGCATATGCAGTTCTGAGTATAGATTGTGTTATCTACATGTTGGATATGAAGTGATGTGTACATATTGTATTGTGTGATGGGCATGTGGTGTTCTGTGCATATGCAGTTATGTGGCGTTGTGTACATAAAGGTGCTATGTACACGTTTTATATGCAGTGCTATGTACATATGGTGTTTTGTGCACGTTGTACATGTGGTGGTATGTACATATGGTGTTGTGTGCATGATTGTACATGTGGTGTTGGTGCATATGGTTCTATGTACATGTTGTACACGTGGTGTTGTGTACATGTCGTCCATGTGGTGTTGTGTATATGTCGTGCATGTGGTGTTGTGTACACGTTGTACAGGTGGTAAGGTGTACATGCAACATTGTGTATACGTTGTGCAGATGGTGTCGTGTACATGTGGTGTTCTGTACACGTTGTGTAGGTGGCGTTGTGTACAAGTGTTACTCTGTACATGTTGCACATGTGGTATGTTATGCATGTCGTACATGTTGTGTAATGTACATGAGGTACTACGTATGTGCATTGTTTAGTCATGGTATTGTGACATGTGTATTCATTGTGTTGTAATCTATGTATGTGTATGCATTGTGTTGTACACTGGGTATAGGTGTATGCATTGTATTGTGTTGTACACCGGGTGTAGGTGCCTGTATTGTATTGTGTTGTACATTGGGTGTAGGTCTATGTGTTGTAAGTTAGGTGTAGGTGCATGTATTGTATGGTGTTTCATGTCGTGGTTGTATGTGTGTGATGCACACTATTTTTATGTGTGCTTGTCGGGTGTGGCAACTAATCTAGTGTGTGTACGAAAAGGATAAAGGTAGAAGCTAAAGATTGATTAAAGGATAAATATCAGTATTTTATTTCAGTTTTAATTATGCACGTGATATATGATTCTAGTTTATGATGGTTACATGTGATCTATGATTTTGATTATGATGGTTGTGTTTTGAGCTAACTGGATGTGATATGCTTATATGTGATTATTTGATCAAACAACTAGTTTGACTTGTTGTGAAAGGAAGTGAACATAAGTGCAAGTGTACCTTATTGACGAGCCACCGATGAGGTAAGTTTTGGATTTATTTCAATTTATTTTAAATCTAATGGAAGTTATGTTCTTGGTAGAAGAATGCATGAACATGCCCAGTTGGGTGGTTGAAATTGAATGCAAGCATTAACAACAACAACAAAAGGAATTGGAACATGTTGTAGTTGTTGGTGAAGCACTTTAGGAGCAGGGACATTGTGGGACAGTAATACCCAATAGTGTCCATTTATTGCCATGAGCATGCTATGACCGGTATGATAGGCTTGAGGCATGTATATGCCTTGGTTGTTTGATCTTCTGATGCGAGGAAACCTTCCCAAGGAAGGGGTCTCCAGAGGGAATGTGTAGTAGAGAAGTGGATGTTGGTGGAACTTGGAAGGTGTGTGACTACACAGAAGGGGGTGACCAGATTTCCCGAGGGACTGTGTAGCAAAGAAGGGAAGTTTGATGATGGATTTGTTTTGGTCATTATCATTTCTAGATGGAATCAGATTCATATTGGGAGTGTGCCATGGAACAACGAGCTGGTAACTATTCCCTGAGAGGACAAGTGGCACAGGATTGTAACGCTAGACATTGGATGCAGCTTTGACTTTGACAGTGGATTCTATACTTCACGGGATGAGGTGAATCCCAGTATACTTTGAGGGTGGAGGTGTGAGCCTCTGGATTCCCTTGTTGTGGATGAAGGCATCGTATCCTTTTATTTGTTGCTTGAGGAAATGTGCATGTGTGTATATTATTGTAAATACTCTATCAAGTTGTATTATAAATCTCCATAGATAGTATGGTTATTTTTTGGTTGAAGAAAATGTGCACTAGAATATATGTGGTTGTTATTGTAAATATCATGATGATTTGTGTTATAAAACTCCAGTAAACGGTATGTTTGTCATTATTACCTTCAGTAATGGTCATTGTAAATATTGAAACAAGTTATGTTATAAAGCTCCATGGGCAGTATGTTTTTTATTTCAGTGGTTTTGCTGATTTATAGGTGTCATTGAACACCAAGGACGGTGTTCCCCGAAGGGGGAGGGTTTTGTAACAACCCTAGTTAAAAATTCATGTAAAAAAATATATGACCATGGTCATGGGACACATATTCCAAGTTGAATGGTGGGTAAAACATCCTAGTGGGCGTTCATTTGGTTTATTATGGCTAAAGGAAAATGTAAAAGGCAATGGAAAATACTTTGGAAAGGAATAAGGCATTAATTGGCATTTTATTTATGAAAATAATGGAAATTAGGAGAAAAGGAAGGTGAAAGGTCACAAGTTGCATGTGAGGATGAAAATGAAGGAAAATAATGGAAAACAAAGAAAATAAAGGCCTTGTTGATAAAAATGCTTCTAAGGATTAGTTGGCAAGTTTTTTCTCAGGATTTTTGTCAGTTTTAGCATAAATATCTATCTTCTATTCTCTCTCTCATACTCTCGGGCACCAGATTTTGCTTGGAGCACTCAGCTTGGAAGAGTGTGGCATACTTGGGATTTGGAGCAAGAAGGAAAAGGAAAAGCATGAAAGCACAACATCGGGTGTTTCTTGCAGATATTGATTTGCATGTATGATTTCCTTGCTATTTTTGGCATGCATGACACATGCATGTGGTTTCTTGGTTATGATCTGTCATTGGCATGGATGATTTCCTGGATTGACAATGGTTTTTCCTAGCCTTGCCATTTATGGGATAGTGATGTTGTTATGGGTTTACCTTTGTTTTTGGTTGGTACTCATGTTCCTTATGGGTGTGGGTTGAGTTATTAGTTCTTGGAGCATTGGTTTGAAAAATTCTCTGGAAGCCCTGTAACGACTTGGGTTGAGTTACTAGTCTTGGAAGCCTTGGTTGGACAAACGCTTTGGAAGCCCTGTAACAGCTTGGATTGAGTTACTAGTCGCAGAAGCCTTGGTTGGAAAAATTCTTTAGAGCCCTTAGTGGATTGATTTACTAGTTTTGGAACCTTGGTTGGACAAACAATCTAGAGCTCGACAACATCTGTGGGTTGACTTAATAGTCCTAGAGCCTTGGTTAAACAAATTCTCTAGATTCGGGCAACAAACATGGGTTAAATTACTAGTCCTGGAAGCCGTCTTGGAACAAACGCTCTAGAGCCTTGGACAGCCTGGGAAGAGATCGATCCGGTGATGGTTAGTGATGTCTGACCATGAGGTGGAATCATTGGTTGAGGGTTGACGTGGTTTGGCCTCTGGAAGCCCTGGTTTGGTTTGGATAGTAAATCTTCATCACATATTTACCCCTGAGGACTGGTAAGCTTGGGTAAGTGTGGGAGGAGGGCGTTACAGAGTGGTATCAGAGCATGGTTCAACACTTAGATTGGATGGGTGTTAGGTCCCTATATTAATAGTGTAGTCCCTTATTTTTGTTAGTTTATCCGCCTTATTGTTATTTTTGTACCCCTGTAACCCCCATATTGTTATTATTGTGCCCTTACATTATTATTGTTACGTCGACTAGGATTATATTTTTGGAATCTAAACTTCTGTGATCCATCATATAAATTAGTAGAAATTTTTTCGGTAATAATCACATGCACTGGAAATTTTTTCAGTAATAATGACCATGTTCCAGTGCATGTGATTATTACCGAAAAAATTTCTACTAATTTATAGGATTATATTATGACCCCGTGGACTCCTATATATAGAAGGATGTTTTGTCATTTATATCATCCAAGAATTGTTAATTTATGTAATGTAAAGGAGGTTTCCCCCTCGAAGTGGCTTATTTCTAGGGCATTGATCTCTCTTTTCTTCTATTTTTGGAGCTGGTTTCATACCATTTGGTATCAGAGCTTTGGATTCTAGGGTTTCGCTGCTCCAAATAGGTCATCGTGGAATTTTCGATATAAAATTTTTTCTACGATGGTTCAGAAGTTGAAATTTTTACCACGTGAAGCAGAAATCCTGAGGAAATGAGTGTAAAAATTTCAGATCTTGGTTCACAATATTTTCAGAGATATGACCTGTGGAAGTTATGGTTTCTGCATGATCCTGAATTTCATCTCAAAAAGGTAACCTTGGGAAAATCATGATAACTATCTCTTTGAGCATCAAATTGGAATTATGTAAGAAGTGGCTAAAACTATATGGAATTTAGTTTCCTGTATATCAATTCCAGAGCGAAAGGAGAAAACAGTGACACGTGGCATGCCGTACAAGTTCGCTCTACTGAACCAGTCCATAATTAGGTCATTGAGGGAGATTGTGCATAAATTTTCCTTGAAGGATCCAAAGCAGGTCAAACCTATGGCATTCAAAAGAAGATTCAGAGGGCTACTACAGGACTGAATTTAAGATATTGAAGATCCAAAATCACAAAGATAATTCAGTTTCAATATCGAGCTCCTCAAAAGAAAGAAAAAGGTGTGTAATTTTTTCTTCGAATTGCATAAATCTTGTTTGAAAAATCAGTTTGAAGTGATTCCAAGGGCATATTGAAGCATAGATATTATTATTGGGTTCTAAAATTCCCCCCCTAAAAAGAATTCAACACCCATTAAGCCTCATAATACTCTACTATGACTCACGAAGAGGAAGAAGTGCAACATGATATTTCAAAATTACAAGACCAAGTGCACCAAATTTCGCTCTCGCAAAGAGAAAAAAAAATGAAATGGAAGTTTTGAAGAAAGGCGTGGAAGCTAATATGGATGGTTTGAACAAAAGGCATGGAAGATAAGATGGATGGTTTGAAGAATGGAATGGAATACATGGAAGAAAAAATGGAAGGTTTGAAGGAAGGTTTGACAAAGTTGATACAAGAAATGATTCCTAATGGTGAAAAGATAGTAGAGGAAACTCATGATGAGAACAAAATAAATGTTAATCGTTATTTCATAAACTCGAATGTTGGATGGAAGACCCACCATATTCCAAATATCGATATGAGGAAGTTTTATGGCAAAGATCCTGTAACATGGATACTACAGATGGAGCAATATTTTGATCTCAATAATGTGAAAAACACACAAAACGTATGCATTGCAACTTTATATCTAGAAAAAAATACATTTTTATGGTATCGATGGCTTTGCTCCAGTAAAAAAATTGTCACTTAGTCAATTTTTACTGAGGAAATGATAACACATTATGAGGATAAACAGAGCAAAACCTTCTTTAGCCAATTGATAAATCTCAAATAAAAGGGTTCAGTGGTGGAGCACATTGAGGACTTCCAAAAATTGAATATAAGGGTAACTGATATTATAGAGGAACACAAGATTGGTGTCTTCATAGGGACTTTAAAGGATAACATCCAACATGAGGTTCACCTTTGGGAACCTGATTCATTGGAGAAGGCATTTAGGTTGGCAAGAAAATTTGAATGTAAAATTATGGCGACAAGGAAGCCTACCACTCACATCTACAAAGATGGAAGTGTTGATACTCCTATACTTCCACAACCTACAAGGTTGACACCACAAAAATTTGAAGAAAAAGAGCAAAAGGGCTTTTTTACACCATTTTTTTGGTCATCTAAGCCATTATCATTAGATGAACCCAAGTACACCATGTAAGACCAATTTTACCCCCAGTAAAATTGCTTTCACCATATAAAATAACATTTGTCCATATTTCCTAGTCATATTTAACCCAAAACAAGGAAATTGATTAAATAAATCATTATTTATTTAATTATTTCCTAGGAATAAGTTATTCAAATCATTATTTAATCATATTCCTAGTTAAATTGGACTAAATCATTTGCAAATAATTAAATAAATCATTATTTATTTAATTATATTCCCATCATCTCCCTAAAATAATAAATACATCATTTATTTATTTATTGTTTACAAATAAAGGGATTGACCCAAGTCAAAAGACCTTTTCCCTCCAACAAATATAATAAAATATTCCTAAAGGGTGATTCTAGAATGTGATTAATAATATTTTATTCATGCACCGAGTTCTAGAACACCCCAATTTTTTGTTATAAATAGAAGAGTTTTTCCTATTCATTAGTCACCTTCATTGCATTAGATCACTCTGGATCTACTCTTGGTCACCATTTTCCATTTTGCTTTATGAACTCCCATTGAGTTCCATGTTTGTTTTTCTACACCAATAAGAGAGAGGAACTTTAGGTCTGAAACACTGAGGACTTCCAAGAACCCATCCCACTGAGGAGAACCGGAAAACACCTTTCTTGTTTTCCTCTCAGGTGCTCCATTCTTTAATATAATACAAATCATTCTTTTAAACACTTTGTTCTTGTCTTGTCTATTGGATGCATGGAGCCATATTATATTTTATCTGCTTAATGTCTTTTTGTGCTTAGATCTGAATTTGCGCATCAGACTTAAAGATTTTTTTTGCTATAATCAATGTTAGGGCTATTTGTTATGCGTAGCTAAAGTGATATTTTACGACGGAAGATTCATACTAATGGGCTTTGCTACACTTGTGATAGAAAATACACTAAAGGTCATAAGTGTGCTAAGAAGAAATTATTTTACATAGATTATGAAGAGGAGGAAGAAAATGAACAAGACACTTCAAAAGAAGAGGATATACACTAGGAACCAACCCTAGAGAAAGAAGAAATGAGTCCAACCATATCGTGTAATGCACTGGTAGGAGTTATGTAGGTTTTAACCCTGTACAAAAATTATCTGCAAACAAATCTTAAAAACAGAAAATAAACAATAGCGAGAGCATAAAACATAAAAAATATATACACAGAGATTTTCCCCTGGATCCCAAATTAGGATGACCAGCTTGATTTTTCATTATATTCCTTTTAGTGTTACAACACATATATATACATGCCGAAGCATACATAAACCCCAATCCATTAACCCTCGATTAGAACATGACCGTAGTTCCCTTGACCAGATCTACAAAATACCAGGGGACGAAAACCATCATGCCCCAAAACCATGTGCAAACCCATGCACAAAACCATGGGTGGGTTCGCCCACCGAAAAATAGGGTCAAAATTTGTTTTCCCAAGGTGCTACCCCGAACCTTGAATAGGAAGGGGGGGTGGGGGCTGCGGCCCCCCCTGTGACCCCCCTGCTATGCCTGATGCAATGTAAAATGGGGGCTATTGCCCCGCCTGTGACCCCCTCCCTCCCCCGCGCGTGACTAGTCGTGAAAAGAATATAACACATACCCAACATTCTCCCACTTGTTGTTTTCTTTCCATAGGGGGCCACAGGAGAGCTTATTCATTAGCCCAACTCTGCAACACCCATTGTTTCTCTACACCAAGAGAAATTATGAGTGCTCACAGACTTCGTCAATGCATCTGCAACATTCTTCAAAGTGTCCACCTTTACCAACAACACCCTTTTAGCCTCAACCATGTCTCTCACAAAGTGATATTGAACATCAATGTGCTTTGTCTTTGAATGATAAGCAGGGTTCTTAGCCAAGAAAATTGCACTTTGGCTATCACAGTCTATCCTTATAGCTCGCAGCACCAATGCCATACTTGAACACAATCTCTGCAACCAAACTGCTTCCTTTCTTGCATGAGTGGCTACCATGTATTCTGCCTCTGTAGTTGAAAGAGACACTACAGATTGTCTTTTACTCATCCACCTGACTGCACCTCCAAGTAGGCTAAACACATACACACTTGTAGATCTCCTTTGGTCAAGATCTCCAACCCAGTTTACATCAACAAAATTAGGAATGTCTAACACCCTTTCCAATCTTGGTCTTCCTTGGTAGCACAAGCCATAATCACTAGTGCCATGCAAATATATGACCCGCTTCACTATTGTCCAATGCTCCTTCCCTGGGTTTTACATAAACCTGCTCAATAATCCCACTGCATGTGCAATTTTTGGCCTAGTACAGACCATTGCATACATCAGGCTATCCACTGCACTTGCATATGGAACATAGGACATATCCTCCTCTTCTTCTTGTGTCTTGGGACACTGTTCAATAGACAACTTTACACCTATAAGAATTGGAACATTCACTGGTTTAATATCCTACATATTGAACCTCTGCAATATAGTCTCGACATATTTCCTCTAGTTTAACCAGAGCTTCCTCCTTGCCCGATATCTCTTAATTTCCATGCCCAAAATATAGTTTGCAGCACCAATATCCTTAATTTCGAATTTGGAGAACAGTTGGGTCTTCAAATATTGGATAATTTCTTTGTCATTTCCAATCAAAAACATATCATCCACATACAAGATCAAATAAATAACACAGTCACCAATTAATTTAAAATAAACATAGTGATCCTCCTTGCTTCTGGTGAAGCCAAGTCCCCGTATATAGGTATCAAATTTCTGATACCACATCCTTGGTGACTATTTTAACCCATACAGAGACTTCTTTAACCTACATACCAGTTCTTTCTTCCCCTTCACCATAAAGCCTTTAGGTTGTTTCATGTAGATCTCCTCTTCCAGATCCCCGTGAAGAAATTTTTTCTTCACATCCATCTGTTCTACCTCAAAATCAAATGCAACAACAACAGATAAAAGTAATATAATAGAAGTAACTTTGGCAATAGGAGAAAAAATATCACCAAAATAAATTCCTGGCACCTGAGAATAACCTTTTTCTACCAACTGAGCTTTGTATTTCTCCACCTTGCCTTCTTCATTCATCTTCTTCTTAAACACCCATTTTCTCCCGATGGGCTTCCTTCTAGCCGGAAACTCCACCAGATCCCATGCCTCATTTTTATGCAAGGATGCCATTTCATCAACCATGGCCTCCTTCTAGAGTTTTCCATCCTCTGAATCCACTTCCTCCTTGACGGTTATGGGATCATCATCAGTTATAGTTAAAGAAAAATTTGAGCAGAAAGCAGATGGACTATACCTTTTTGGTTGTCTTCTTTCCCGAACTGATCTTCTCATAGCTGGATTTTGTGGCTCTCCCTCTTCTGAGTCTTCTTCTGTTGTAGAGTCTGATTCATCCTCCTTTAGCTCAAAATCTATCTTCTCAGGTTCCTTTAGTAGGAATTCATGTTTAATAACATCTTTCACCCCTCTAAACACCACATCTCGACTGTACACAACCTTCCTTATTTCCTGGTTCCAAAGCTTGTAACCCTTTAAACCATCCTTATACCCAATAAAGATGCACCTTTCAGATTAATTATCCAACTTGGTCCTTTTCTCCTTTGGAACATGTACATGTGCATCACATCCAAATACCCTCATATGTGAAAGAGAGGGTTTCTTACCAGTCCATACCTCATGTGGAGTCTTATCCTCCAACGCCGATGAAGGTGATCTGTTAACCAAGTAACATGCAGTCTCCACTACCTCTGCCCAGAATTCTTGTCCTAACCCAGTACCACTGAGCATGCTTCTTGCATTTTCCATTAGTGTAATGTTCATTCTTTTTGCAATTCTGTTTTTCTAAGGTGCGTATGGAGTAGTCTTCTACCGTGCTATACCACACTTCTTACAGAACTCTTCAAATTCCTTCTTGCAGAACTCCCCACCATTATCTGTTCTCAACACCTTTATCTTCTTCTCTGTCTGGTTTTCCACCAGAGCCTTAAATTCTTTAAATCTGTCAAAGACTTCAGATTTCTTCCTCAAGAAATATATCCATGTATTCCTTGAGAAGTCATCTATGAATGAAACATAGTACACAGACTTACCCAGTGATGGAACCAACACAGGTCCAAACACATCACTGTGCACAAGCTCTAATATCTTGTTCGCCCTCTTAGCACCAAAAGGAAAAATCACCCGATTCTGCTTCCCATATACACAATGTTCACAAAAATCAAAATCCAGAGAGGTATTAGACATACCTTCTACCATACCATTTCCATGCAGTATCCGAAGGCCCTTCTCTCAAATATGTCCAAGCCTTTGATGCCATAGCATGGTCTTTTCTCCAGAGACCACTAGGCTTTCCACTCCACTTTCGGGAACCAAAGAACTGTTGCACCCATCAATAATAGTGCTACCCTGAAGCTTCTACAGAGTTCCAATCCAAACTCCCCGCATTAATACTAGTGCTCCCCGAACCATCTTATAGGTATCTTTCTCGAACACTATTTTTACACCTGCATCATCCATCTTGCTTACAGAAATCAGATTTTTGGCCAATGTAGGAATGTGAAAAACACCAGGAAGTGTTCTAATCCTTCCACCTTGCAGCTTTAGCTTGAATTTTCCATGTCCAACGATTCTAGCCTTCCTATCATCACCTAAGAAGACATCACCACCATCATATTTCTCATACTCGCAGAACCACTCCCTATGGGAAGTGAAGTGAAAGGATGCGCTCGATTCAATCAACCATGACTCATGATCTAAATATGTATTTGAAGAAGAAGCCAAATACACATCCCCACCTTCATTCGAAGTGGTTTTTGCCTCTGCAGAAGGAGAATCATCAGATCCCTTTCCTTTCTCAGGAGCTTTAGATATGCAGTCCTTTTTGTAGTGCCCTTCCTTTCCGCATTTCCAGCACACCTTTATAAACTTTCTAGGAGATTTAGATCTCCCACTCGAAACCTTATTCTTGTTTCTGTTCTAGGACCTTCCTCATATAGATAAGGCATCTCCATTCTAACCCTCCATATTTCTCCGTTTCATTTCCTCCGACAGCAAGGCTGAGACAATGTCATCAAAATTCAAGCTAGTTGTATTGCTACCTATTGCAATAACCAGAATGTCCCACGAGTCTAGTAGAGAACACAACAAACTGATGCACTTATCTTCATCTGAGATTTTAATATCAACAGATGACAGTTGACTTACCATAGTATTGAAGGCGTTCAGATGCTCTGTCATCGAGTCTCCATCCTTCATCCTCAGGTTATACAGCTTTTTTCGCAGGAGCAATTTATTCACCAGAGACTTAGATTGGTACAAAGTCCCAAGTTTGTCCCACAAATTCATTGCCATAACTTCCCCAGATACATTCAACAATAACGAATCTGAGACACACAACTGTATTGTGCTCTTCGCCTTTCGATCCAACTTTTTCCAGTCTTCATCTAACATTGCCGTTGGTTTAGTACCTGGATCTACCACGATCCACTGGTCTTTATCTAGCAGTAGATCCTCCATCTTGAGCTTCCACAACTCAAAACTCTAACCATTAAATTTCTCAATCTCTATCTTTCCACTACTCACCATCTTCTTTCATCGCAAGAATCGATTCCGCAGATCTCCCACTGAACAGGGTCTAACATAGGCCCGAGAAAAAAAACCCCTCAGCAGGAAAGGCACCCCCTTGAAGCCGAAACAACTCTGATACCAAATGTATGTTTTAACCCTGTACATAAATTATCTGCAAACGAATCTTAAAAATAGAAAATAAACAATAGCGAGAGCATAAAATATAAAACATATATACATAGAGATTTTCCCCTGGATCCAAAATCGGGATGACCAGCTTGATTTTTCATTATATTACTTTTAGTGTTACAACACATATATATACATGCCGAAGCATACATAAACCCCAATCCATTAACCCTAGATTAGAACATAACTGTAGTTCCCTTGACCGGATCTACAAAATACCAGGGGCTGAAAACCATCATGACCCAAAACCATGTGCAAACCCATGCAAAAAACCATGGGTGGGTCTGCCCACCGAAAATAGGGTCCAAATTTTTTTCCCGGGGCACTGCCACCCCCCCTGTGACCCCCCTGTTGCGCCCAGCACAACGTACAGGGGAGGCCATCGCCCCCCCGCCCATGACTAGTTGTGGAAAGAATATAACACATACCCAACAACTTACCACTCCTCAAAATCTCAAGATAGAAGGACATATCAAGAAGAAAGAGGTAATAGTGTTGATTGATTCGAGTAGTACCCATAATTTTATTCATTGTAAGGTAGCCAAGGAATTGAATTGCTTCTTATACCCAGCACTAGAATGTCAAGTGATGGTTGCAAATGGAGGAACTATAAATTTCTCTGGAAAATGCCATAATATAAAGCTAACCATGGGGAAATATGTATTGAATAGTCCAATGCTTTCCATTCCAATGAGAGGTGTCGATGTTGTACTAGGAGTATAATGGTTACAATATTTGGGGATGATAACTTTTAATTTTCAAGAACTTTTCTTGATTTTTTTTTTTGGAAGAAAGGAAGTCGAATTACGGGGTATTGCAGGGAATCCGAGAAAGATAATAAGCTCTAATGTCATGAAAAAGCTTATGAAGAAATAACAATGAGGCGTAATTGCACAATTATTCTCACTAGAAGTTCCAACATCAAAATCATCTATTTCTCCAGATCTCCAAAAATTCTTGGACAATCATTCCAAGGTGTTTGAAACTCCCAAAGGACTCCCACCTATTCGTGATAATGATCATGCTATTAATTTTATTATAGTAAGTGTTCCTCCAAACACCAGGCCTTAAATATATCCTTATGTACAAAAGAGCGAAATTGAACGTATGATTGCAGAAATGTTAGAGGCTGGTATAATTCAACCTAGTCAAAGTTATTTCTATGCTCCAATATTATTGGTGCATAGGAAAGATGGATCATGGCGCATGTGTCCGGATTATAGGGAGCTCAATAAGCTCACTATTAAAGATAAATTTCCCATTCCTGTGATTGATGAATTATTGGATGAATTACATGGAGAAATTTATTTTACCAACTTGGATCTTCGTTCAGGATATCATCAAATTAGAATGAAGACTGAAGATATTCTGAAAACAACATTTCTAACTCATGAGGGTCATTATGAATTTTTGGTGATGCCTTTTGGCCTTACCAATGCACCTTCTACATTTCAAGGGTCGATGAATTCCATTTTAAAACCCTTCCTTAGAAAATTTGTGTTAGTATTTTTCGATGATATAATAATCTACAATAGGTCTTCGAAGGATCATGTTCAACATGTTGACAGGGTGCTCAAACTATTGGAGGAATATGCAAAAACCTCCAAATGTTTCTTTGGAGTACAAGAGGTGGAATATCTGGGTCATATTGTATCTCATGAGGGTGTTAATGTAGACCCTAACAAAATTAAAGCCATTAAGGAATGGAAAGTCCCCACAACCATAAAGTAGTTGAGAGGATTTCTCGGGTTAACAGGGTATTATCGCAAGTTTGTTAAGAATTATGGAAGAATAGCAGCACCTCTAACAACATTATTTAAGAAATATGCATTTTCATGGACTCCTGAAGCAACTAAGGCCTTTGAACATCTTAAAGAGACAATGTGCCTAGCAACAGTCTTAGCTACGCCAGACTTCACAAAAACCTTTATTGTGGAATTTGATGCCTCAGGAAATGGAATTGGTGTTGTTTTAATGCAAAAAGGAAGACCCATTGCTTTTTAAAGTCGTCCAATCAAAGGAAAGTATTTACAGAAAGCTATTTATGAGAAGGAAATGTTGGCAATACTACATGCACTAAATAAATGACGACATTACCTAATGAGAAGACACTTCAAGATAAGAACTGATCATGATAGTCTTAAACACTTTTTGGAACAAATAATATCTTCACAAGAGCAACAAAAATGGGTCACCAAGATGTTAGGTTGTGGCTTTGAAATCATCTACAAAAAAGGGAAGCTAAATGTTGTTGCAAATTCACTCTCAAGAAAGGATGAAGAGGTGGAAGCATTTCTTTGTGCCATTTCTATTATCCAACTAGATTGGATAACCGAAGCAAGGGATGAATGGAAGAAGGACAAAGAAGTGTGGACACTCATTCAAAAGATGCAGCAAGATCCTAGTACATCTGATACATTTAGTTGGAAAAGTGATTCGTTATAGTACAAAGATCGCTTATATCTTTGTAAGAATTCCCAACTAAAACAAAATATTCTTTTGGAATTACGCACTTCTGCTTTAGGATGACACTCAGGATTTTTAAAAACTTACCACAGGGTGAAGAAAGTTTTTTTTTGGGATGGCCTTAAATCTGATATTCAAAATTTTGTGGCAGAATGGTTGGTTTTCCAACAAAATAAAGCTAAGGCAATTAAGAAGTCAGGTCTTCTACAACCTTTATCCATTCCAAGCCAACGTTGGGAGGATATTTCAATGGATTTTATCATAGGTTTACCTAAGTCATAAGGAAATAGTGTCATAATGGTGGTAGTTGATAGACTTACAAAGTATGCACACTTTTGTGCATTATCTCATCCATTTAAAGCAAGTACAATTTCTACTGCATTTATGGAAACAATTGAAAAGCTACATGGAAACCCAAAGATTATTGTAAGTGACCGAGATCCCATTTTTATTGAAAATTTTTGGATGGAATTATTTTCTTGTTTGGGTACTCAACTAGCTCATAGCTCATGTTATCATCCTTAATTTGATGGTCAAACTGAGATACTGAACTATGTTTGGAAGGATATCTTCATTGTTTTGTATCTGATAAAAAAACACAATGGGTCAAGTGGTTACCTCTGGTTGAATGGTGGTATAACACTTCCTTCCATACTGCAGCAAAAATGACCCCATTTATGGCACTTTATGGATATCATCCACCGTCCATCACATCATCTTTAAGATAAAATTCTAAGATTCAAGCAGTGGAAGATCACATCGAGAATCAACAAAAAGTTCTCCAACTCTTAAAGGATAACCTAAATTTGGCACAAAATCAAATGAAACAACAAGCAGATCAACGTCACAACGAGAGAAGTTTTGATGTAGGAGACTGGGTATTTTTACAGCTACAACCATACAAAGAAATGTCCCTCAAGCAAGCTAAGAAGGATAATAAATTATCTCCAAAGTACTATGGTCCTTACAAGGTGTTTCCAAATATTGGTACTATTGCATACAAATTGGACCTTCCTGCTTATTCACAAGTGCATCCAGTTTTCCATGTTTCATGCTTAAAGAAGGTTATAGGTGACAAACTTCCAGTTCAAAAAATATTGCTAGAACTTGATGAGGAAGGAAAAATCATATTGGAACCTGAAGCAGTCACAGAAACAAGGAATCGACAACTACAAAATCGATCAATTTCAAAGTATCTCATCAAGTGGATAAACTTACCCACTGAAGATTCTACACGGGAGGATGAGAATTTTATACAGAAGCATTTTGAGCTACTCAGGCATTGGGGAAAACACTTTTTTGAAGGAGATGGGCATGTTAGGTCCCTATATTACTAGTGTAGTCCTTTGTTGTTGTTAGTGTAGCACCCGTATTGTTATTGTTGTACCCCTGTAACCCCCATATTGTTATTATTGTGCCCTTACATTATTATTGTTAGGTCGGCTAGGATTGTATTGTGACCCCGTGGACTCTTATATATAGAAGGAGGTTTTTTCATTTGTATCATCTAAGAATTGTTCATTTATGTAATGTAAAAGATATTTCCCCCTCGAAGTAGATTATTTCTAAGGTATTGATCTCTCTTTTCTTATATTTTTGGAGTTGGTTTCATAACAATGGGCGGAATGTGGATTGCCATTCATGCATGAAGGTTGTATATGTGCTTGATGTGTGTGCATGGTGGTTGTTATTGTTGAAATTGTGCTTCCATGTAGTATTTGATTATGTTGTTGTTGGGATGCGTTAGTCACGAGTGCATGTCAGTTGTACATGCATTTGTTATGCATGTTAGTGTCTATAGGTTGTTGTGCATGCATTGCTATGGTTATGGTTATGCACACATAATAGGCTAGAAATTCATTGTGAGGTAATTTTGTGTAGTTTATGTCATCATGATGCTATTAGTATGTATGAAGTTGATGTGTTGGATGAGATGAAGCAAGAGATGTAGATCATCAAAGTGAGGTTGCAACACTGGACCTCAGGGTAAGAGAAGATCGTCACATAGGTTTGTATGGTGAGCATTCACGTATGTGGTTAATGGTTGTTATAAGAAATAGGGTTACTTATATGCTTGTCATTCTATTTTTATTGTTGTTACATGTATGATAAATGCTAATGAATTAGTGTGGTCATATGCACATGTGTCAAATAGTCATGAATTGTTATATGTAGTGTGGTTGTTTTATGTTAGTTAACTTGATGATTATGTTATATGTTGTTGGTAAGTATGTTATATGTTAACTTGTTGATTATTATATGATAGTTAACTTGATTATTATGTTATGTGTTGTTGATGAGTATGTTATACGTTGTTGACGAGTATGTTATATGTCAACTTATTGTTGTTATATGTTAGTCAACTTGATGCTTATGGTTATTGCATTAAGATCTTGATGTTATATGTAACACGTTGACATGGATTGGTCTATGCAGATGGTTAGGGTTATGAAATTTAGGTATTAGTCGACCTATTTGTGATATTGTTTTGCACTTATCTAGATCGACTGTGAATATGTGATTGTTATGCATGAATGCCAATTGTTTATGATTTTATGATGTGAACATGTTAGCTAGTTAATTTTATGGATATCATGAACTTATTTATGTTTGAATTGGTGTGTTGTGAAGTTATAACGTGCTAATCTAGATTGATCATGCAGACAAGATAGCCTCCCCTGAGATACATTAAGTTGATATGCACTTGCATGCATGTGGGTGCTAGTTGTAGTAATATGATTAATGACTGTTATTTGATTATGACATGGTTGTTAGTCTTGGAAAAGGTTGATTTCAATTAATAGACCTGATGTTTTGATCCTTGAAACATCTGGTTGACATGTGTGAACAGTTTCAAGGAAACATGCTTCGTATTAGCATGACAAGTTAACATTTGACTTGTTTATATAACTAACAATTATTTGATGTGATAGAATATAATAAAATTCAATTGCAGTAAGGTAAAAGGTAAAAGAAAGGAATTGGGTGAGAATTCCTTTGACTATGTATGGATACAGTAATTCCAACTGAATGAGTGCATTGGATGAATACAACATTAGGGGAATTTTGAGGCCTAAAATGGGCCTCCTAAGGAAATTATAAAATAATAGTGTAAATAATAAAATAAGATTTGATTACATCATCAAATTTTAGAGGGAAAAAAGAAAAAACTACTTTTTCAACTTATCTCCCAAATTTTTTACTCAAATTTCGAGCAGGAGTACTCGTTGGATACAAAATTTAATTCCTCATCCAAGGAGTACCCATGTTGCATACTTTCGATGGACCTTGCTACAAGAAAAATGAGAAATACATGAAAAACATGATAGTAATCACGTTTTTTCATGTATTTCTCATTTTCGCATAGCAGGGTCCATCAAAAGTATGCAACATGGGTACTCCTTGGATGAGTAATTGAATTTTTCATCCAACAAGTACTCCCGCTCAAAATTTGAGCAAAACCTTTGGGAGGTAAATTGAAAATACGAATTGAAAAAGTAGTTTTATTGTTTTATTATTTTTTAATATTTTTACCATTTTACTTAAAAAATGGTGAATCATCCCCCATGGTTGACATCATCATCTTGAATCCTATTGGTTCGTATAAAGATTATTTTTGTTGTACATTTTTCTTAGGAGGCCCATTTTAGACCTCAAAATTCCCCTAATTTGAAGTATTCTTAACCTTGGATTTTGTCTAACATTATGCGGATATATGGTATATTCATGAACATGTATTTGACAAGTATAATAGCTAGTTTCAAGTTATATATAGAGCCATCAAGGGGAATTGGAGTCCCTTGAGAGATGACATGGATGTTTTCAGTTACAAGGAAACGTGCTTGGCACAAGGTAAGGTAATTGATATGTTGTTATGTTTATTTAAACATTGATAGTTATGTGTTTATGACAGTATGATGCAAGGAATTGCATGGAAAAAGAGACTGCTATGAAATCTTGAAGAAGGCTTAGGTTGAGCTTCCCTTGGAAGAATTTGGGACCCATTGGGATTGAGACATGGTGTTTGTTGCTAGTTTTATGCTTTTGGTCTTTTGTGATTTTCTTATGCTTGATTTTCATTTTTGTGTATGACTGGTGCGTGGCCATGCCACTTTGTTTGTGGCATCGTATTACTATTGTTTTTTCATGGTTTTCTTGTTGTTTGTTTCCTATTCTTCCCTTTTATGTTTTGAGAGCCTTGGGAATTGGTTTGGGAAAGAGGAAAGTTAATGAAGCTCAGGAAGGGTTGAATGGAACCTGATAGGTAATGTAAGACTCAGATGAAGCATGGTTCATGTATAACTGTAGTAGAAGGTAAGAATATGACAACCTGTTAGACTGGTTGGGTCCATTGTGGTAAAGGTATGGTGGAAGTACAATCATGAGAAAGGTGAAGTATATGGATTTGAGGCGTCAGATGCCTTATCTATGTTTGGAATTGTTGTTATCGGTGTTGTGCATGTTGTTCACCGATAAAGGGAGTTATCTTAACTTAGACCTTACAATATCTAGTAATTATGTTGTGATCATTATTATGTCAATGAACATGTATGTATGTATGTATACATGTGCATATGTATTTATGCTAATATTTATATGTATATATGTATGTACATATGTAGTTGTCTGACACGGTCGTCAGAAATCATGATTATTTAATGCTAATGTTTATATGTATATGTGTATGTATTTATGTCATTGTCTAAAAATATCATTCTTGTTTTATGCTAATGTTTATATATATGTATGTATCTGTGTATCTATGTCACTGTGTGACAGGGTTTTCAGGGATCATTCTTGTGGAGGAATGATTTCTTAAGCAGGTGAATGACATGTAAGAGATTCTTGGTCTTATGGGGGATGAAGTGGGAAGAGTAGCCCTGAAAAATTTATGGGGTCAATAAAATGTGGATATGAGTTGATATTATGGGTTTTTACTATGCCTATGTTTTGGACAGGTAATGTTGAGAGATACATTAACAGAATGAAAACAACATGATCCACAACATGCTAGAATAAGCATGGATGGTAGAGAGACACTGGAAGCAATGTTGCTTGGTAGAGATAGTGTGGTTTTGGATGTGCAGTGCTATTATTGTGTATATGTTGTGCATATTGTATATTCAATAATTGTACCTATGGTGTTGTGTTCTTGTTGTATATATGGTGTTGTGTGTATATTGCATATTTAGTGCTGGGTATAGATCATGCTATGTACATGTTGGATACATGGTGATGTGTACATATTGTATTGTGTGCATGATGGATATGCGATTTTGTGTGCATATGGTGTTATGCGCATGTTGGATATGTGGTGTTGTGTACATATGGTGATATGTACATGTTGTATATGAAATGTTATGTACATGTGGTTCTATGTACATATGAGGTTGTGTGCATGATTGTACATATGGTGTTGTGTACATGTTGTAGCTATGGTGTTGTGTACATGTTGTGCATGTGGCATTGTGTAAATGTGGTTTCATGTACATGTAGTACACATGGTGTTGTGTGCATGAGGTATTTTGTACACGTTGTATAGGTGGTGTGATGTGCATGTGGCATTGTGTACACGTTTTGCAAATGGTGTCGAGTACATGTAGTGTTGTGTACACGTTGTGTAGGTGGTGTTGTGTATAGGTGGTACTGTGTCCATGTTGTACATGTGGTACTGGTGTACATGTGGTATTGTATGCATGTTGTACATGATGTTTTGTGTACATGTGGTACTACATATGTGCATTGTTTAGTCAATATATTGTGACATGTGTATTCATTGTGTTGTACTCTATGTATGTATATGTATTGTGTTTTACACCGGGTGCACGTGTATGTATTGTATTGCGTTATACATCAGGTGTAGGTTTATGATTTGTATTGTGTTGTACAATGGGTGTAGGTGTATGTGTTGTATGTCATGTGTAGGTGCATGTATTGTATGGTGTTGCATCTCATGTGTGGTTGTATGTGTGTGATGTACACTATGTGTATGTGTACCTGGTTGGAGAGAAGGAATTGGGTGCTTGTTGGGTGTGGAAACTGATATGATGTGTGTACGAAAAGGATAAAGGTAGAAGCTAAAGATCGATTAAAGGATAAGTATCAATATTTTATTTCAGTTTTAATTATGCATGTTGTTACACAATATTTTTTCATTGTCCCTAAACTCCCTATTCTCGAATCCTGGAGGACCCTAATAGTGACCCTTGTGTGCCTTTTGCATCCTGAAAATATGCCATTGCATCCCTTTCAGTCTAAAGAACAAACCTTTATTGATCATTCCAGGAGTAGCTCCTTAAAAACCCATTTTTTTGGAGCAGCGTGACCTCTTTGTGTCTCGCCAGCATAGATGACCCATCCTAAGGTTGTGAGCAGCACCGATCGGTGCTAGTATGGACATCACACACATGTTGATCCACTTCTAGAATATTTTTTTAAAAGGAAATGAAGCTTCATGGCCTAGAAGCTTCAAGGGCGGAGAGCTGGATGTTTGTTAGTCAAGATATGGCCGAGATTTCTCCCTTGGGCCTCTTGTTCCTAAAAAAATAGGAACCTCCCAAAGAGATAAGCCATTTTCTCATCATAAGTGGCTCCATGTCCCCTCCTCCATATTTATAAATTCATCATCCTCTATTTCCTCTGCTAGTTAGAACATAATAGAGCATAACAGAGAGAGGTTTGAAGATTGCCATAAGCTTTGAAGGAGAGAGTTGAGCCCTTAGCCTTTTCACGTTGAGTTGAAAACGAGTGCTTTGGAGACATGCCCAGATTCAGACTCATTGAAGGAAAGCTTAGACATCAAGGTGCAGATTTTAACTCTTCTATTTATAATATGACATGATTGATATTTATTTTCCATTCTTGTTCATGTTTATGATTATGAATTATGACATTCCTTTATTAGTTATATAGGTTATATCTCTATATGCATGTTGTATTTGTATGCTTCTTGTTGTTTCTTGGTCACTTGTGCAAGTAATTGAACGTTGGTAACAATGGAGATCAAGCTCTGGAAAATCGAAGGATCAAGGAGCTTCGACGAAGAGAAACATCGCACCAACAGATCGAGGTAGGACATCTCCTTCGATCTATGTTTCATTTATAATATAGGAAAGTAGGTGTTAGCTTGTTTCCCTTGTTGCTAGACCCACTCTAGCACTAGAGGGATCATCTCTGCCCGCAAAGAGGATTTACCTATCGTTGAGGCCTCAGAAATATGTGGTAACAACAAGGGGGATAACCACCTGGTCTGGACCTTAAAGAAACTCCTTTTCTGTTTGGGATAGTGGCTCCGACTGGAGATAATGGGACCAGTTTCCCAATTTCGGGTTTTATATGATTGTTGGGTTTCCTTCAAATTATTTGCAAGAAAAATGGCTAAAAACTAAGATAAATTTATTCTAAGATGAAAAAATTTGAATTAAATCTGATCTAATCTAACCCGGGATAATGCTGATTTTATGCGATCTAAAATGATGTCTATTCATTCTGTGATGATTTATATCGATCACAGACTTAATAGAATTAATACTTTTATAAGATAATCCTTTTGAGAAAATAGTTAATCAATGGAAGATGTAAAACATATCTCATATATTCTGATGATCATATATAAAACAAATCAATTTCTATTATGATATCATACAATAGTGCAATTGATACTTCAAACAAAAATAATTGATTTCATACATACTTCATGAAAGCTAGATTTACCACTAATTTTAAAATTTTTTTTAGCATACACAATAATAGTACCAGATGTTTTTTGTCCTGCTCATCTGATAAGTGATAATAGGCCACAATCAATCTTCTATCAATAGGTATTTCAAAGAATACAATAGTGCATCAACAATGATCAACTAAGATGATATAAAATTGAAAAGACCATGTTCCATTATTCTATAAAATTGAAAAGACCATGTTCCGTTCTTTATAAATGTTCTTAATAAAAATCTTGGACCCTTCTCTAAATGCATGAGAAGGGTTTAAATATTATATTAACTACTTACAAAAATAGATTGTACAATATATCATATGAGGAAGTTTCAAACAACCTTCCTCATTCCTAGTATCTAATTGCCAAAATTGAAATTTTCAAAACAAATTAACTCATGATCATGCTTGATGATCGACTAGTGCCAGCTCTGCTTTTCTGTTCACAAATATCGGAAATTGGTTGAAGTTGTGGAGGCTTCCCGAACTGTGTTTTCATCTATCCAGTAAATATAGCATCAAGTAAAAGTGGAAACATTTTTTGTATGGAATCTAGAGAACAATTCAATGTCATTATTTGACTATGAGGTTTAACCAAGAGTTGCTAGTATGCTTCCCGATTAGTCTTTTTCAGCTGTGCAATTGTTTCTTCTCGTATTTGACCTCTATTTTTCCAACTTTTCTCCAATATTTTGAGATCGGGAATTGATTTAGGATCTCCTTCTTTAATTAAACCGGAGGTATGTAACATGTGTTTGATTGTTTTGACAATGCTCTTTGATATGCCTGATGCTCTAGCTATTGCCAATTCTTCTTGTTTTTTCTGTGTATCCCAGTTAGTAAAGATAATATCTTTATAAGTTTCTTTGGTCTTTGGGAGATTTGATCTTCTACCTTCCTCTGAATCCTGCCATTCAATATAGCTAGAAATTTTGGTATTGAGTTCATTAAACTCAATTCTCTGATCAATAACTGTATTAGTCAATTGTTCACCGATTTCCAAATGTGGAACTATGTGTGACATTTGTAAGACAAACAAATCTTGTTGTTTTGAGAGTAGGGCATTTAATGCCAATGCTTATTTAATGAATTCCTCTGCAGTAGGAATGCCTTCATACTTTGTAATATTTTCTCTCAAATCTTTAATCAGTGTGTCTTTTCTGGATAAGTCATTTTCATAACTCATCTTAAGTACTTCCATATCTTGCTGTAATTTAAAGAGTTGCTGCTCGACCTGTTGGCTCAAATTGTTCCTTTCTTCATCCAATTTTTGTTGTAGCTACATTATTTTATCATCCTTCTTCTCTTTCTCTGTTTCCTGACTAAAAATTTATGAAGAGGGTTGTATAATACATACAATGGAGGGATATCAGTTACCTTTAGAATAATTTCAGCAATAGGAAATGCAGGAATAACTTCTGCATCTTAGGAGCTTGTCTTAGGACTTTCAGTGGTTTCTTTTGCTGAAACTATCTGACCCTGGGGAGTCTGAAATATTGTATTTTTTTGTGTGGATGATCCCTCGAGGGTATCCATCAATGTATTACTAATTGAAGTCCACAATTTATCTAGCTCACTTTGAATTTGTGAATCTGATCCAACTTTAGAATTGTTAAAAGTTGTATCAAAATTACTCAGTCAACCAAGATGGTTAGTTGAAATATTGTAATTGTCGATTATGTAATAATTGATCAAGATGCTCATTCAATTTGTAACGTTCAGATATGCGACATCGATCGACATCAGATGCGAATCCAGAAAATGTCCAAAGCGCCAATCAAAGACATTGTCAAAGCGACCTGCGACAGAAAACAATAGAGTTTGTTATAAGACTTATGTAATTAAAACTTGTTCTAAGTCTTTTTGTAAAGGTCAAAAATGTCTAATGTCCGCTTTTGTAAAAGCCAAAATCTATTCCTAGGGTGAACTATTATATTAAGTCCTATTCCTAAGTTTTCTAAACTTATGGACTTAAAAGTCCCTAGCACCAAAATTAACCATAAACCTTTTTGTAAAGGTTCAGAGGGTGGATGTCAAAGTATGGCACCAAGGGTTTTATATTAAAACTTTAAACCTACCAAAAAAATTATTATAATGTTCGGAGGTCATGTGATAAATTTATTGTAAAGTTTCAAAAGGTCTGACTTGGGTTTTAAAAATCTCATGTCAAAGTCCAAAAGTTATCCTTATATCAAAGGTTCAATGTAAGGGTTTTATAAACCTCATGTCAAAGTCCGAAAGCTGTTTTATAAACCTTATCAAAGGTTCATTATGTAAATGGGTCGGGTTTCATTAAAACTTATGTCATAAAACCTTTACAGTGAAGGTTCAGAAGTTGAGTTTCATTAAACCTATGTTATGTCATAAGTCAAAGGTTTTATGAAATATTACATCGCCAATATTATGGCGCATGTCAAAAGTTTGAATGTAAAGGTTTGAAAAACCCATATTGCAAAGTTTGAAAGTTCAGACGTCGGGTTTTGTCAAAGTTCAAAGGCTCAGGTTTTTATTAAAACCATGTAATTGAACCCACAGTGTTAAGTTCCAAACCGTGAGTTATCAAACCACGTCGGAAACTGCGATGCATCTGATCAGAGTTTCATAATAGGTTGTTACCAGTGTCGGCAAATTACGCGTGAAGATTGCAGAACTGCGTGGTTAAGAAACTGCGTTGGAAGTCAGGCATCCATGTGACTAGAATCGTCGGAGTTTGGGCCACGTCAGAAGACTGCTAACGAAGAGACCGTCGGGAAGAAGATCGTAACGACATAGGATTCTGACTGTTCACACGGTGCGGTTAATATCCTCTGCGTGGTTAGCATAACCGTCAGAGAAGACTTTATAATAAATTCTAAAATTGGGTTTTTGCATCTTAATATTGACGCAATAATAATGCAACAAAATCATATGTAATGGAACCTTTTATCCAAAGGTTCATGAATGATGATTCGAAGCTTATCATCACTAAAAAAACTCCAAATAGATTTCTAAATGCAGAAAACAAGTTCGAAGATCAAGCCATGAGGTGGAATGATTCCATATGGGCTTTCGAAATGGATCAAGTTTAAAGAGGTTCATGAATGATGAGTTGGTTCGAAGCCTCATCACTAAATATCCTCCAACAAAATGCCAAATATAGTAAATGTTGATTCGAGGCAGATTGTAAAGCCTTGAAGTGATGAGCTCTTATGTATAAAAGGAGAGCATATTTCTTTTCATGAGTCAAGTGTATGTGTGAGCACTTCATGAGGATGGAGAGAGTACATGAGAGTGGAGTGAGAACTTTTTGAAGAGTGTAGGAGCACTTCAAGAGAGAGTGTGTGAGCACTTCATGAGAGTATAAGAGAGCATTCTTCTTTGTAATGTAATGAAGAGCATGTGAGCACTTCATGAGAGAGTGAAGAGAGCATTTCTCTTTGTAATGTAATGAAGAGCATGTGAGCACCTCATGAAATTGTAGGCATTTTTCATTGTAATGTAATGAAGAGTGTGAGCAATTTTTGAAGAGAAGTTTTTGAGAGTGAGATCTCAAGAGAGGAGCATTTTCCCTACTTCAGGAGGAAGTAGGCCCTCTTCAGACGACAGATAAAGTATTGGTGGAGAGTTTTTTCTTTGTAGGTTATTGAAGGAGCAAAGTGTCCTACTTGCATAAATATTGAAGTACGTTGGTAATCGACGAGTTCAACTTCAACATTCAAAAATTCTTTCAGCCACCAGTCTGTCGAAGGTCCCTATAATTTCAGTCCTCAGTTCATTTTGGCGTGCGAATCAATCCATGTCCTTTCTCATGTTTTGAAAGAAAGGAGTTTTAGCAATTATCCTGCTCAAGGGAAGGTCCATATCTGCAACATCAGTAGTGAAATTGATGACTCCTTGTAGCATATTTTCTCTTGGCTTAAATAATACAACGGACGCACAATTATGAGGTGGACCCAGAGACGTAGTCCAAGTGGGACGAACTCCGTCACAAAACATATTTGTCTTATGGTATGATTTGTGTGATTGATGTGAAATTGTTCAATCTTTATTTCATGCCTAAAAATTTAATTCACATAATAACTGTTCAGTAAAATTTCCAGTCACATGTTGTACAAGGACTAGAAACGATCTTGGTTAAAATTCCGCATTTTAATAACCTGAGTATTAATTGCTTTAAAGTTCTATAGGAAGAGTCTGTAGAGGGCCAGGTAGCCTCTGGATCTCATCCTTTTATGAAGGGTGACATATCCAGTAAACGTCCCTACAGTCCATGTCTGAAATAGAGCTAAGTAACTCGAGTCATTTTCAGATCAGAATCTTATTCTTCTGTTCTGATCACCTTGCTTGGTTCAGTCATATAACTAGTAATTAGGATATTTTGTGGAATACGCTTGAGTCTTTTCTCTCTATACTCGTGGAATCTTTGTAATTCCTCTGGGTTTAGATTCAGTTTGACAAATTTTTGAACTTCTTCAAAATTTTCAACAAATTGCAAAACGTCTTCAAATCTATCATCTGTGTGTATGAAAGGTTTGATTTTGACTAATTGAGTAAATTTATTAGCGATATTCTCTGGGTTGAATTTCCTTGGCGGTAAAACAGGGAGATTCAAAAGCTAAATTTTCTGGCATTATTTCGACGCATGATTGAAATTGCTGAGGGAGAATGAACCACACCGAATTGGGAAACTTGGCCATAAAGATTTTTTATTATCTTTTAGAGTTTTAGTGAGTCCATTTCCGATAGTTTGGTAAGCCACTTCTCTTGCCATTAGTTTATCTGAAACATACAGAGGAAGTACATGTGGAGGAGCGGAGCTTCTGAATACTCTGATGTATGAAAATGATTCTTCAATGAAACATCTTCCTATTATTTGGAGATATGTGATGGATTCCTTAGTGAACCTAGGGCTCTCTTTATCGAACATTAACTGATGTAATGGTAATAAAACCCCATAACATAACCTGTGGAAGTGTGGTACAAAATGATGTTCCCATATCTGTTTATGACTTAAATGAATAGGGGTAGGGTCCTCGAGAGTCCATTTCCAACCCATAATTGGAAAGCTAGTGGAGAAACAAATAGCATAAAAAACATACGCACTCATGAAAAATTGGGAGACGACTTTGGAAGAACTAACTCTTACCTGGAGATATTCATTAATCGCTTTGGATAGGTTTTCAGAAAGAATGGTTTCCCAATTCATGATGTGAGAATTCACATAGGAGTCAATCAATGGAACCCAATTAATAGAGAACTTGGTGTTATCGGGGAGACCATATAATCTGCATAGCATTAATGCTGCAAAATTGTAGGGATTTGCAAGTGAAGCAATAGGATACATACATGATTTATCATGCTTAATCTTGTTATCAATTTTCCTCCAACCTTGAATAATTTTGAAAGTGTCTTCATTATCTTTTGCAAATTTTTGGACAAAATTATTGTCATAGATGTCTTGTTGGTTAGGCAGTTTGTACATGACTTTCAAATCTTTAGCTTTGAAATAACCTAAGGTTTCATCCTTAATGGTTCTGAATTGTCTGTCTTTAATTGTTGAATTCTCAACCACCTATCTTATCATATTAGTATATGATAAAATCCTTGCTGTAGCTGCTATTTTGTGAAGGAAAGAGCATGCAACATCTTTAAACTGTAAATATGAGGGCTTTGCATCATCAATAGTTGCCTTGACCTCTGTTACTTCAGGTTTTTCATCTTCGAGGATAGTATAGATGGCTTGCCACGTTGTAGCACCTCCATCTATAGTGAAAACAATATCTGTGATTGTGGACAAAATTTCTGTACATTCAAATTCTGCAATATTTTGCTTGCCATATTTCTACATTATCTTGTGTATGGACATCTCTTAAGGAAAACTCCCTATTTAAGACAGATAAATGATTAAATGATGAAAGATATAGTGAAATGACCGATTTTTAAAAGAAAAGATTCGGGAAGTAGCTATATCATTAATGATCCATAACATGATAATAACTGTTCGCATTGTGATGATGAAACATGATTAATTATTTCTGACATGATTTATTTTCACATTAAAACCTTCATTAAACCCTGTCAAGTCTGTTGCATTGTGCATTTTTGAACTTGTTTTGTGAAGTGAATTTATTTAACAAGCTTTACATCATGCGATATGCGATTTCGCGATATCGCCAAATCACCAAATCGCCTTTATCAGGATATCACAACATCGAAAGATTGATAAGTCATGTTTTAAGTTTTGAATGTATATGTGCGATGTGTGATTTATGATGCCGCTTGTGAAACTCAAATCGCAAAATCGCAAATCAGGTTTTCATGTTTTGTGCTTAACTTTTTAATGGGAAAAAGATTATGCGGGATGCGATTTGCGATAGGGTGATCATAAAGATATGAAAATGGAATTTATTAATTTCTTTTTGTTTAATTTTTTAAAAACAACAATGTTTTGGAGTTTGATTTTTTTTATTCAAAATGAAAAATACATTTTAAGAAGGGTCCCTATTTATATTATCAAATTTTAAAGTATTTTGAAAATAAAAATGGGGGGGTTGTTGCATAGCACAACACCTATAAAACAAGTTGGTGACTCCACTAGGGAGTCACTGCCTTTAGTCTCTTTCCACTCGTTGAGTTTTTGGTTTTTTTTTTCCCATCTTTTGTCGAGTATATTTTTTTTTTGGCTGTTGTGACTGCTTCCAGTCATCCATATTTATTCTGAAGTGATAAGCCTGGTTTAATTCAGACAAACCCTTTTGTTTTTTATCATTTCCCTTGATCGGCGATGTTATTTCTCTAACAAATGCGTTGATTAGCACTAAATGTTTTAACACATTCACACTTTTTCCCTTCCAGCGCGGGGTGCAGCCTCACAAGGGTGTCGATTTATGTGTGTTTTCTTGTAGGGTTTCTATTCATTGATTTCCAGTGTGTCTTACCCTTCCAGATTCTTTCCTCTACTCTTTTTTCTCTTATTGTATTTTGTTCAATGACTTGATTGTCTCATTCAGTTTAGTTTCGATATCCTTTCATTCAAACTGTGCATCCTCTTCATCCTAGGATTTATAGGTGTTTCGAGTCATTCATTTGGTTGCATGCTTCATTGGGTTCTAGACCTGCTATTGGGTTAGTTTTGTTGTCCATTTTTTAACCTTTTGGTTTGATTGTTTTTTGTTTTTCAGTTGATTTCTGTGATTAGAGCCTTCAAGTGTCTATCCCGTGTGAATTTGATTCTCTTTTCAATCAACAAGCATAGATTACATTGCTTGTCTTCAGCTGGAACATCTTTCTTTATGTGTTGATCAATGTGAAAAGTGTGAAGAGTGTCTTGTTTTGAGGAAAGTATTTGAGATTTCTCTTTGGTATGATTGTTGCATTTTGTAACATTGTGAGGAATTTCATTAGATAAATACTCCAAGCAACTTGTTACATTCGAATTGATTATTTCATCTTTTTGCATTATGTTTACATTGAAAAGAACAACAACAAAAATGCATTTTATTTTTCATCTTCAGGGAAACACTTCATTTCGATTGCTTTCAGTGCATTCAGTGAAAACTAGGATAATGAAAGAAATTTTCATTTTTCTTTAGATCATGCACTTGAAGAAATAGTGAAAATTGTTATTTAATGCATTTGCTTGATTGCTGCATTGATTGTGTGAACTTCTTCTTCCCAATTAGCGTAGCTTTCATCGAAATGAATAGTTTCCTTTTTCTCATATAGCTACGTTCTAGGAACCTAACAGAAAACATTTAGAGTTCTAGGCTAGAGACGTGTTCCAGCGTCGTAAAATGTAGGAGCTGTCGCTAACAGTCTGCGTTACAATCTGGGGGTGATATCTTGTCCCACGTACGGAAGTATATTGACGTATGATAAGTATATTTGGGACACTCTCATCGAACAGTTATGCATCAGACATCACTACTACGGACTTGGACTCCCACGTACTGTCGAGTATATTTTGGGAGACACCATTAGGTTGCAAACTTGCCATAGATAACTGAGTTGGACACCTTGTAGACTTGATACATCGAACACAAAATTCAGGGAGATTGGCTATCGTACGTTAAGTCCTTGGTAAATTTTTTTGATAAGGTGTATATTGCAGTTCACAGATACTTCGTAATCCTTTATGCCTAGTTCACCCTTTTTGATTTATTTTGTTTTTCAAGTTCTAAAAATCAAATACCCATGATCACATGGCTTACCCGTTAAGATATTTCTTGGCCACATCATGAGTAACTCCTTATGAATATATTTTAAAGCCTTGAATTAATCACCTCTTTTTCTTTTGAGTCAAATTCATCGTGGCTGAACCATCAAGTTCGGCTTCCCCTTCTTCATCCTCTTCCGAAGGGACATCATCACAAGTCTGTTCTGACGCTTCACCATCGGCTGGAGCCCAAAGTTTTGACCTTTCCATCCTTCCAAGTGTTAAAAATATTGCTACTCAGTCTCCTCCTGACGTGTCGGTTAGCTATATCGCATTTCCTCGAAATCCGTTATTTGATTCTGTAGAAGTCTCCCCTCAACGACAATATAGTCTATTTGATACGCTTGGTGTACCTTTGGCACCTTCGCCATCCACGCATTGTGCTGCTGCTCATAAGATATTTCCATCAATGGCTTCTGAAGGAGAGGTTTCAAGAACCATTAGTGGTATGGAAAAGTCTTTATATGAGGGGCATCAGTTCCCTCCCGAAAACGTTCCCTTTGGGGGGCAGGCATCTCAGTCTTCTACCCAACCATCCATTCTACAAGGTTACATGTCCTTGGGACAACTAGTTTCAGGTGTTTCAAGTGCCATGTCTTTGTATCACAACACCATTTGGAAAACTAACATGATACCTACATCTATTCCATTTGTCTCTAGTGCATCTCCTACCATCCCTACTCAAACAATAATTACATCTGTTCCTACATAGCCAACTATTTGCATCATTTTTTCGGTACCTCCATCAATGTTCCCATATCGATTCCATCGATTCCAATTGTTGTTGGAGGGCCATCCCTATCGAATGTCTCTCAATATTCAGCTGGACCATCTGTGAGTGGATTAAAAACTCACATCCCAGGATATTCTCAACCTATTGGTAGTATCCCTATGCCTTTCGGATCATCTGGTCTGGCAGGGTTAACATATGATTAGTATCAGCAAGCTGGACCTCAATGGTCTGCTGCAGGTCAAAATCTGTTTTTTGGTCCACAACCAGAATATGGTCAAAATCAACAAGTTTTCAACCCTTATGGGAAAAATCCTTCCGGAAAAAACCCATGGGGGTAGAATTTCTCCCAACCTGGTTAGAATCCTCAAATGGGCCTTTATCAAGGGTCGATTATGCCTTTCAATCTGTAATTTCCTTTTCTTGCAACATTGGAACTACCTGATGTGTCGAGATTAATTAATGATTCGATCCTCCATAATCCATATTGGATTCCGGTTCCTACCAAAATCCCAAGTGATTGCCCTAAATTTGAAGGCAAGTCTGGAGAAGACCCCAGGCGCACGTCATGACCTACCATCTTTGGTGTTCTTCTAACTCTTGTGTTAATGACTCCATCTGCTTGTTTCTTTTCCAATGAACATTGACTGGTGCCGCTGCCAAGTGGTACATCGAAATTCCTCGCAGAACCTTCCAAGATTTCAACTCTCTCTCTCTATGGCTTTTCTCACGAACTTCCAATTACCTATTCACTATGAAATGGGAACTCACCTCCTCAAATCCTTGAAACAAGATACCGCTACGCACATCTTCGATCATATCCATGAATGGAGACGACAACGCTATTTGATCAAGTTCAAAATTCTTGATCAGCTCTTGACCTAATGGTTCATCAAATCCTTCGTTAATGAGATCACCAAGGATATTTCTATGGGAGCATGTGTCGCAGAAGATCAAGCCATTTCTCATGCACAATATCTTGATTTGGCCTATTCCCAGTCTGGAACGTTGTATGATCTCTTGCCTGATGCTTCGTGTGATTCTACTAAACCTAAAACTTCGAAAGCTATGATGAAACCACCTATTGACGATATCATTGGGTCAGTTACCCAGACTTCTCGAAAGTCTTCTTCTGGTAAACATAAATCTACTTCTTCCTCTGATTTGTTTCCATAGGATCTCTCAAATCCTGGTAAAATTGTGGAGGTTAATGTCAACCAATATACCGCGACAGACAAATATTCCAAGTGTAAAAAGAAGGGCAAAGGAAAATCCAAATCTAATGCCCCGAAACAGGAGTCTCTGAAACCTCGTGCTGATGATGGAACCAAGTGCAAGCCTAAGTACCCTTGCCTAATATATGAAAACGAACACTACACTAAAGCCTATCCACAACGGGTTGAAGTTAGTCATTTACTGAAAGGTACTCAAAGAAATTTAGTTGTACTTAAAGAACCATTTCCATCTCAGCAAAATTAGATAGTAGAAAAACCTCCATCTTCTTCCTCATTGGGTTCCCAAGTATTTATGCTGAATGGAACATCATCCATTTATGTGGCTACTATGTCCAAATATTATTCAACTCATCCTCATCAGTCGGCAGAGAAAGAAAGTTTCGATGCTCCTACTCCTACTCCGCCCACTTCTGGTCTTCTTCATATCGAAAGGCCTAGTCCCGATCTCATTATCTGATCACCTTCTAAAGTTGTGCTTTGAAAATCCTCTTACAACCCAAATGCCTGAGCTGCTTAACATTAGAATATCGTTGAGGATTTTCCTCAGGCATATTCCACTATGTATACATTATAGGTTCTTCAGAGTTGTCCTTCATAACGAAAATCACTACTATCCACAATTTGAGGAACTAATCCAATTGATTTGAGTCTCATTACTTTCTATCTAGAAAACCACGTCCTATGTCTCGCCCATCAAATTGATTTCCTTATTCAAGTCATTATTAATGGAAAGACAATCCATCGGCCAGTCGTGGATGAGGGTGCATCCACTTGTATCATGTATGTGTCTTGTTGGAAAGCCATCGACTCTCTGACTCTTAGCCAGTCTCCAAACACCTTGGAGGCTCTCGATGGAAGAGATTCCCATTCGTTTGGTATCCTCCCTAACTTTCCTATCACTTTGGAAGGAAAAACAGTCAATGTAGAAGTAGAAGTTGTTGACGCTAAGCTGAATTACAATATTCTACTCGGTTGCTGTTGGACTCACACTATGCTTTGTGTATTGTCCACTATGTTTCGTGTTCTTCATTTCCCACATCAAGGGAAGATCATAACTGTCAACCAGTTGTCATTTTTTGCTTCTAATTCCTCGGAAAGCAATGTGCCATATGTGTATCATACCACTGCACCATATGAAAGTGTGGGGGTAGGGATTTTCAAAGATTCTACCTTAATGGGTCTTTTTTATCTCCCACCGCCAAACACTGCTAAGGTCAATATGATCTCTACTTCACCTAATCCTTGGATCATTCCTTCTCTTGATCAAATTGATTCCTTCGACGATGTTATGTAGTTAAGCCCTATTGAAATCAATTATTGTGAAATTTTCTTGGCTTTGGCTCTTGATCCTAATCATACTACTCCTAGTATGCATTTTGAAACGTACTCGCAATCTCCTTGGCTTGGTTCCTCGGATTCTTCTAATCCTTTGAATGAGATGTTTCCTTCTGACGAAAGTATTGTGGAAACCATGTCTCTCGAAGAAAAACCCTAGGATGATACCCATCATCGTTCTTCGTTTCTTCCAAGCCCTGGAGTAATTCCTTCGCAACTCGGAAATTTTTCTTCCCATGCTCCGAATTTTACACTTCAAACACCCATCTTGACACATGAGGTATTTTCTGAAGGAAATATGGGAAACATCAATGTGACGATGCCCATCGACATTTTTGTTAAACCAGGAATCGTCGAGAACATCCATATCGAGGTAACTTGCTCTCCAGATGAGATTAAGCTTTACACAAGTCTTTTTCAAAAGTTTTGAGATGTCTTTGCATGGTCATATGAGGAAATTCCCGACATCGATCCTAGTATAGTGGTGCATGAGATATCGACTTATCCTAATGCGAAGCCTGTTTGTCAGTGACTTTGTCCCGTGCATCCTAGAAAGGCAGGCGCTATAAAGGGAGAAGTTTAAAATATTCTTAAAGATGGGTTCATATATCCGATCCCTTTGACAGATTGGGTTTCTAATATAGTCTCTATCGATAAAAAGTAGGATACTATCCATGTTTGTGTTGATTATCACGACATCAATCGTTCTTGCTCGAAAGATAGCTGTCCCACTCCTTTCATTGACCAAATCATTGACGAGTGTGCTAGGAGTGAGATATTTTCTTTTATGGATGGATTTTCTGGGTATAACCAGATTAACATCCTGCCAGCCGATTAGCACAAGACTACTTTCATCTGTCCCTAGAGGAATTTTTCTTACAAGAAGCTCCCTTTTGGCCTGAAAAATGCTGGTGCTAGTTTTCAACAAGTGATGTCATATGCCTTTCACGATATCTAGCACATCATTCAACCTTATCTAGATGATTTAGCCACTCATTCAGCTAAGCTCCGTGACCATCCTGCTCACCTTCGAGAAATTTTTCTCCACTATAGAAATTATAATATCCGACTTAATCCACATAAATGTGTCTTTTGCGTTGAATCCAATAGACTCCTAGGGTTTTTTGTCTCCAAGGAAGGCATTCATCTCGATCCTCTGAAAGTCGAGGCTATTGTTAACCTACCCACTCCATATTTACATCAGCTGTAGAGCTTACAAGGGAAAGCCAATTTCCTTTGTCGTTTTGTACCTAATTACGTTGAGCTAGCTAAAGGTTTTACACGATTACTTAAGAAAGGCATCCCATTTCTATGGGATGAAATCGCTCAAAAGTCCTTCGATGCCTTAAAGACCGTTCTTATCAACAATCCTTTACTGTATCCCCTGAATTACCATCATGATTATTTCCTTTATCTAACCGCTGCTTCCAGTACTATTGGTATGATACTAGTCCAAGATGACGATGATGGCAATGAACATGTTGTTTACTACCTCAGCCGTAATCTCATGGATATTGAGACTTGATATGCCCATGTTGAGAAATTAGCTTTAGCTACAGTTCAGGCTGTTCAACGTTTTTGACACTATATTTTACTTCACACGACTACAATGATATCTAATTGCAACCCCATGACCTACATTTTGACACATCAGTTACTGGGGGGGAATTATTCTAAATAGATTGTCATCCTACAGGAATTTGATTTGGAATATACTGCCGCCAAATAAAAAAAATCATTGGTCTTTTCTGAGTTAATCTGCTCCCTTCCCTTTGCATCTATCTCTTCCAGATTTGATGAGAAGATTCCGAATGATACTCTCTTTCTTATCAGCACTATCGACCCTTGGTACAATGATATCTTCGTGTATCTCCAAACTCAAACCTTTCGATCTGAGTTGACTAAAGATGATCATTGTCACATTCGAAATCACTCTCAAAATTATCGCATCATAAGAGATACTTAATACCGCGTCGGCATTGACTTGATTCTTCGTCGATGTTTAAATTTCGAAGAGGCTGAGAGAGCACTCAATGATTGCCACTATGGGGCATGTGGTGGTCATATGTCTCGATATGTCACTGCTTAGAATATTATTTGCGATGGGTATTTATGGCCTTCCATCTTTAAGGATTGCATTCTTGCCATCTGAAAATGTCACTCCTGCCATATTTATCAATGGAAATGCGTGCCCCACCCACACCCTTAAACCCAGTTATTACTATCGACCCTTTTTCCAAATGGGGCATCGATTTTATGACATGTAACCCTCACTCAGCCTTGGGGCATGCTTATATTATCGTCGCCATCAAATATTTTACCAAATGGGCCGAGGCAATGCCTACATATGCCGCTATCAGTAAAACTATTGCTCAATTTCTATACAATCATGTTATCACCCAGTTGTGTTCCTTAAGCCATCGTCACTGACCATGGCTCCCATTTTCACCACTACATGATGGCTGAGCTGACTAATCAGTTGGGTTTGCACACGACAACTTGATTTCGTACTACCCTTAGTCCAAAAACCAAGTTGAAGCAGTCAACAAAGTCTTAGTTACTATGCTTCAGCACACCTTTGGGATGCACAAGTCAAATTTGCATCTCATGCTATTTTCAACTCTTTGGGCTTACCGAACGTCGGCTAAGAGTGCTACTGGATTTACTCCTTTTCAACTATTATATGGTTTGGAAGAAACTATACCGATTGAATGTGAGATCCCTTCACTCAAATTAGTTGTTGAATTACTCCCCAATACCTCACCCAAAGAGGAACATCTTCTATATCTAGAAAGGATTGACAAAACTCGTCACTTCTCCGCTTTGTTCACTGAAGCCCAAAAGAAATGAGTCAAATCCCATTTTGATCAGATTGTTTCTCCTTTTGCCTTCTCTGAATGAGAATTGGTTCTTCTGTATGACCACGCTCATGATAAGCTGGGGGTAGGGAAATTCAAACTGATGTGGCATGGGCCATACATTTAAGCATGTTTTGAAAAAAGGGGCCTATGAGTTAATTGATTATGAAGGAAACCCTTCGGATAAGCCTCAGAATGGGCTTTATATTAAGAAGTACTATGCATAATTTCTTTCGTATAATTACTTTTGTACATTAGTGTGTTTTCATTTCTGTACAGTTTGGTTTTGGTGTGATTTTTGTGAGTAGTTTTCTTTCTTATCTTGTTTTACTTGATTTGCAGATGTCTTTAACTCCTTATGTCGGTTTTTCTAATGGTGCCTGCCGTAGTACTCAAAACTTATCCTCTGTCGCATGGGTTATCTATGACCTTAATGGTGAGTTAGTAGATCTACAAGGTATCTGTTTAGGCCGTACAACCAACAATATTGCTGAGTACAATGTAGTCATTGAACTTATATAAGAAACAATCACTCTTGGCATTAGAGAACTGGTTGTAAACCTTGATTCACAGATTTTTGTTCTTCAACTCAATGGGCAATATTCCGCCGCACACCCTCAAATTTTGAGAATGTATCTGTGTTTTCATCTCTTAGAAAGAAATTTCATTACATTACATATCAGCATATTCCAAGACACATGAATACATTAACAGATGCATTGGCTAATTATGTTTTAGATAGACATTTGCAGAATCTATAAAACTATGATCATCATAATATTAGGTATTAAACAAGAAAATATTACACACACACACACCCACACACGCGCGCGCGCGCACACACACACACACACACACACATATGTCGGTATTGTTTGCAAAAATTTTGGTACATCATAATCCAAAAAATATATCTGTTCTAGTACATAAAGAGACTCGCAGGTCCCCAAAACTACAACTGCAGAAATCAAAGACAAACTGAACTAATCAGCATGGTGCTCATGGTAACAAGTCACTGCTCAAATGACTTGAGTCAGTAACTGGTGGATGTGGTCTGACACCCCTACAGTATGCCTCTGGTAGCGGCAGGGAATTTCATGAACATGAGCATATTGTGGAATCCCAATGGTCAAAGCATCTAGGTTCAAGGAAATCTCTTCTTCAACATCTGCTCCCTCCTCAGAAGGAGCAATCTCAAATTCCCTCACCACTCTTCTCGCTATAGGGGACATTCTACTAGTTCTCTGTGGTCCAACATTTGCAACACATAAGTTTAAACATCAAAACATATATACCAAAAAAAATATAAACATGCAAAAAGTTAATAAAAACATGTTTTACCTCTATCATCCCATCAATCACCCTCTGGAAGTGGAAGGTCTGGGTCACCTCTGAAATCAGCCCCAGAATACAGCCAGTCCTCCACGACAATGAGCTAACGCCTTAGCCACACGAAGAAAGCAGGTTTGTAAGACATATTTTGCTCGCCTCTTGAGCGAGGCATCAGTTCAATCCATCTAATCATGCATGGATCCTGTGGTGCCGGAATGGCCACTTCTGCCCATTGAAATTGGAACAACAACACTCGTTCTAGAAAAAATGCTGCTAATATTGAACCATACCCAAATTTCTTAAGTCAACCATTTTTGCATTTTAAAAATTATTTCTTCATATTTTCCAACACTGCTTCCACCATGTTAAAGATGGTGGGTGCCATAAAATCAATGGAAGTTTGGAGTTGAGAATTAGTAGCCTCGTGTGGTGCTTGTGCCCCAATATCACGTGTTATGGTCTACAGGACTACCTTGAGAGGCAAGTTGTTTACGCTTCTTATGTCCACCTTCCCAATGGAAGACTTGACTGCCTCTGGACATTGCGTCCCTATGAGAATATCCATGCTCTCACCCGTAATCTGGCTCCGTGCCAAACGAGCTCTTTCCCCTCTTCGTGATAGACCAGTGATGAAGTAAATTCCATCAATCCCGATTTCCAATTCTTGGTCACCGATAATAAATATCTCTCGTATTGTGTCCCAAATACTCATCAGGTATTGTAGCAACTCCAGCTGAGATCTTAGGCCAGGAGTTCAGAAGAATTTAAAGAGCCCGTAGTCCCTCAAAGCAATGAGATAGTCTCGATCCTCCATGGCTTCCCTATCGACATCTTCATGTTCCCTTTCTCTCCATTCAATCACCATATTGATTGATGATTTCTCCTTGTCATAAGATTTGAACAACATTTTTTCAAAAATACGTGCATAAAAATCAAATTTAGATGGTAATTTTTGGAAAAAATGTCGCATTTTTTCGCTTTCTACGGTCGACGCTCGGCTGTGTAAAAAATTTCAGATCAGTGTGATCCTGATAGGGCATTACTGCATTGATCTGCCAAGAAAAAGAACTTTAAAATCCTTCTGCAAAAATCAACATACATCATAAAAAATACAGAGAGAGGTACGAGAACAGAGATAATGATCATGGCTCTTACCTAGTACCAATGGTTTGTCGATCAGCTTCGTGGATCGCCCAAAATCAGCTCTTGAAGAATCAAGGTAAAAAGGGTAAAATAAATCTCCCAAGACTTGTGAAAGTTAAAAGTGATTTTTTTTTTTTACTTTTCTGATTTTTATAAAGGTTCAAGTCACTTTTAGGGTTTTTTCCAATATATTTAATTATTTTTTCCTTGAGAACAGATGGGTTCATTCTTGTGCAACAATAGGGTTGACATTTTGACGGATGATATGAAAACGAGTTCTAGTTTATTACTTTTTTAAGACTCAGTAAAAATAAATGAAAAGGTCACCCCCTCAGAGTCATATTTAAGCTCTTTTTTGACTCTCGATAAATGAAAAGATTGTCGAGTTTTTGTCATTTTGAAAATTTTAAAGTAAACAAAATTTCGTTTAACCAGTATATGTTTACCCCTTTTTCAGGCAGGGATAAACTATTTACGAAAAAGGAATACCTTAGTCAATCATGACTAAGAGGTTCTCTCAAACTTTATGTTCTACATTTTTGGATTCAAGAGACTATCTATGAAAAAGGGACCTATGGAGTTTTATTTTCTTCTTCTTTTCAAAATCTCTAAAAATGAAAAGGCACCAAGTTTCACCTTTGTCAGACTTGTTTAAAATTAACGACATTGGAATCATCACCATGACGCTACCGAGTTCCTCCTTCCTAGGGCTCGTAAAATTTACTAGGATGGATTTGTAAAAAGGACAAAATTATATGAAAAGCATATGCTATCCCCTTCAATCTTGTTTTCAAAAATAATTTGGGTACTTGCCAGAAATGGTGGGAGGAAAATGGAAGTATTTATCAATTGTGTCGGCAATATTTCGCTCTTGAACATGACACTCATCTGTAGTTAATGTCAGGTTTGGAAGATCCTACATTCATCACTTTGCCTGCATGGGTTTTGGAAATATGTTTGCCTCTCATCCAATTACTCATTTTGTCAACATGACCTCTGATTTCATTTGAGTTGAATACTGCCAAACTCCAGATTTGTGTCGCTGATATGTTCAAGAGCAATTCCTTCTGCAGTTTCATTACCTGATTCTATGTTCAGTCTTGATTCACAACCATATTGTTCCTCTGTCTCATGTCGATGATTTGGGATACATCATGGCCCTCCTTCCATCAATCACTTCCCGTCGACTTCAACTCATTATCCAAGAAGTTGATCTAGACACTCCTTTCAGTACCTTAGAGCCTGCTTTCCTTAATGGCAGGTTTTTTCACATTTGATGACAAGTTCAATTCATTGGGCTTTGGTTAGGTGATTTCACGAGTGTTTGAATTCAGTTCCTTATTCACATCTTGTAGATTGTACGACTATTACCTTGAGGGCCATCATCCTTGTTGGAAATCTCTCTCGCGCCTATTAAAAATTTACATCATTGGCTAGTAATCAGGCGATTTTCTTGCATGTTCAACTTCAGCTCACTATATCACATGCCTGAAATTGTATTTGATCGGGTCGTGGTGGAGTGCAAGACCCTGGATTTTGTCTGATAAAGTCCAAGTTGCGAGGCGATATGAGTTATTCATGACTGTATACATGATTCTTTTGACGGATTGCTGCGACCATACCTGAGTCCATATTTTTGATCTTTCTTATTGCTGGATGGATGTGTCCATGCCATAGATCCTATTACATGATATATTTTACAGATGGATGCGTCCATGCCTCATAATCATGTATTTATATCAGATATTTAAGTTGTATATATGTACTTGATTCATCGGTTTTCCGATGGAGGCATCTTGGTCTTGGAACGATCTCGTAAAGAATTTCACCCCTCACTCTCGTTCTGCCTTCATGCTTTAGGGGGCATATGTAACAAAACATTTTTTCATTGTCCCTGAACTCCCTGTTCCTGAATCTTGGAGGACCCTAACAGTGACCCTTGTGTACCTTTTCCATCATGAAAATATGCCATTGCATCCCTTTTAGTCCAAAGAACAAACTCTTTGTTCATAATTCCTAGAGTAGCTTCTTAAAAACCCATCTCTTTGGAGCAGCGTGACCTCTCTGTGTTTCACTAGCGTCAATGACCCATCCTACTATTGTGAACAGCGTCGATCGACGCTAGTATGGACATCACACCTACTCTGATCCACTTATGGAAGATTTTTAAAAGGGAAACGAAGCTTCTTGGTCTAGAAGCTTCGAGGGCAGAGATATGGATGCTTGTTGGTCAAGATATGGCCAAGCTTCCTCCCCTGGGCCAATTGTTCCTACAAAAGAGGAAAATCCCAAAGAGATAAGCCATTTTCCCATCATAAGTGGATCCATGTCCCCTCCTCCATCTCTATAAATTCATCATCCTCCAATGCCTCTATTAGTTAGAACAAAATAGAGTGTAACAAAGAGAGGTTTGAAGGTTACCACAAGATTTGAAGGAGAGAGTTGATCCCTTAGCCTTTTCATGATGAGTTGAAAATGAGTGCTTTGGAGATGTGGCCGGATTCAGACCCACTGAAGGAGAGCTTCGACATCAAGGCATAGGTTGTAACTTCTCTTCTATTTATAATATGACATGACTGATATTTATTTTCCATTGTTTTTCATGTTTATGAATAAGAATTATGACATTCCTTGATCAAGTAGATAGGTTATATATGTATATGCATGTTGTATTTGTATGCTTCTTGTTGTTTCTTGGTCACTTCTGTAGGTAATTAAACACTGGTAACAACAGAGATCAAGCTCTAGAAAAGCGAAGGATCAAGGACCTTCGATGAAGAGAAACATCACAACATCAGATTGATGTAGGCCATCTCCTTCAATATATGTATCATTTATAATATAGGAAAGTAGGTATTAGCTTGTTTCCCTTAGTGATAGATCCACTCTAGTGTAAAAATTATACAACATGCATGTATATATTGGATTCACCTGATCTAACAATGTACTAAAGTTAAATATTGAATCGCTTCTACAAATGTTTTGCGGAATTAAAAACACAATCACTAATCACATGAACATGAAGAAAGATCAATCACACACAACACAGATAATATCTCGGGGAAATCTTACTGCTAAAAACCCCACTATCTTCTATTGTATATTAACATGGATCATGAAACAATTACATTCAAAACTCTTCTCACAAGAGCCCTCCAGTACTCAGCTAATTGTCTCACACTTTCATATGCAAAATTGACCAACACATAGCCAATTCTTAACCTCTAGACAACCTGAGTTTCTTGCGCAATCCCTGATGGAATGTATCCCTAAAATATAGGAATTCTTGCCTTCCTTGACTGCTCAAGTATCATGGGCACTCCAATGGGTGTTTGGTTGGATGTGTGCAACCCAATAATCCTACAACTGATAGTCAATTTCCCTTTCACGTAGAAATCAACTGGGTCTCCACTAGATATGACATGCATTCAGCTAATAGTAGTAAATCCTTAGTTTCATGTGAGATCACTAATTGTGAATTAATTAATATTTAATTCACTAGATCTCACACTAGTGTATCTTTAGTTACAACTAGCACAATTGAGTTTAACTCACTTAACTGAGTTAAACTGTTTACAACTTGCATTAACTAATGCATCACTACACTTCAAATTCTGTTACAACTAGAATTACTCTGCATGCCTCACCAACTACCTCTAACTCGAAATCCACTAGCTAACTCAATTTATCACTTTCAGTTAACTGTTTCAAGTCAACATTGAGAATAGATTATAGTTTAATGTACATCTTAATTAAGGGATAACCAAAATAGACATGCACCCAAAAATAACACTGTGGGCCCCACCCTAGTCTGGGTGCTTAATGCAACTAGGCGTGTGTGCTGAATTTTTCTTGTTGAATCTCAACACTCCCTCTCAACAAGAAAGGGATTATCCTTCACCTCGATCCTGTCTCTATGGTATTCAAATTTTCTCCCGGTGAACGCCTTCGTCAGAATATCTGCATCGTGATCTTTTGTGGTAATGTACTGAAGCAACATTATCCTTCTCTACACACAATCTCTGAGATGATGGTACTGGATATCTATATGCTTGGAACTATCATGAAACACAGGATTAATCGAGATTTTAATGCAACTCTGATTATCACAATGAATTGCTGTCGAATCCATATGAGAACCAAACAAACCAACCAAGATCTTTCTCATCTAGATAACCTCACATGTAGCTTGAATTGCTACAATGTATTTCAATTATGTTGAACTGAGTGCCATGGATCGTTGCTTCCTGTTGTACTAGGAAAATGCTGTCGATCCAATGCTAATATCCCTCCTGATGTTCTCTTTCTGTTCAATGGAATACCCACCCAATATGCATCCATATACCATGTAGCTTCACTCCCTCTATCTGTTTGTACCAAAGACCATACTCTGATGTGCCCCTCAGGTATCTCAGGACACACTTACCTGCCTTCCAAAAGAACTTGGAAGGCTTAACCATAGCTTGCCTCAGCTGGTTAATTGCGTAACAAATTTTCGGTCTCATGCTCACCAAATACATTAGTGAACCCACTAATCGCCTATAGACAGTAGCATCCACTACCTCTCCAGAAGTAGCATCCTCTTTCCTCCAATTTCCTGGAAGAGGAGTATCCATGGGTTTGCAGCTCTCCATGTTAAACTTACCCAGTATCTCCTTTTCATACTTGCCTTGAGACACAAAAATTTCACCATCCCACTACCATATTTCCAATCCTAGTAAATAATGAATGAGTCACATGTCCTTCATTTCGAACTCCCTTGCAAGATCCTCCTTGCATGAGTGTATCAACTGCTCATCACCAATAAAAATTAGATCATCAACATAAAGAACAATTATCAATAGCTTACCATCAACCACATTCTGTTACAGGTTTGCATCTACTTCACTTTTGGTGAAGCCCAGTCCAGTGAAATAGCTGTGTATCCGAGTGTACCAAGCACAAGGTGCTTGCTTCAACCCATACAATTCTCTTTTGAGTCTACACACATGCGACTCACTGTTGAATATCTCGAAATTTTCAGGCTGCTCTATGTACACCTCTTCCTCAATGATACCATTGAGAAACATAGTTTTCACATCCATTTGATGAATGCACCAGGGCATCTGTGCTGAGAGTGCAAGGATGGATCTTATGGAAGAGTACCTTACAATAGGTGCAAAAATCCTATCATAATCTATCCCCTCGATCTGTGAGAATCCTTGGGCCGCAAATCTGGCCTTGTATTTCTCCACACTCCCATCAACAACTTTCTTTACCTTGTAGATCCATCTTGATCGAACCACTTATTTGTCGACCGGTCTTGGGACTATCTCCCATGCACTGTTCTTGACAATGGAGTCATACTCCTCCACCATTGATGATCAACCCAAGTTGGTTGCTGCACTGCTTCCTGAAAGGAAGATGGTTCAGTCACAATACATTTTCTCATAAGAGCCATGTATCCATTAAATCGGTCAAGAGACTGTCTTTGTCTGTGTTGTGAAGTAGGGGCTCGTACATTCTCTGCAACATCAAGTCTCAATCTATCATCTTCCATGGTGTGCCTTCTACCATTTCTAATGGATGGCTCTGCATGAGTGTTTTCATCCACTCCATGAACCTCCTCATGTGGATGATCCACATCTTGAGACTCATCCTTGGGAACCAACAGTTCCTCCTATGCATGCAAGTCCATCTCCCTCTCAAGGGACAACCACATGGCTTTCTCCTCATCAAATTTTATTTCCTGTTGCACAATAGTCATTCTGCTGTTTGGAAAATACACACGATAATTTGGGGTGTTTCAGTGTACCCCACAAAAATCCCAACCTCAGCTGTTGGTTCCAGCTTCTTCCTGGCGTTCTTGGTCACATGCACATAAACATATGAGCCAAAAATCTTAAAGTGTCAAACATCGGTTTTCTTACTAGTGAAATCCTCTTCAGGTGTACTCATGCCAAGTACTCTATGAGGACAATGGTTTTGCACATGTACCGATGTGTTGCATGCATCCACCCACAAATGCATTGGTAGGCCTTGATCATGCAACATCACTCGTATAACACCCACAATATTTCTGTTCTTCGTCTCCATGACCCCATTCTGCTATGGGTTATGAGGCGCTATGAGTTCTCTTCGAATTCCTTCTTTGTTGCAGAAGTTCTTGAATTCGTTAGAGATGTATTCTCCATGTTTATCGCTCCCAAGAGCCTTCACTTTCTTACCTGATTCTTTCTCCACCATTTCCTTAAACTCACATAACTTAGAGAATGTTTGATCTTTCTTCTGCATGAAGAAGATCCAACACTTACGAGAAAAGTCATCAACAAAGATTACATAGTACTTATGTTTTGTTGTCGAAGCAACAAAGAAAGGACCACAGACGTTTGTGTGAACTCTCTCAAGGATCCCTGAAGCTCGATTTTCCTTCTCATGAAAGGTGGCTTTTACATATTTTACCATTCTACATCCCTTGCATGTATTTGACTGCGCAAGTGTACCCCTGGGAAGACCAGTAGAAATCTGCTACATGATTTTCAAGGCTCGATGGTGAAGATGGCCCAATCGCCTGTGCCATAATTCACCCTCATCCCGGCTCACCACTTGATATGCCTTGCCCATCATTGTTGCGCAACCATATACCTCCAGCTTATAGAGATTCTTAACTTGAACCACTATCCTCTTGGCTTATCCTATTGTTTTATGTCGTAGGAAAGATTTTCCTTCACTAAAAGCAACATCATAGCCTATATCCTCCAACATTGCGACTGAGACCAATTTTTTCTTCAGACCTGGTACATGCATTACATATTTTAATTGAAAGGGTTTACCTGACTACCTTTGAAAGGTAATGGTACCAATCTTGGTAGCATTGTACCGTCTGTCATCGCCCATTTCAATATGCATATGGAGATCTTTCTCCTCCAAGTCACTGAAAAGTTCCTTATCTCCCATCATGTGAAAGGATGAACCACTATCAAAATATCACATAGATCCCAATGCACTGGACACCATGCATGCGATCAATGAGAATTCAAGCTTAAATTGCAAGATAAGGGCCTCACCAGTTGCATATCCTCCAACCTTCTTGTTCTTCTTCTTTTGTAGACATTTAGTAGCAAAATTCCCATGCTCGTGACAGTGAAAACACTTCACCTTGGACATGTCCTGCTTCTTTCCATTCTTGGACTCAGATTTAGAATGGAATTTCTTTCCCTTCCCCTTCCTCACCTTGGCAGCCAAATCACAATCCTCTTCATCTTCATTCTTATATGAAGATCCATCTCTGGTGTTCCGTATGAACTCCTCCTGCACCAAATCCAACCACAGTCGTTCCCAACCTGGCAATTTTTCCCTTCCATTGACAGTATTGATAACCGTGCCAACTCTTGGGAAGTCCTAGGAGAGCCAAGCTCACCTAATCATCATCAAAAACTATTATTCCAACACTCCCTAGTTCATCCCGACATTGGACAAACTTTGTTAGATATTTTGGAATGGTGTCGCCCTTTTCCATCTTGATCTTTGCGAGTTTATCACGTGTTTTCATGTATTTATCATTTTTCATGTATTAGGGTCCATCAAAAGTATGCAAGATGGGTACTCCTTAGACAAGGAAATAAATTTTGCATCTAACAAGTATTCCCACTTGAAATTTGAGTAATCCCTTAGGGAGATAAGTTGAAAATACAAGTTGAAAAAGTAGTTTTATTATTTCATTATTTTTAATCTTTTTACTTTTTTTCCTCAAAAATGCTGAATCATTCCCCATGGTTGACATCATCATCTTGAATCCTATTGGTTCTTATAAATTTTATTTTGGTTGTACATTTTTCTTAGAAGGCCCATTTTAGAACTCAAAATTTCTCTAATGGCCATAATTCGCCCTCATCCCGACTCACCACTTGATCTGTCTTGCCCTTCATTGTTGTGCAACCATCTACCTCTAGCTTGTAGATATTCTTAACTTAAATCCCTATCCTCTTGGCTTGTCCCGTTGTTTTATGTCACAAAAAAGATTTTCCATCACTAAAAACAACATATCCTTTATCCTCCAACATTGCGACTGAGACCAAATTTTTCTTCAGACTTGGTACATGCATTACATATTTTAATTGAAATGGTTTACCTGACTCCCTCTGAAAGGTCATGGTACCAATATTTGTAGCATTATACCGATCGTCGTCGCCCATTTCAATATGCATCTGGAGATCTTTCTCCTCCAAGTCACTGAAAAGTTCCTTATCTCCCATCATGTGAAAGGAAGCGCCAATATCCAAATACCATACAAATCGCAATGCACTGGACACCATGCATGTGATCAATGAGAATTCATGCTCAAATTGCGAGGCAAGGGCCTCACCAGCTGTAGAACCTCCATCCTTCTTGTTCTTCTTCTTTTGTGGACAGTTAGTAGAAAAATGCCCATGCTTATGATAGTGAAAACACTTCACCTTGGACATGTCCTGCTTCTTGCCATTCTTGGACTTGGATTTAGAATGGAATTTATTCCCCTTCCCATTCCTCGCCTTGGAAACCAAAGCACAATCCTCTTCATCTTCATTCTTAGATGAAGATCCATCTCTGGTGTTCCGTCTGAACTCCTCCTGCACCAAATACAACCATAGTCGTTACCAATCTGGGAATTTTTCCCTTCCATTGACAGAGTCTTGATAACTATGCCAACTCTTGGGAAGTCCTAGGAGATCCAAGCTCACCAAATCATCATCAAAAATTATTATTCCAACGCTCCCCAATTCATCCTGACATTGGAAAAAATTTGTTAGGTATTTTGGAATGGTGTCTCCCTTTTCCATCTTGATCTTCCTGAATTTATCTTTGGGCACCAATTTCTTATGGTTGCTGCTGCTTTGGAATAGATATTTCAAAGCCTTCCACATTGCATATGGTGTGGATTTTCTATGGAGGCTTGAGACAATGTGGTCTCGTACTCCCTCCAACAAGATCCTCCTCGCCTTTTCCACTTTCTTTTTCCATGCATCAAGATTTACAACATCTGCCACAGTGGGTTTAGGAACATCATTGTCAATGAATTCCTTCAAGCCATTGTCTTCGAGTACTGCCTCGATCCTGTCCTTCCAAGAAATATAGTTTGAGTTGTCCTTGAGTGCATTCTCTAACCTCAAGCCATTGAAATCCATTTCGATCTTGAATCAACTGTAGCACCAAGAAAGTATTTCTGCAAATTCGAATTTTATCCAGTCACAGACTCAGCTCCTGCTTCACTTCTGCAATTTCTTGTGCTCTGATACCATGTAGAAATTATACATCATGCATCTATATCTTGGATTCACCCGATCTAACAGTGTACTAAATTTAAATACTGAATCACTTCTACAAATATTTTGCGGAATTAAAAACACAATCGCTAATCACATGAACATGAAGAAAGATCAATCACACACAAAAAGATAATTTCCCAGGGAAAGATTACAACCAAAAACCCCACTATCTTCTATTTTATATTCAGCATGGATCATGAAACAATTACATACAAAACTCTTCTCACAAGATCCCTCCATTATGCATGGATTCTGCACAAAACCAATCCTTGCCCACAATAGAGTGTGTGTTCCCTTCTCATAAAAATGCACACCCAAAATCACATAAACTACTTAGATTTCATACATAATATATATAAAGAGAGAGAAGAAACAAATAAAATGCTTGCTTATAATAAAACAAGAAAATAACAGCTTCAAACACCTTTGGCCGAATATTACATTTGCGGGCATCTCGGCTCTCGCCCCTTACATAAACTCTCACACCATTTCTCTCTGCCTCTCTGTCCTTCATCCTCACACAAACCTCATATTTATACATATTTGTGGATTAATTTCAATCCATGATTTCCTCCACCAATATCTCAACCAAATCCTAAAATATCTTTATCCCTTCTTTGACTCAACTAAGTTCCATTTAAGGAGTTCCTAATCCCTAAATTATATATCCAACTCAGCTCCACTCATATCCTCAATTTATTAAGAGAATATTTACAATAAATCTCACACTCAAATTTTCTCTCTTAATTTAAATTAAAATGTGCATAAATTATAAAATAATTAAAAAAAACATCACCCCCTAAATCACACAAATAAATAATGAAATTTTTGCTCGATGCTCCTGCATCAGACTCCCCATGTAGAGAAGTTTCCATAGACTCCTGTCTATGAGGTCTGTCACTTTTTTGTAATAATGCAACAACCACAAGTCTTCATGAATTGCTCCCTCCAGGATTCCAAACTCCGTTTTTTCTACTGGTCTTTTAAAGTATCAACTCCATTTTGTAATTTTTCACATAATTTCCAAAATAGTACTTTCAGAATACTGTTGAATGTAACTCTCGCTTTTCCATACCACATCATCTTTATTTCAGGAATTACAGACTTGTGTAGAATCACTAATACCCATTCTTGTGGTCTCCAAACTTTGAAAGAATCTCAAACTTGCAGTACATCAACATCACTCATTCTATCAACCGCATTCCATCGACCTCTCCAACAATTTCTTTCTCCAATTCCTCAGAGCAATTCCTCTTTGTCTGATGCTTCTGTCTCCAATTGTGCTGAACACTCAACTTCATGTAATGAAGAATAATCAAGAATTTCTCCTTGATCACAACTATATTCATTGATTTCTCCTATAGTAAACAATTTCTCATCTGGTGTTGTACCTGCATTCATCAACAAACTATTAGTTTTAAAAATACAGGACCTTTCAACCTATTTTGATGCTTCAAGCACCAATCTTCCATCATAAACTTTTTGGATTTCAGTAGATCCTATTTTGAATGGCTAGCTGCCTCCATATTTATCCCGCGGGTTCAATACTTCTGTTTCCTTTATGTCTCTAAGGACATAACTTTCTTGCTGCTCCTGATCTTTCATCTCATCTTCAAATACTTTCTGCTCAATTTCTCTGATTTCAACATTATATTTTTTAATTTTTCCTTCTGTACCTACAACCACATTATTATTTGAAGAGTCAAAACATTCATTTAACTCTATAAAATTTAGAAAAATTTCCTCCTTATCATGCACAGCAACTGTAATCTCTTCTATATCAGGTTCTGCAAGCTTCACTTCTCCCTCAAGTTCCTTGAGCCATCTTTCCAAGAATTCTATTTCCATGTGAAATATTTCCAGAATTTCATCACAACTTTCATTCTCAGTTTCATTCGTCTTCTGGAAATATTCCTGAGTTATCCTATTTTCTGTATCATCACATTGAAAAATTCTTTCATCAATTTCATTAAACAATTTCATTTGTTTACCTCCTTGGAATTGTTAACATCGCATTTTTTACATGTTATGATGACTATATCTTCCACCGAGTTTTCCTTAACCGATTTCATGTCAATATGTCATCCGTAAAACCCTCCCAAAACTTTTTCGCCTCTTCTACCTATTCACCCACGGCGAAGTCAAAACCTCATGGTCACAAGCCTACCTAGCTTCAGCCTTCTTGGTCTGCCCATCAGCTTTAAAAGGCAAATCTACACCTGTTTCGAAAGTCTCCCCTATGTTAGGAAGTGGCGCTTTAAGACATTTCACACTTGGCAATCATCAAAAAGCCAAAAAGCCTCCATCTACAACAGGCCTACCATGACTGACCTCTTACTTTGCAAATGAAATTGACAAGCAGCCCTAAGTCGCGCCACTTATATCCCCTAGATCTCAACACTGCATAAAACCCAACCTCAAGCTGACTATTAGGTTTGTCACAGTGTTCTATGGTTCTACAAAGGCAGGAAATATATTTCATCTCATGGAGTAAAATGTTTGAGTTTACAGTTAGAGGAACAACTGCTTCTAAATGTAACTTGAGCCTTTAGATATGTCTGCAAAACAAAAAGCTACTCATCTGGACCTTACAGCTTTTTCCAGCATAAAAATCACAGTAAGAAAAGGTCACCACTGTCTCAGCAAACTGGTAAATTGTCAAGGCCCAGAACCTCCTTCATTTACAAGCAGAGGGTTAGGGCGCCTCCTTCATCCATAAGCAGAGGGCGCGGGCCAGTATTGACTCAGAAGGTTGCAAAAGTCCAGATTTTCCTTTACTGAAACAACGAAACAATATCTTCAAGTTTTATGAATGTAATTGATGATCATAACAGGAATGGAGCTTGAAATATGCTAGCTCAAAGGGAAGGAGAGTCTGATTTGATAAAAGAGATCATCTGAAACTTTCAAAACATTTGAATTGTTGAAGCTTTAGAAAGCATGTCATCAGTAAACATTCCAATCTTAAGTAGCCTGTTTTGTCCAAGATCAAATGGAATAGATGCTGTCAACCAATGCCATTACACAGGCAGAAAGAAAGCCCTTGGTTTTTCAAAAAGCACTGACCTTCATAGTCACAAAGAGTTTTTGTCAAGTAACAGGTCATGAGATGAACAAGCCAAATGATAAATATCTCAGTCACCCTTAGAACAGTGTCACTGTGGCTAGGGTTTCTTCTAAAACACAGTGATGCTTGCAAGTAAAGATGCTAAGATTGGTGTTTTTCAAGTGGTTTACTTACCACCACATTCAGAGAAAGGCTGTGTCAAACATAGTAGTCAAAAAGCCTTCGGATACCTTACCTGATGAAGAGCCTCCTCCATGCATGAGTAGATGGCCAAAGCCATTGCAAGTTGCTGAAGCTGATTGATATAAAATATAATGTAAGGATACCAAAGAAATTGAATAAAAGTCATTGCACAGGTAAGTGTTACTGTTTATGATGCAAAGGTATTGACTTCCCTCTTCAAAAAGCTATCTGTCAGACTGTATCTATAGTGGAAAGAAGGAAATGTTATGAATAATGTATGCTATTGATACCAAAAGGAGCAGTTGCTTTAGAGAAATGGTTAAAGGCATTTCACTATCACCTTCCCAGAAGCCTAAAGAAGATCCTTTTGAGTAAACAGTGAAGTATAGTGTGAAAGCAAGCCGTCAAAAGAGTGCACTTACAGTCCCAAGGGAAGCTTGTGAATCACCTGGAAGCAGCAATCATCAAACACTTTGAAAGAACACAGGCCATCTCATGCTGAATAAACAGTTGCCAAGGTATACAATGCTATAAGTGGACAAGGAGGAGGTTTGATAAAAATTGTCAGTTTAGGGTTTGGAACAAATACATCTTTCTCATCATTCAAAGGATAGATACATCATAGGTAATGTACCTATAAGCAGGAAATCATTTTGGAAAAAAGGGGCGCCTTTTGAAATTGAGAAACCATAACCAAAATTCAAAGTTATATCAGTAAACTTGGTACCTGTTATATTCAAAGTTTGGAGAAGTTGTCAAAGGCCAAAGACTGTAAAGACAGATTTACATAACCAGCCTTGTCCTTCAAAGAAAAAGCAGTATTCAGCTCGGGGTCAGAGTCATTGTTCGGGTCTACATATGCAAAATGACAAACCCACAGTTTGAAAAACAAAACAGATTTCAAAAAGCCTACGTTACATTTCCAAGCAAGGTAACCGTTGAAAAAGGGTTTGAAATGACATAAAGGATTAAGTGTGAGAGTAGGAATGTCATTTTCAAAAGCTGAAGACGTTTTGGCCTCCCTATCACCAAAGAAATAATTTTCGGGTCATCAGGCAGAAGTTAACACTGTGCAGAGGCAGCGCGACGTGCCTGGGTTTTGGCGCGACGTGCCTGGGCGGAAAATTACACGGGGCCCTTTGTCGGCGCGACGTGCCTGTACGTTGGCGCGACGTGCCTATACAAGGTCGCCCGACCACACGACAGGCCGACCCGACAAGCAACTTCTGCGCAACGGGTTTTCTTTAAAGGATGCCGCGCAAGTGTCAAAGACCTCCAGCATTACTGCAGCTGTCAAAGCGGGCATCCATCAAAATTTAAGGTATTTTTATGAATTCCCCATCGATGTCAAGGTTTTGATGGATGACAAGAAGTTTTAAAAACCCCAGACTTTGTCATTTTAGTTAAAGGCAAAAGCAGTCTTTTCTACACAGTGAGATGAGGTAATTGCAATATGATAATACGGGGTTTTATGGTCGAGAACCAGTTTGTTTCATTTTCAAATCTATCTAAGGGCAGAGGTTGTCTTGTGAAGGGCTGTGTTTTGATTAAAAGGAGACTTTCGTGGTAGAAATACAGACTTAATTCTGAAGAAAAACCTTTCACACTGTCATCCAAACATTTCCACACTACTAAAACAGTGAAGTGCACTCAGTAAGGGAGTTTTGACATTCTTGTTGTTTGAAAGAGAAAACTCATATAATCTCTGTCTAAGAGCTTGATAGTCTTCTAAAGCTCTGACATTTTACCCCAGCCCTGTGTTTTTACTGTCTAGGCATATGTAGGATGGTTTGCTAGAGATACAAATGGTTGAAGGGTGGCACACTTATACAGGGTGAGGTTTTGATGTTGAAGGCCTCCTTGAGCAAGGAGTTTTGGTGTATTGATTGACATTAGAGATTTCAAGAACAGAGTGACTGTTGTCATTTTCTCACAAGCACACCTTTTTAGCAAACTGCCCCCCTGTTTCACTGTATTTTGTCACTACTGTGAAGAATTGTTAGCAAAGAGTTTCCAAAGGTACAGAGTCACTTTCTAAAAAGGCAGAGTTGTTGGTGATTGCATTTAACATTGAGACAGAGGTACAGGTGTAGTATTGACCTTTGAACCTAGGTCTGCCTTTTCCTTGCATTATATTGTATCATTCTGAAGATTGTTGAACAGAGTTTTTCCAAAGGTGCAGAGCTACTTTCTAAAGGGCAGAGTTGTTGATGGTTGAAACTTTAAACATTGGAGGCAGGGGTATAGATGTGTTGGTGGATCTCTTAAACTCACAAGCAGAGAGTGTGTTTCCTAAACCACTGTGCATTGATTTTACATATAACTTGGGTCTGCCTTTTCCAGAAACCATATTGTATCATGTTGAAGATTTGTTAATAGAGATTTTCTGAAGGTGAATAGGGTTACTTCTAAAGGACAGGTGGTTGATGATTACAGATTTATATTGAAGACAGAGATGTAGCTATGATTGATATGACCTCTGACAAACTCACCAAGAGTAGTTTTTCAAAACTGTGCACAAGAAATTGACACAGGAGTTTGCCTCATCTTTACACAGGGTACCATATTAAAAAGTTTGCCTTGCTAAAGTGCATCCAGAGTTGAAAGGTTGTTTTTAATGAGTGCAGAGGTGGCTTATTCCAAGAAACATTGTTGCATTTTATTCAAAACCACAGGGTCCATATCTGTCCAAACAATGTAGTGGCCAGTTTCAATCCAGCAGAACATTTTTCATACAGTGAAGGCAGTTTGCCTCTTCCAAAGTTTGGTCAAAGTCAGAATGCCTCCAAAGCGAGATCACAGGAGTGGTCCACATAAGAGATATGAGCCTATCTCCATAGAAGAAATCAATGCTCACCCATCAGTGCTTTTCAATTTCCATGAAGTAGGCTGTCTTGATTTCTGCCAGAGGATAGAAGAAGTCAAAAGTTTTTCGCCACTTACACATTTGTGCACTTTGAGATTCAAGGACAAACACTTCCAGTTAGCGGGTCTTGATTTCAAAATCTCCCCAAGGTATGTATCCAAGGCTACCAAGATCCCGTATCATGGTGAAAAGTGGTTTAAACAAGCTCATCTTGATCTAGAGGATTATAAACCTTTCATCAAGCCCGAACATAGGGAAACTATCACTGCTATTTTCCCGGTTTCCTATCTTCTTGACAGTTATGCTCCACTGATGAAAGCCATAATGAGATATTTCACTTGTGAAGGGAGGTTTAATCAAATTTATGCCTACCATGTCCGCTTGTTGATGTATTTTACCAGAAGTAGGCAACTAAACCTTCCGTACTTTTTGTCCAAAAGCATAAAGAAAATGGCAGCTACTGTCCAAAAGAAGGCTCCACCTCAGCAAATCCCTTCTCTCTTTCATCATTCCTTGATCAATATTATCTTCTTACACCAGCTAGAGAAGAAAGGGGTTTCATGGGATTCATTCATTATCCATGCAGATTTCGCCACTGTCCCTCCTGTTCATGTGTCTCCTACTCAGCCTGTCCATCGCCCAGTGCCTTTGTCTAGTAGGCCTACACCTAAAAAACTCAAAATGACCATCGGGCAGCCAAGTCAGCAGATACAAGAAGAGGAACAGTAGCAGTTGGAGGTTGATGAGCAGCAGCAGGTACAGGAAGAGGGACAACAACCAGATTTTGAGGGACCACAGCAGCTAGAAGGCAGTGGGCAGCAGCAGCTAGAATTTGATGAGCAGCAGCAGGTACAGGAGGAGGAACAACAGCATACAGCAGTTGAGGAGCAGCAAGTTGGGCAAACAATTGAAGCGCCTTTTGAAACACAAATTGGACAAAACATTGATGAAGAACAGCAAGCTAAGGCTGCCATCCAAACAGTGACCAAAACTGTTCCTAAAAAGAGAAAATTTCCCAAAAAGACAACTTCTAGCTTGCCAAGGAGAAAAAGCGCTAGATTGGCATTCAAAGGCAAAAGCATCGTTGGAGAAAGTGCCAAGCATGGAGGTAAATCAGCTGTCATCCCTATCCCAAGCGATGACAGTGATAACGAGGCCCGCATCCTTGAAAACCTCCTCATTCACAAAGAAGGGAAAATTGAAGTGTTACAAGAAGACCTTCAAAGGGCGAGGAATTTCAACCACTTCTTGGAGGTTGAAAACAAACAAATGAAGTATCATGCAGCCATTCATGAGGCAAGGGCGATCAAGTATAAAAAGGAGGCAGAAAAGGCGCAAGTAAGAATTGAAGAGCTCATAGGCGAGTTTGATGATGAAGAAGAGGAAGACCAGCCTAGGCGAAAGAGGCCTAGGACCATCGGGCTTAGAAGAGCCTTGGAGAAACAGAGAGCAGAGGAACAAGCTCAATTCGAAGCCTTTCCTCTCACTACCCTCCTTGAGCAGGAAATTGAGGAAAACAAGGAAGCATGGCTTGAGAGGGCTAACCAGCATTTGGAATTAAAGCTTGAGAAGGCAAATAGAGATCTTGAGCTACAGAGAAAGAGGACTCTTCACTTTCAGAAGCTAAATCAGTTTGCCAGGCGAAAATTAAAGGTAGCGCAAGAGAAATTGAAGAAGTTGAAGGAGAGGCGCGTAGCACGGAAGGAAGCAAAAAACATATCAGCCCTTGATATTTTGGCTTCAGCTTCGGAGCATGTTTCTATGGACCCTTGAGAGTCATGCATGCCAATTTTGGGCCTGTTTTGGAAACTTTTTGTTTTTTGGCATTTTTGGGTTTTTTGCCAAAAACTCATAAATTCGCCATTTCAGTTTGATGAGTTGTCAAGGGAGGAGGATGATACCAATGGATGCCATAATTCCATGAGCAGGTCTCCAGCAATTTTCAGGGCATTTGAAGATCATTCACCCCCTCAAATTGGCGAAAAACAGCCTCATTTTGCACATTCTGCCCGCCATATCAGCAGTCTGCTATTTTCTGGGTTTTTGCGCACAGGTACAGTTTTGAGGGACTTTCAGAGATCAGATTGAGGTGATTCCACTTGCGTTGGAAAGCAGACACAGAGAGCTTTCCAACGAGCCATCATGAGCCTCATTTCGACACCGGGAAGGCTGCCATTTTCCTTCAGCAAGTCAGGGGACCTTTTTCAGGCATAAATATGAAGTATTTTTGTAATTTTTGAACTCCAAAAATCTGCTTTTCCCAAATGTGCGTTAAGCTATTTTTATCATTGGGAAATCATGTAAAGTCAATATAATTTCCGTTTTTAGCAGTTTTTTAGATATTTTATGGGATATTTTGTGCCTTGGGCTTTGCAATGCCTCAAGGAAAAGTTTAGATATTTTGATTTGGCCAATGGAATAGCTAGTTGCTCCATGAGGTTTTCCTCCCTCAAGCCTATTTATTCCATGGTTCTCATTGTAAATCAGAGGCTGAACTTGAGAGAAGAATTAATGCATTGGTCATATGAGCTTTGAAGAATACACTTGAGTTATGATTTTGGACTGCCTCTTGGATGCTTTTGAGGAATGGTGAAGGCTTGTTGATGGATTCCTTGTCATGGTAGAATGGTATAGTGCTTCTTAATGTGCTTTGTCTTCTAGTTCTCATTCATATTACATATTTCTTGCTGCTATAGATCAGTAAAGATTGATTTTGAGATATGCCCATGGAGGCACCTCAAAATCCCTGAATCTTCATAGCTCGATGTTTTCTTCTCCCTTAGTTATGCTAAAGAATTCTTAGCTGCTCTTTAGTAACCTAAGGTATTGTTGCTAAGTTTTATTCATCAGTTCTATGTATGTTAAGTAGGATGTATGGTTTGCCCTACCTACCTACAAGCCGCCCATAGTTCTGTCCATAAAACTTTCTCTTTGACTGATTTGTTGATCATCTTGTTGAACCAAGGAGGCCTAGTCCCGATCTAGCCCTTTGCCTAAAACTATGAAAACTTATTTGTCCAAGTGCCCAATGACTTAGAGACTATGTTTAGGCGTTCCGGCATAGTTTATGAGTTGTTAGTTTGTCTTATATGTTTTCCCCAAAGTCCGATAGCCATTTCCCGAAGTTAGAGGGTCTTATACCTCTATGTATGGCTGGAATGTTTGATTTCTATGTGTTAATTAGCTTATAGTTATACTTAGCATGATTAATGGTTTGCTATTACATGTTTATTGTCTGCTATTAACTAGTTACACTTGAAATCCCTTGTCTTTCACCAACTTGTTGTCCACTTAATCCATTTTGCCCAGTGATCCCTTCTACCGTGAAATCAAATCGGCCCTACAGCAGCTTTACATCATCACTTCATAGCTTCCTTGACCTGTTTGACCCCATAGCCCAATTTATCTACATCTTGTTATCCAGTTTATGTATTTGATCAGTTTCACCCCTCACAAACTTAAAAACTAAAAAAACCAAAAACACACTTCATAACTAGCCTAATATCAGAACATCGCAAGTTAACACACCGACATCTTTTGCACATATAGAGAGAGCCCTCTCTGAGTCCAGGAAGGCTAGGTCCTCGGGCTCCAAAGCTTGGTTTGATGTTACATCGTCATTTGGCTAGCCAATCGGCCAAATCACTGACACTCAATGAATATCACTTCGACATTTTCCTTATGCTTCTACTCCACAACAACTTCAACTCGGTCGTCCTATACCAAGCAATAACTATATATGAATTCTTTCGCCGCGGCAAATCACTCTTCCTCCTCTGAAAGGCATTCTCCATCACACTTCACCTCAAGGGCTTCATTCATCTTTGTGACAGATTCACCAGACTGTCCACCATCTTCTGTACATCCTACAAACATACACAAACTATGAGTTTTAAAAATACAAGGCTTCATAGCCTCATCTGCTTCCCTTGTGAGCATATCTTCAAATTTTCTAGACCTATTCCAATAGTCCATGAGATCTTTCTCATTAATCTCTTCACCTAGAATTTCACCCTATTCTAGGCCACAAATGGAAACTTCTATTTTCAACTCAGCTTCTCTGAGTTCTTCACATCTCAATTGCACACTCATCATCTGCTCAAGGTTCCTCAGCTCTTTTGTTAATTGTATGTTTACCTGTTGATCTCTCTTTGCGTGTAGCCTCTGCCATTTCACTTTATTCCTCATGGTCCAACCATGTCTCTGGTCTTTATTTCTCTGCAACAATTCCATCAATAAATCAAGTTGAACTATTATCTCAGCCTTCTCCCTCTCATATTCTTCATCAGTCAACTTCTTCCATATGCCATTTGCATTGGCATTTTCCTTCTTCTTTCTTTTGTTGCGGTGTTTCTAAAAACCTCTGAAATGAATATCAACAGTCATCTTCTCCTCCTTTGTGAACTTCATCTGTTCACTTGTGGATATCATTCAATCCCCTTTTCAGCAAGTCTTCATACCTTCCATCCAACAATAAAAGCTCTCTTCCTGTAGTTGACCTCTTGCAGCTCCCTATCTTGGAATCATTTCTGGGTAACTCTCTTGCTTCTCTATGTTGTAAACAAGAACTGTAGTAATTCTTGTGTTACAATGACCAACTCTTTGGGTGTCGAGCTCCGTCGATCATGCACCCAATTACGTTCAAACCTTTGACTTGATTTAAGACTCTTTGACTCCAGAATTGACATCAACTCTTCATCTTGGATGAAAAATACACCCTCTCTTACAATAACTCAATGGTTTATGTTACACCATTTTTTGGTCATCTAACCTATTACTATTAGATGGACCTAAGTACACCATGTAAGACCAATTTTACCCTAAGTAAAATTGCTTTCACTATGAGAAATAACTTAGTAAAACACCTTTATTAAGTTGTTTATGGTCTAAACAGGAAACCCCATGAGGAAATATTAAATAAATCCACATTTGTTTGATTTTCCTCAAGGAATAATTAGTTAAAAAACAATTTAATTAATATTCCTGGTCATATTTAACCCAAAACAGGAAAATTAATTAGATAAACTATTATTTATCTTATTATTTTATAGGAATAATTATTTAAACCTTATTTAAATAATATTCCTTGTTAAATTTGACTAAATCACTCATAAATAGTTAAATAAATCGTTATTTATTTAATTATTACTCAACCACATCCTTAAAATGATAAATAAATCATTTATTTATTATTTACAAATAAAGGGATTTGACCCAAGTCAAATTCCTTTTCCCTCCAAAAAAAATAATAAAATATTCCATAAAAGTTGGATCTTGATTTGGTTATAATATTTTAATTATGCACCAATATCTAGACTAACTCAATATTTTGTTATAAATAGAAGGGTTTTTCCATTCATTCACTACCTTTTTTGCCTAAAGATCACTCTGGATCTATACTTTTGGTCTGACTTTGTTCCACCATCATTGTCATATTTTTCTATCTTTTTGCTTGTCAGCTCCCTTTGAGTTCCATTTTTGTCTGGGTTTTCTACACCATCAAGAGAGAGGAATTTTATATTTGAAGTGCTAAGGGCTTACAAGAACCCATCCCATTGAGGAGAACTGGTAACATCCTTCTATGTTTTCCTCCCAGGTGCCCTTAATATGAAATTCATTCAACATATTCTTATCTTGTCTATTGGATGCATGGAGTAAATCTCATTTTTATTTACTGCTTAATGTCTTTTGATGCATATATCTAGATTTTTGCAGCATTTATCTTGATCAAATAATTGCAGATTTGAAGATATTGACATGCATATTTGATGTTAGGGTTATTTGTTATGCACAACTAAAGTGGTCTTTTTTCGTACACTTGCAATGAAGATTCATACTAACAATTGGCGACTCCACACGGGTTTACGATTACAAATGCTGTCGTTTTTCTAATCCCTACATATCCAACTGCTTCAAACCCTAGGATTTCTCTTAAACCTCCTGTTTTTTCTTTTCTTGATGTTGTTTTTAACCTATAAAACCCTAAAACATTAAAAATTCTAACTTCCGTGTGTTTTCGGACCTATTATGCGGCTGACAAACATTATCCGCAGCTGAGACAAAACATTCTGTTGAAATCTGCAGCTGAGAGTGTCGGAAGTGAAGGTCACACTTTTTGGCCCTAAACCTGCGATCTGGAGCTTCAGGACGCACTTTTCAGCCCAAAAAATGCAACCTCTTCAGAAAACAAGTCAGAAACTACAACCTAGACTTTTTGTGGGAATTCTTCTGAAATTTTTCTAGGTTTGTCTAGGCCTCTATTCAGGGTTGTCTGACCTCCGTCTTTGCCCATTTTGGACTTGTAATTGTTTTGTTTTACTCAACTAAGTGGGAACCTAGCCCCTAGGGCTTCAGTATCCTCCACATTTTGTGGAAGAGTTTTAGCTGCTGCAACTGAAATTTGCAGAGTGTTTAGCCATTTTTCATTTAGCCATTTTTCAGATCTGACACCTCACCTTCAAATCCACTTCAGATTGGCTATTTATCCATCCAAATCACTTCATTTTTTTTCTTTGGGTTTTCCTCTAGGGTCCACTTCGTTTCCCTCCAGGAGATAGCCTTTCGCCACCTCATTTACAACAATCTTTCCTCTGATTTGTTGCTATTTTCTGCACCACTTTTCGACATATTTGACCTTTATATCTCTGTCCCTCCCAATCGTAGATCTATTGGCTATTTTGGTGTGTTTTGACTAGTTTTTTGCCCACCTACAGACTACTTGTTGAGAGGCCCGCCTTCTTGGGTTTAGATTATTGCATTATTAGCTGTTTATTTATTGTTATTTCAGTTTCATATACTGTTATCTGCAGGTTTATTTATAGTTACATAGCACACTTTTTCTTTTTCTCTACAAACATTTGGGTTTTAAAATTAAAAATTTACACACTTTGCACACACACCCTAAGCGAAAAAGAGCTTGGTTAAAACCGCCAAGAAAAGACTCTAAAACATTGAAATCAATTGATCCTGCACCTCTTCGCCCTTGTTCCGACATTGTAATAAGTTGATCCAACACCTCCTTGCCCTTGTTGGTCTCTTTTTCCTTTGTGCCGTGTTTGTATCGTCATCATTGCGCCACCACGACATTTATCCTGGAGACTTCTCAGCCTTCATCCTCAGTTTCTAGTAGGAAGACTTACTCCTCAGTATAGGATTCAAGTTAGTCCTCCATCGAGTCCGCACTCCGACTCTTCTTCTGGTTCATTAGGTTCTCCTTCTAATTCCACCCCTGGTTTTCTTCCTGTCACTTTCACCATGTCTGCTTCAGGACCTAACACTGGTGGTAGCCTCGGCCCTAATGATGGGAATACTACTAGTGGGACTGCAACAAGAACTATCCCGGCTGCTCCCTTGCTCCCCTATATGGCAGGCCTCAGTCTTCCTGATTTTGACCAGTTGATAAATGACCCTATACACCATGATGCTAGTTGGCCTGCTATGCTGACCAAGCTCCCTTCCGACATCCCCAAGTTTGAAGGCCTTGCTGGAGAAGATCCTACAAATCATGTTTGATCTTTCCACATGTGGTGTTCATCTAACTCAATTACCGATGACTTTATCTGTCTTCGGTTGTTCCGACGTACGCTTACAGGTGAAGCTTCTAAGTGGTATGTTGATCAGGTCTCATCCTCTCATACCACCTTTGCGACTCTTGCTCAGGATTTTCTGTCTTATTTCCATCTTCCTCTTCATTATGACACTGGTATCGAACTTTTGACTTCTTTCCATCAATCGTCTGTGACCCACCTATCCGATCATGTCCAGGAATGGCGGAGAAGAAGGAGCCTATGTCGAGCCCCTAACTTCGAAGACCATGTCTACATGGACTGGTTCCTTATATCTCTCTTGCCCCCTATCGGCAAAGATATCGCATCGCATTTCCCTCAAATGGAAGAAGCCACTCTCCAAATTGCATTAAAATATGACCTGATCTACGCTCAATCGGGTTATGTTTATACCGTTCTACCTGATCTTCCTAGACCTGGTGGTGCCAACGCACCGGGGGAATCTCATGCCACTGACAGTATCTTTGGAGCTCTCTCTCATCCATACGCTCAGCCTCCCATGGGCTATGTTTTCCTCAAGGGGGAGGGGGGGGTAGCACCTCTTGCACTTTTCCCCCTCCCGGTAGCATGTATCCAGGATACATCATGCCTCCTCCTTTTTCCCAACCTCCTGTTTACCACACTATTACCCAACCTCCTTATTATCTGTATTCATAGCCTAGTGCTCTATCTCCTCCAACATTGGCACCTCCTCCTCCCTTGACTTCTCAACCCTCGCAATAGCAACCACTGCCCCCTTAGGGGCAGGTGTATGCACAACAGGGCGTGACTAATCCTCCTTCATCAAAAAAGAAGAGGAAAGACACTGAAATTAAAATCTACTCTCGGTAATCCTGGACCTATTCTGCAAAATAATGCTCCTAACACTACTAACCAGCAACAAGGCACTCAGCCCAAGCAGGACCGACCTGTTCGCACGAATAAGCCTTGTTTTTGTTGTGGTTTTTATGGTCATTACATGCATGATTTTCCTCTTTTACCATAGATGAAGCAGATGTGGGAGTCTCAAGCAACATTGCGAGGACAACAAGCCTCCCCTTCTGTCCCTCCCAGTGTTGCGCCTAGTTAGCTGACTGTGTTTACTAATCCTTTCCCTCAGCAAGGATTTTTGGCTACCCAACCACTTGAAGGTCAGGTGGCCACTCAACATCTTCCATCTGGTACCTCTGATTACCAGATTACCATGATGAAGTCTGATCAACCTCTAACCATAGACATCAATCTTCAGACTCGGTCCCGTCAGTACAACAAGCCTCCCGCTACGTTTTTCCCCGAGCCACCTCCTTCGATCCCTACAGATCCTCTTTTGAAACCTAATGGTCCCTTGCAGATCCTCAGCCTAAGGCAGAGGTTCATACAAAGATCCCTAAGGGACCACTACGCCAAAATGCTGCTTCTGGAAAAGCTGCCCATTCATATAGCATAGTAGAATATTTGGCGCATATCCTGCTGCCATTTCAACATTGGAACTCCTCCAGTTGTGCCCTTCACAACAAAAAGCTCTAATATCTACCATGGGCACTGTAGATCCTTCCAACGATCAATTGATTGTCTTTGATGTTGACCGGTCAGAACATCCTCCTCTCTCTGTTTCCGTCGCCTTCCAAATCCCAGTCAAGATTCGAAACACCAACGTTTCCCGGTGCATCATTGATGAGGGGGCATCCACCTGTGTGATGTTTGCTTCGGTTTGGAAGCAACTCGAATCTCCTGAGTTGGCTCCTTCCATGATAACTCTCCGATCATGGGATGGCCACGCCTCCAACCCCATCAACCTATTCCACAATTGTCCTATTACTCTTATGAGAAACACTGTTTGTGTTGACATAGAAGTCATAGATGCCCCCATAGATTACAACATTCTATTGGGTCGTAACTACACCTTTGCGATGTTTTTTGTCCCATCTGTGGTTCACCGCAAGATGTCCTTCCCTCATAACGGAAAGATAGCCACCAGTGACTAGTTGACATAATACGAACCAATGTCTCAGACCTCCCCTGAGTCCATCATCTCTTCGGTGGCCAATAAGAAAATCGTCGATCCTTTGACCAGTGTCTCACCTAGAGTCTACAAAGATTCCTCATTACTTGGTACATTCCATGGTATTTCTCCTCCTGTCTCTGATCCCAACTCATCAAATGTTTGCATGATGCAATTGTCTCGGGCTGCCCTCAAACGACCCTCTTCGGCTAGTCAACAACCTCCTCACCCTCCGCAAACTACTCCTAGCCCTTCGATTCAGCCTTATGGACCTCCTTCTCCTAGCCCTTCACTTACAGCTTGTATCCATGAGCCTCTTTACCCTCCTGGAACGGTTCCTCCAGGCCTTAACCATCTTGGAGTCGTCTCGCCTTGCCATTACCCCTCCGGTCAGATACCGTTCCTAGCTCCCCCCCCCAAGAAGTGTACATGGTACCTGTCATGGCTACCCTCTCTCTCCCTAACTTGACCCTTGGGATTCTCGTTTGGTACCTTAATCCTCTAGCCACTACCCCGCCTGGTCAACCCAAAACTTATCTTTCTTTGACCCTGGTTCAACCGGTCCCCATGACTTCTCCCGCTATTACAGTACCTCAACCACCTCAACAGGAACCACTCCTGTTGCGACCGATTTGGGTAAGAAGGGTAAAGCTCGCAAGAGGGCATCAAAAGACAAGGCTGCCCCTACTGACCCTGCACCTCCTCCACCTCCAAAGCCTTGTGCTTTGTGTGATGTCATCAGCCATGCCATCCATAACTGTCCTTAACTACCCCGTATCAAGCCCATGGTTAAAGCTGCGTTCCCTGAGTCTATGGTCCTTGACGCCTCTGTTTCTTCCTCGACTGCAGCTAAGAACCCTAAAAATATTCACACCAATCAACCCTGTGCTTTGTGTGATCTCCATGGCCATTATTCCCACCATTTTCCCCACCTTATGCATTACCGCGCCTCTTTGGAGGTAGTTCGGGAGTACGAGGTTGAACAGAACCAATCCGCCTCTCCCGTACTTGCGCAGTATGCTGTGGGCCAGCTTGAGGATTTAACTGATCCCATTGACATTCCCCCTCCTGATGTCGAGATGATGGAGCCTGCGACCACCATCCTCTACCTATCATCATCTATGAGACCCTTGGTGGAAGTTCCCTCTGCATCTTCCCCTGTTGTTTCGCTTGACCTCCCTTCAGTGATCACCCTGGGCTCAACATCAGTAGATCCCTTATCTGCTTGTTCTTCGGTCATCCCTCGTGACAATGCACATGTGAACCTTTATTCTCATGATGATGGGTCAGGTAGCTTCGCCGCGTCATGTGGTCTCCCTTCCTCCAGTCACTCCATCTTCTATTGTGATGATGACATCATGGAAGCCTTGTCCACCCCTGAATTCATCTTTCCCGCCCATAAGTGGGATGACACCATCCGTGTCTATGGTGAATTTCACAGCCTGAGCACAAGCTACACCTCCGGTAGATCCCACACTCCACCTAAACGTCGACGTGTGAGTAGTAGACATCCTACCCAGATCACTCCCTTTCGCAGTGCGGGTTTGATTTCTACTTTGCGCTCAGGTTTCCAGCATTGTTCATCATCCTCTCATTTATTGTCTTGTGGCACCATTCAGATGGACCTTCCATCCACACCTTATGTCGGTTATGACGATGGTGCAAGTTGTTACTCCCAGAATCTAGCCTTGGCAGGTTGGGCCATTTTTACCCCCTTTCATTCGCTTGTTCTCTCGAACGATGTATGCATTGGTACTGCTACCAATAATCAGGCCGAATATGATGCAGTGCGAGGTTTATTAGCTGATGCCCTTTCACATCGCATCCTCCACCTTCAGGTTCATTTAGATTCCCTACATCTTGTCATGCAATTGAATAGTGTCTATTGTGTGCATAATCCTATCCTTTTTAGAAGATATTTACGAGTGAAGCTTTTGATGCGTGAATTTGAAATCATTACATTCAGTCATGTACCTAGAGCACAAAATCACTATGTAGATAGCATTGCAAAAAATATTATATATTTTCATTTAGCACATGCATTTAACACAAGACAATAACACAAAACCATCAAAATGATGCATATCCATAATATGTGTCGTATAAAATGTTTTAGAGTCCATCAACTTTGATACATATGACATGCCCATAGCATGTTACAAAAACTCAAAAAATGGGGGCACCACCTGCCCCTACACACTAATCACTATCTGGAGGATCTCGAGCCAATGGCTCTGCTCCCATAGCTCGTAGATCACGCATCTCTTGTCTGGCCATCGCCATGTGCCGCATGACCCCTCGCCACTCCGAGGGTAGACCAATACATGGCTCTATGTACTGGTCCTCTAAGTCTTGCCAGCCACGCTTTGAAACACCAGTCATAAGCCTCTCACATATATGACAAATGTCCTCTAGGAGGGCTGCTGCATCCTCATTTTGCGGCACCCTCAATCCACTAGGTCTTGCATCTCCTGATACTACAGGCCGTCCTATATACCCGGCCAATTTTACTGGTGCTGTATTTGCATACCAAAAGTGGAAGAATCAGTAACATCTACAATATTTTGAAACTTTACAATGCACATAAAAATATTAATAATTTTTCACTTACCATCGGGCCCCCATACTCGACCAGGCGGCAGTGGGAAGTTCGAGTCCCCAAAATAACTCATCCCACTATAGGGATAGTCATCTATGTACAATGGCATCTGATAGCAATGCGCAAAAAAATCGGGTCGAAACACTCGTTTGACTGCCCCACCTCCTCCTTCGCACAATAGTCGCCCCCACCGGCGCATCCTCGACTCTCTCAGGCCCCCATCCTGGAGCTATATGCGAGGTCGAAGTGTCGAGATCTTCTCAAAGAAGAGCGAGCACAAAACTGTACCATATGCACAGTCATGGTTCACTTACCGCTTACATAGAGACAACTGTCGTTTCAACAATGACAACATCGTCTGGGCCCACCCATAGTAGGTCCCACTCAACACACTCTCCACAAGCATCATCTGCCCTCTAGTGATGTGGTGGAGTGCCTAGTTGCCTAGGATCCACAGCACCGTTGCGACCACAGTACGGGTCTCTAACCTCTCTAGATCCCCAATGGGTATCTGTGTCCCTTTGACATGGAGACCTGGACGATAATGGCACTCTACAAACTCCATGATGTTCTTCCCTCATGGTAACACTGGATGAGTATTCCCTCCCTCCCAAGTGGTGGGAGACCAGTCAAGAAATATATATCCTGGACTGTAAACTTGATCCAGTGCCCCTACACTATAAATAGCTCATGGTCCATGTCCCAATAGTTGACAATCCGGGTCAATAAGGGCTCTCCAGCTCTCATCAAAGGGTTCTCCACAAACTTTAGAACCCCAAAACTGGCCAATGCACTGCGGACACCCTGATCCTCCTGGATCTCCAACTGTAATGTGCCCAGTTCTCTCTCTCTCCAGTTGATCCTTAATTCTGCCATATCTGCAAAAAACCATCATATTTTTCAATGTACAGATGGGGAAGACTGTATCCAAACATAAAAACCCAGTTCTCAGCCAAATACAGCATAGAAAAATCCCTCCCTGTTAGGTCACACTTTTTAGGACCAATCCTGGGACAGGTTGTAGTTTTCTGTCCAAAACCTTCTACCTAGGTCGCAGTTTTTTCCCCAAAAAGTGCGGCCCGGCCGTGAAGAGGAGCAGGGGTCTGTTCCTGAGCTCTGGGGACCTAAACTAAACTTTCAATCCACTGAAATGGAAGAGTAGGGTTAGGCCTCTTACTTGCAACTGAAAAATCTCAATTCCAACGGTTGATTTGTCCACTAAGATTGCTGCAAGATTTAGGGCCTTCTCTCCTCTCTACGTTCACCAAAGCTCCACCTACAAATGAGTGAATTTGGAGGGAAAATGCCTTATTAAAAGAAAACTCCTGATTTTTCTTTCGCTTGTTGTGGCCAAATTGTAGCTCAGTTTGAAAAATCGCCTGATTGTTGGAAAGCTCTCACCGAGCCCTCAAATGGGTATCTGTTAGTTTTTTGTGATTTGATATTTCACCACGAAACATTTTGTCCACGAAGCATCACTTCACTACTCCCTAAAATCAAATTTCTTCACTTGCAACACTTGTACTTGGGGCACCACTTTGCCTTCATACTCGTCCATGCTCGTGTTTATTTTTGTCGTGAGCAACCATCATGTGCTCATGTTTTTATGGTCCCCATTGGACCTTTTCTCTGTGGCAACATCATCGAGTCACCCTTGCTTAGAGCATTTGAGTTGAGTCATCATTTCAGTCATGGATTCTATCCCGAGTCCTTTTGTATCTCGCTATAGTCCTCCATCCTTCATTGCTTGGTTCCTCTCTCGTGTCACACATTATGGCCTTCAGTCCCACTACCCCATATCCCTCATGATATTGTGTCAGTCGCTGCCAGGTCATTCATGCCCTTTATGTTATAACAAGGAAATCATCCATATGCTACTCAGTACCCCCCATTTCATCATTATCCCCAGTGTCAGTCCATCAGTCGCTCTACTATTTTCTCTCATGCCTTAGTTGAGGATCCCTTATCACCTCACCTATGGCGGACCTCCTTCCGTCGACATCAAATCATTCATTCCAGAAGACCGGTCTAGAGGGCAGTGTACCTTGGTTCCAACTTCCACTCTTGTTCGGTGCCTCGGATTAGGCAAAAGGACTCCTTATTTCCCTTTGAATTGATTGTTTCTTAGCTCCAGCTCCTTTCAGCATGATTGAGATTCGTATACTTGATGGTTCAGTGATGTAGCAGATGATACTGGTGATTCCCGGGTGTGTGTGAGATGTTTTCAACCCTCATGAGGGGGTGGTCCTATAGGTAGCCCCCCACATGCCTGGATGACCTCTTCATTACAGCCTTTGACGCAACTCCATATATTTGACAATGTCGGCCTCAACCACTTGCAATGCCTTTTTGTTTGCATGTATCAATTAGATTTTTAGAGCCCTTTCCTGTTTACAGGGGAATTTGGGTTGTATTTGTATCTCATGTACTCAGATATTATTGTATAAGTCCTGGCTGTTATCCCAGGCACAGTATGTATGTGGGATTCATTATCATTTTCTTACCTGGCTCATGTTTATGCCAACATGTACTATATTGTTCAGTCCCTTGTTTACTGGACGCATTATTCTTTGTACTTTTTCTCGGCAGGCATAGGTAGGCCTCTCCCGCTGCCTATAACACATGTACTCACTCATAAAAGAGACTTGTCATACCTGTAAGTCTCACCTCCTCAGGGTCTAGTCCTTTAGCGCTTCGGTCTACCTTATATTTCTCTCTCTTTGACTTCCCCTTCGGTGTCTAGTGATTGAGTTCTTACAGCGTACTTCGGTCATACGATTAGCTCCTAACACTCGCACGTTGGGGCAATCTGTTACACCATTTTTTGGCCATCTAACCTGTTACTATTAGATGGACCTAAGTACACCATGTAAGACCAATTTTACCCTAAGTAAAATTGTTTTCACAATGAAAAACAACTTAGTAAAACACCTTTATTAAGTTTTTTATGGTCTAAATAGGAAACCCCATGAGGAAATATTAAATAAATCCACATTTGTTTGATTTTCCTCAAGGAATAATTAGTTAAACAACAGTTTAATTAATATTCCTGGTCATATTTAACCCAAAACAGAAAAATTAATTAGATAAATTATTATTTATCTTATTATTTTCTAGGAATAATTATTTAAACCTTATTTAAATAATATTCCTTGTTAAATTTGACTAAATCATTCATTAATAATTAAATAAATCATTATTTATTTGATTATTACTCAACCACATCCTTGAAATAATAAACAAATCATTTATTTATTTATTATTTACAAATAAAGGGATTTTACCCAAATCAAATTATTTTTCCCTCCAACAAAAATAATAAAATATTCCATAAAATTTGATCTTGATTTGGTTAATAATATTTTAATTATGCACCAATATCTAGACTAACTCAATATTTTGTTATAAATAGAAGGGTTTTTCCATTCATTCACAACCTTTTGTTGCCCAAAGATCAATTGGATCTATACTTTGGTCTGATTTTGATCCACCATCATTGTCATATTTTTCTATCTTTTTTCTTGTGAGTTCCCTTTGAGTTCCATTTTTTTGTCTGGGTTTTCTACACCATCAAGAGAGAGGAATTTTAGATCTGAAGTGTTGAGGACTTACAAGAACCCATCCCATTGAGGAGAACTAGTAACATCCTTCTATGTTTTCCTCCCAGGTGCCCTTAATATGAAATTCATTCAACATATTCTTGTCTTGTCTATTGGATGCATGGAGTAAATCTCATTTTTATTTACTGCTTAATGTCTTTTGATGCATAGATCTAGATTTTTGCAGCATTTATCTTGATCAACTAATTGCAGATCTGAAGATATTGGCAACCATATTTTCTGTTAGGGCTGTTTTTTATGCACAACTAAAGTGGTATTTTTTCATACACTTGCAATTAAGATTCATACTAATAGTTTAACTTGACTCAAGCTATCCAAATTTTCATTTGACCTTAACATCTAATTTGACTTCCAATCTTGACCCAATAATTACAATAGTGGATATTTTGACTCTAATTCAAGTTATACAACATACCAATAAAAATCCACCCTTAATACATTCTCATGATGTAAAATGTTCACTCTCTCTCATACTCCATTCTTATGAAAATATCATCAGTCTCCCATTATCACTTCACATGATACTTAAGCCTTTAAATTGAAATGCAATCCACTTTTCCGAATGTTGGTGTCCCGTGTTTTGATAGTTTGGCAAATCAAAAGACAAGGCAACATCAGAACCAATCTTTAGAGTTACAGGATCTAGTCCTCCTGTTCTCAGAGAGGGATCTCTCAAAAGTTTGTTTGCAAAGGTTTATCTTGTGTGCTTTGAGTATTGGTTTTAGACTAGTTATTAAGTACAGGTGTTTGATTGTTTGTTTGGTTGGTTAGATTGATACAGTAGAACATGAAAGGCCTAGGAAAGATATATAGGACAAAGAAATATCTAGTTCATTGGGCAATGGAGTCAAGAAAAGGTCATAAAAAACTCATCAATGGATATGGGATATCAAAGGGAAAATCTAACTTGGCCACAAGATCCTTTTGTTTTTGTAATGAGATGAACATTAATGATTTGGAAAGAGAGGTTTAACTCTCAACAAAGGGAATTCAAACGCATAATTTGAACAATAAAGAACTCTTTGATAGACATGGCTAACCATAAATTCTACAAATCACACCTTTAAGCAAATAATGATTTCAAAACAACTTTTAAAATGAAATCTAAGATTCGGGGAACACCCTATTTCCTCAAAGATTTATTTTAAAGGACTTAGAAACATAAAAGATTTACTGATAATTATAGTCATAGAAGAGGGAACACCTAAAAACATCTATGATCATAATTATAACAACCTTTAAGCCAACTGTTTAAGTGAGGACAAAGGGCAAGATCGAAACAGACCTCTTTGATTCATTGTAAGCAAAGAACTTCAAAGGGAGACTTCAATCACAGTTTTTAAGTGACAGCAGACAAGCAGGGAGAACCATAAATCATGCTGAAACCAACTGTTCGAACTATTAAGGAAATAAACAAGCATGAATATCAAAGACTCTAAAATACTTCAGCAGAAGAAAACATGAAACAGTGAAGGATGAACAGGTCTAAGGTGCTTCCAGGAGTCATTTCTTAGCCTAATACTTTCTATCCTACTGTAGTAAGAATTTATGGAACATACTGAAAACAGGGAAAAAACATTAAACAGTTCAGAATACTTCACCAACAGCCAAGCTCATGGATCCAATGATAGAGACTTCTCAATCACAAGCGTGAAACAACATCATCAGGGCTTCCAAGACTTCAATTTGTTCTTCAACTTCAAAGGACTATGTATTTATTTCAGAGAGTTTCAGTATTACAACTGGTGATCAAACAAAAACTAACAAACAACCCCTCACTCATATTCTATAGAAGTATATATAGAAGAATGAGGAGGTGAGATCTGATAAAAGATCTCTAATTACAATTAATACAGACTTAATGGCTTCTTGGCCTTTGGGGGGCTCAATGAAGAAACTTACATGGGTGTACTCTGTATTAAATGTTTTACATAATGATTTAAGCTCGGTGGGAGCTTTTGTTGACCTTTGAGGCTCTGTGTGGCATCGAGGTAACTCTGCAGATGTTTTTTCATTAAGTTCCTTGGCAGAATTTACCCTTTGACTGCGTTTTGAGACAAATATCTGATCCTGATCAATAAATTCAGCTTCTGATTGAATAATTTGAGGCACAGGTGGCATTTCAGCAGCTGGGAGGAATCAATTTGCCTCAAATGTGGCGATGGAGGCTTTCCTGTTGATAAAAACCCTTAAGATTGTCTTTAAACTATATTTTAATTGGGGATTAGGCTTTTGATAAAAAATTTAAGGCATGATCCCTGCAAAATCTGTCTTTAATCCTCTGTTCTGATAAATTTTGGTCTTCATCACTGATACTCTCTGACTATGCCCGATCCATGGTTTTTGCTGGTATACAAGGTTGCGCAGTGTTATATGGCATCAATGCTTCAAGGATGATTGATGAAACGTGGACTAAACACCTGCAAATGTTTTCCTTTGAAAAATCGAAGGTGGGAGGATCGTCATCCTCTGCCTTCGAATTTTCTTCAGACATAGTGAAAAAAACCTTTGAACCCTGCAAAATACGAACAAAAATTATAAAATCCAAGCATTTATATGTTATTTCTTCAGAAGGCACGTGGAGAGAGCGTGGCCGTTGGATGGCATCATCCAATGGTTGGGATTTGATGGGAAGGCAGAAGAATTGTTTAAAACAGAGCCGTCGATCGCGCAAAGATCGACGGTCGGGAGCGGAGAAAGGAAAGTCAAACGGAACATGTTGATTGGGTGACAAATCAGGGCAATAGAATATGGGCCGTCGATCTGCAGATCAGATCGACGGTGGAGATGCTCTAATGACCGTGTCGTAGCCCGGTTAACCGTCGGTCATCTTCGGTGAGCAATAGCTGTTGGATGGCCCACCCCAGATCGGACGGTGTACAATGATATCGCGTGGGGTCCATGTCCAAACGTTAACATGCGATGGACGGCGGTTTTATGAATAGTGCCCAGGCCACATGTCAACCGATGAGTGGAATCGCTGGCAATCGGGAAAAAACTGCCGTCGCCAAAAGGCAGTGCGATGAATACCACGCGGTTTTTGGAAAGGTGAGTGGAATGTGGGGGCCACTGGGGAGACAGACTCCGCACCGTCGATCTGCGGATCAGATCGACGATAGAGATCGGCTAAAACCTTGAACCGGCGGAAAATTATAATATAATAAAAAATCATAAAATTAATATAAATAGAGGTTCTTATTAATTTATAATGCAGCTTGGCGCCTGACTGCGGGGCCGTGGGCGCATGGGAAATAATGTGACCGAGGGTTAATGGGAAAAAGGGATAGGACCCATATATGCCCAAAATGTGGGTTTTTATGGTTTTTCAATGATTTTCAAAGGGTTAGAGAGGTTCGGATAAGGAAAATAAGGAGTCTTTAAACCTTATAAAAGGGATTTTGATGAAGGGGAAATGGGAAAAACATGAAAATGAGGGATTTTCATGGGAAATAGAGGGATATAAAATGAGGTTAGCTTTGGAAAAAGGGGAAAAGGGGAAATGGTGCTTGCAGCAGTATTCTGGCTTGGAAATCAGCAGGATTTCTGAGTTCTGAAAGGAAACAACAGTGATGATTATCCAAAGGATAGGATATTGTCAAAAGAATTTAAGCATAAGCAATTTTTAGCAATGAAATTGTTTCTTGAAGGCTATCCAACATCATTTAGCCACCACCTGATATGACAGAATTTATGGGTGGCTAACAGTGGCTCCACTTGGGGATGGCACCTTTTTTGAAAGCATCAAGAATTTCAGACTTGCATTCTATGGGAGGCTGATCCGTTGCCTCCTCCATTGGGTTGCCTTCCTTTCTGTGGATGATCTTCTTTGTTCTGAAAACATATTAGCAGCCATAAAAACAATGGTTCTTTCATCAAAAAGCTTTCTACCTACCCAATCCTACTGATCTAACATTTTTTCTTCTTAGAGTGCACTTGGATTGGCCAACTCTCTTACAACATTTTATTCTTTTTTGAGAGCAAAAAATCTAATCTAGTTCTACTTCTTATTCCTCTATGGATTCAGTTTAAGCAGTTGATTCCATATGCTTCTCTACCTAATCTACTAATATGTTAGGATTAAACAGTCTAATAGATTTTTATTCTCTAATTACTAAAGCAGAAATTAAAAAGCATACAAGTCAGGATTGAACAGTCTAACTTGATGCTGATCTATGGCATAAAAACAAGCTACACATAGATTATTATTTTCATAAAATTAAATCAAAATGATGAAGGCTTAAAATCTTAAAATTCAAAGCACGTCCTTCTCTTTTCTTCAGCTCTGTTTTGATCTTTGTTTTGAGCTATCTTTGCTTTTCTTCTGGTTCAGGTTTTAATCTGATTAGAAACAGATTTTTACATCTTTTGAATCTATAGAAATTTGCTGAATAATGAAGATTTATCCACTGATATTATCCTGGTCATACACTAATTCGAATTCATGCATAACACATAACCTCTTCTACAATTGATCATCAATATGCGGAAATAGAAACAGTCGCATGCGCACATAAACACAATATGTATGGGGAAAGCTTATAGATGAAAACCCCCAGATATTTTGTATATTATAATAGAAGAGAACATGTAACAATACATAGCACAATACTCCTCACAAGTACTCAGTACTATCTCCAAAAGTTACACACAAACTAGCTCAGTTTTGAACAAGTCACAGGTTCAAAACTCTTCCACTATTTGCCTGCCTCTATTGCGCAATCCAAGTTGGTGTAATGAGAGATCCAAGTTCGAATCCCACTGGCTTGATCTGCGCAATACTCATTGGAAATATCCTCCAATGCTTGTGCAAATCTCATGCACAACTAATGTCACAACTAATAGCAAACTCACCCTTTCATCTACCTCTTCCACTGGTCTTCACTGAACTGTCCATGCACTGCAGTCAAATGATGTGTTCTTTAGTTGAATAATGAGTTAATATTTAGTGAATTAAATAATATTTAATTCACCCCACTCATCTCTAGTGTATTAGCCAGTTAAACTAAATACAACTAGTTCAACTAAGTTAACCCGAACACAACTCCACCAATTGTCTCATCAACTCCACCAAACTCCGCCACTTGAGTTCTAACTAAAGTCAACCATGCATGAGCTCACCAAACCCCTAGGAATAGCGTAATTCCCTTTTCAGATGCATGGGCCACATCCGTAGCTCCAACTGAAGTGCTGCAAGAGGATAAACTGAAGTTTATAGTCCAAATATTATTAAGGGTAAATAATACTTGACTTTTCTATTTTTAGCCTGGCAGTCTAAAAATAGACTCCGCCCAAATGTCTAAAAATAGAGGTCCATCTATTTTTACCAACTCGACCAATCATCCAAGAATAGCATACTGCAACTCCTAGACCATGCTCCATATGTCTAAAAATAGACATAGTCTAAACATAGACTTTGCGCCAAAAATAGCCTGCGGGCCCACTTAGTGAAGGCGACTTCATTTCACTAAGCTCCATCATCTTGTTGCATTTTCAACACTCCCTCTCAACAAGATATGGATTATCTGCAACCCCTATCCTTCCTCTATGGTATTCGAATTTGGTCCTGGTGAGCGCCTTCATCAAGATATCAACATCCTGATCCTCCGTGGGAATGTATGAAAGTAACATGATTCTCCGCTGCACACAATCTCTGATATGATGGTACATGATGTCGATGTGTTTGGATCTATCATGAAATACTGGATTAGCCGAGAGTTTAATGCAACTCTGGTTATCACAATAAATCACAGTAGGCTCCAAGTGCGACCCGAACAATCCGACGAGGATCTTCCTCATCCAAATAGCCTCGCATGCAGCCAAGCTAGCTGCCATGTACTCGGCCTCTGCTGAAATGAGTGCCACAGATCTCTGCTTCCTGCTATACCAGGAAACTATTTTCGACCCGATACTGAAGATTCCTCCAGATGTGCTCTTTCGGTCCGTTGGGCTCCCTGCCCAATCTGCATCAGTGAAGCCGCAAAGCTTCGCTCCATCCTCCTATCTGTACCACAGACCATATCCCGATGTGCCACTAAGATAACACAATACATGCTTTCCTGCCTTCCAGAAGAGCTTGGTAGGCTTAACCATAGCTTGCGAAAGCTGGTTAACAGCATAGCATATATCGGGTCGTGTATTGACCAGATACATAAGCGACCCCACCAACTGTCGATAGACAGTGGCATCCACTACCTCCGCTGAAGTAGCATCCTCCTTCCTCCAACCACCAGAAAGAGGAGTATCAACAGGCTTGCAGCCATGCATGTTGAACCTCTCCAGTATCTCCCGGGCATACTTACCCTGAGAAACAAACAGTCCACCACTGCGCTGCCAAATCTCCAATCCCAGAAAATAATGAAGGAGGCCCAAGTCCTTCATCTCAAACTCTCTAGCAAGATCCTCCTTGCATGAAAGTATCAACAGCTCATCACCCGTCAAAATCATATCATCTACATACAGTACAATGATCAGCAACTTCCCCTCCACCACAATCTGGTACAGGTTCGGATCCACCTCACTCTTGGAGAATCCAAGTCCGGTGAAATGACTTTCTATCCGTGTGTACCAAGCATGAGGTGCTTGCTTCAACCCGTACAGTGCTCTCTTGAGTCGGCAAACATGCGACTCACTGCTGAAGATCTCGAAACCTTCGGGCTGCTCTATGTACACCTCCTCCTCAATGACTCCATTGAGGAACGCAGTCTTCACATCCATCTGATGGATGTGCCACCCCATCTGCGCTGAGAGAGCTAGGATCGTCCGTATGGAAGAGTACCTTGCGACAGGTGCAAAGGTCTCCTCATAATCGACCCCCTCGATCTGTGAGAAGCCACGGGCAACAAATCTTGCCTTGTACTTCTCCACACTCCCGTCAGCCGCCTGCTTCACTTTGTAGATCCATCGCGAACGCACCACTGATTTCTCCTCCAGTCGCGGGACAATCTCCCATGCACTGTTTCTGACAATTGAATCATACTCTTCCACCATGGCATCTACCCATGCGGGGTCCTCCACAGCTTCCTCGAAAGAGGATGGCTCTTTCACGACACACTTGCTCACAAGAGCCATGTATCCAGTGTACCGGTCCAGTGACTGTCTCTGTCTGCGCTGTGCTGTAGGTGGTCCTACAACCTTCTCTGCATCTCGAGCCAGTCGCTCAGCTTCTGTAGTGCGCTTGCGCCCTCTGATGTTTGGCGCTGCATGAGTGGTCTCTTCCACTCCATGAACTTCCTCTTGTGGCTGATCCACATCCAGAAGCTCCTCCTTAGGAACTAATAGCTCCTCTTCTACATGCAAGTGTGGCTCGCTCTCAAGCGAACACTGCATGGCTTTCTCCTCCTGAAATTTGATATCCCGTCGCACAAAAATATTGCGACTATCTAGCAAATACACACGATAGTTGTGGGGCGTATCAGTGTACCCCACAAATATCCCAACCTCTGCGGTCGGATCCAGCTTCTTTCTGGTGTCCTTCGTCACATGCATGTAGACAGGTGAGCCAAAAATCCTCAAATGAGAAATGTCAGGCCTCTTGCCAGAAAACACCTCCTCCAGTGTACTCATGCCAAGTATCTTGTGAGGACAACGGTTCTGCACATACACTGCAGTATTGCATGCCTCAGCCCACAAGTGAAGGGGTAGGCCCTGATCATGCAACATCGCCCGTGCAGCACCCACGATCGTTCTGTTCTTCCGCTCAACAACCCCGTTCTACTGTGGGTTATGGGGTGCGATGAGCTCTCTCCGAATCCCTTCTGCGCTGCAAAAGTCCTTGAATTCAGCCGAGATGAATTCACCACCATTGTCGCTCCTAAGAGCCTTCACATGCTTCCCCGATTCCTTCTCAACCAGCGCCTTGAATTCATAGAACTTTGAATATGTCTCACTCTTCTTCTGCATGAAGAAGATCCAGCACTTCCGAGAGAAATCATCAACAAAGATCACATAGTACTTGTGCTTTGCTGTCGAAGCTACAGAGAAAGGACCACACACGTCTGTGTGAACTCTCTCAAGGATCGTCGTGGCGCGACTATCCTTCTCGTGAAAGGTGGCTTTCACATACTTCCCCAAGGTACACCCCTTGCACTGATCTGACTGCGCAAGAGTGCCCTTAGGAAGCCCAGTAGAAATCTGTTGCAGGATCTTCAAAGCTCCATGGTGAAGGTGGCCCAATTTCCTGTGCCACAGTTCGCCCTCATCATCCCGGCTCACCACTTCTCCCGCCTTGCATGCCATTGCTGCGCAGCCATCTACTTGCAACTGATAAAGGTTCTTGACTCGAACCCCTATCTTCCGGGTCTCACCAGTAGTCTTACTGCGTAGGAAAGCTTTTCCTTCGCTGAAGACCACATCATACCCTTTGTCTTCCAACATCGCCACAGAGATCAGGTTCTTCATCAATCCTGGAACATGCAAAAATTCCTTCAATATGAAAGGTTTACCAGACTCCCTCTCAAAGGAAATGGTACCGATACCAGTCGCATTGTATCTACCATCATCGCCCATCTCGATGTGCACTCCAAGATCTTTTCCCTCTAGATCTGAAAACAGATCTTGATCTTCGGTCATGTGAAATGACGCACCACTGTCCAAGAACCAAACTGATCCCGCCACACTTGAAACCAAGCATGCGATCAGTGAAAAATCCAGTTCGAATTGAGAAGCCAATGCCTCTCCTGCTGCAGATCCAATAGCCTTCTTATTTTTCTTCTTCTGCGGACAATTTGTGGCATAGTGTCCGTGCTGGTGACAGTGAAAACACTTCACCTTGGACATGTCTTGCTTCTTGCCTTTTGCACCAGACTGAGAAGCTTTCTTGCTCTTCCCCTTCTTTGCTTTGACAGCCAAAGCGCAATTTTCTTCATCAGATACCTTTGATGAAGATCTGTCCCTGGTAGTCCGCCTTATCTCCTCTTGCATGAGATCCGACCAAAGTCGCTCCCATCCCGACAACTTCTCCCGACCATTGACAGAGTCCTAATAGGAATGCCAACTCTTCGGAAGACCAAGGAGAGCCAGGTCCACCAAGTCCTCATCATCGACAGTCACCCCCACACTTCCCAGCTCATCTCTGCATTGAGTGAACTTCGTAAGGTACTTGGCGATACTGTCGGCTTTCTCCATCTTAATGTTTCTGAGTTTATCCTTGAGCGCCAGATTCCTTTGGTCTCTCTTGCTATGGAATAGATCTGTCAACGCTTTCCACATCAAATATGGAGAAGCTTTTCCATGCAGGCTGGATACAATGTGATCCTTCACGCCCTCCAACAGAATCCTTCGACCTTTTGCCATCTTCTTTTGCCAAGCCTCAACTTCAGCAAGATCAGTAGGCTTTTGGACATCCATATCTACGAACTTCTTCAGCCCATTATCATCTAATACCGCCTCCATCCGGTCTTTCCATGCAACATAATTCGAACTGCCTTCAAGGGCATACTCAAGTCGCAAACCGTTGAAAGACATTTCAACTCCGGCACCAAGAAAACAATCTGCTGCAAAATTTGAATTCCAAGCTCAAAACTCAACTGCTTCTGGATCTGTGAGAACAAATTATTTCTAGCACAAAGATCGAATGTAAGGGCATTTACTGGATATATCACCTTTCAGAGAAAGGATGGATCTAGAGGCTACCTGGCCCGTTACAGACTCTGTCTACCGAAATAATTGTAATCACTGTAATAGATCCCGATGATCAATTCGCTCTGATACCATGTAGAAATTTGCTGAATAATGAAGATTTATCCATCGAGATTATCCTGGTCACACACTAATTCGAATTCATGCATAACACATAACCTCTTCTACAATTTATCATCAATATGCGGAAATAGAAACAGTCGCATGCGCACATAAACACAATATGTATGGGGAAAGCTTATAGCTGAAAACCCCCAGCTATTTTGTATATTATAATAGAAGAGAACATGTAACAATACATAGCACAATACTCCTCACAAGTACTCAGTACTATCTCTAAAAGTTACACACAAACTAGCTCAGTTTTGAACAAGTCACAGGTTCAAAACTCTTCCACTATTTGCCTGCCTCTACTGCGCAATCCAAGTTGGTGTAATGAGAGATCCAAGTTCGAATCCCACTGGCTTGACTTGCGCAATCCTCATTGGAAATATCCTCCAATGCTTGTTCAAATCTCATGCACAACTAATGTCACAACTAATAGCAAACTAACCCTTTCATCTACCTCTTCCACTGGTCTTCACTGAACTGTCCATGCACTGCAGTCAAATGATGTGTTCTTTAGTTGAATAATGAGTTAATATTTAGTGAATTAAATAATATTTAATTCACCCCACTCATCTCTAGTGTATTAGCCAGTTAAACTAAATACAACTAGTTCAACTAAGTTAACTCGAACACAACTCCACCAACTATCTCATCAACTCCACCAAAACTCTGCCACATGAGTCTAACTGAAGTCAACCATGCATTAGCTCAACCAAACCCCTAGGAATAGCGTAATTCCTTTTTTCAGATGCATGGGCCACATCCGTAGCTCCAACTGAAGTGCTGCAAGAGGATAAACTGAAGTTTATAGTCCAAATATTATTAAGGGTAAATAATATTTGACTGACCTATTTTTAGACAGGCAGTCTAAAAATAGACTTCGACCTGTATGTCTAAAAATACAGGTCCATCTATTTTTACCAACTCGACCAATCATCCAAGAATAGCATACTGCAACTCCTAGACCATGCTCCATATGTCTAAAAATAGACTTTGCGCCAAAAATAGCCTACGGGCCCACTTAGTGAAGGCGACTTCATTTCACTAAGCTCCATCATCTTGTTGCATTTTCAACAGACTCAGAATTTGAAAACAGATTTGAGTCATTTCTCTTTGAAACTTTAGGTTCAGATTTTGAGCATGTTTGAACCTTTAATTTCTATCCTAAACTATCTACTGATAAGCTAAGATTAAACAGTTTGGCAAATCAAATTCACTATCCTATCAGCAGAAAATTTAAAGCTAATTAGTCAAGATTAAACTGTTTGACTAACTAGAAGTGTGTTTTTTAGGAGTGGCATTTGAGCTTGCACACTTTCAGATTTGTTTCTCTTTTTTGGTATGGGGCTATACCTTTCTTGTTTTCACAATCTGCCCTCTTTTATTTCTTTCTCTGTTTTTGTATTTTTGATTTTCATAAATTTGAATGCAATGTTTCAGACTATGATATTTACAATGAAAAATGAAATGTTTTGAAAATTAAGATTCTTGGCAGAAGTAATGCTTGAGCATCCTATCATTGACAGGACCTCCATATAGGTCTTCTCCATTCAATTCTTTCAAGAAAAATGCATTGTGACCCCTCTCAGCATGAATAATATAGGGCCCTTTCCACAAGTTCTCAAATTTGCCATGTTTTCCCTTCTCTTCTTTTCTTGAATCCCACTTAAGAACAACATTTCCAACTTGGAAATTGTTTTCCTTAGTCCTCTTATCAAATAGCTTCTGAATATTTTCTTGGAATAACTGTGTTCTTTCATAGACTTCCTCTCTGGTCCGCTGTAAATGGATTGTTTGGTTGATTCTTCTCTGCATATAATTCTCTTCAATCTGCACTTCTTGAAGGAGCTTCATGACTGGCACTCCCAATGAGGAGGGAAAGACTGCATCCATGCCATAAACTAACTGACAGGGGGAAATATTTATTGATTTCTTTGTAGTTAACCTATCAACCCATAAGGCATGAACCAGTTTACTGTGCCATGATTTCTGATTTTGTTCCAACAACTTTTTAATGATATTGATGAGGCTCTTGTTGGAAGATTCAGTTAATCCATTTCCTTGGGGATATTAACCAGTGGAATGGCCCAAGGTTATGTGGTATTTGTAACAGAAATCAACCATTTTATTAGATTTAAAAGCAACAGCATTGTCTGTTATGATTTTTCTGGGACAACCGAATCTGGATAGGATGTTGGTTTCAAGAAACTTGATAATGACAGAGACATTAGCATTTATGGAGGGTATAGATTCTATCCATTTGGTAAAGAAGTCAGTGGATGTGAGGATCCATTTATGTTGAGCTGAGGAGGATGGGTGAATTTCCGCAATGAAGTCTAAACCCCATTGTTGAAAAGGTGCCTCAACTCTGATAGGATGTAAGGGTAAGGGAAGAAGTTTTCTTTTGCCATTAAAAATTTGACACTTATGGCAAGACATGACCAACTTTTGAGTGTCTGGGAAAAGGGTAGGCCAATAATAACTAGATCTAAGAATTTTGTTTGATGTGGCCTTCCAGTAGAGGTGTCCTCCACATTCTCCATCATGCAATTCATGCGTGATTTTTCCTGCATCATCTTCAAGTAAACATTTAAGCAAAATTCCAACAACATTTTTCCAATATAATACTCCATCTAATATGCAAAAACTTAAAGCTTTTTGTTTCAAAAATCTAGCTTTATTTTTAGACATAGAAGGAGGGGAATTAAAATATAAAAGCACATAAATAATGTCAGCATACCAAGGAGAATTTAGAAAATTTTCTTCAATTAAAGGAGCGGCGGATTCTTCTATTTCCTCCAACACATCTACCATATTTATGTCAAGTGCTTGGAAGTTAGACTCAACCATAAGTTTTGCTAATCCTTGCCCTTTAACTAGTTTGGTGGGCCTAATTTCTAAGTCATATTCAAGAATAGTTGCAATCCATTTTCCCCTTTTACCATCAGGGTCTTGACTTAGAATGTCCTTGACAACAGTATGTGGAACAAAAGCAATTATGTGAGAGTGTAAAATATAGACTCTAAAGTCCTTTAAAGCTTTCACTAATGCTAAGGCTTGCTTCTCCATGATGTTATATTTGAGAGGAGCATCTCTTAAGGCCCTACTAAAGAAAGATATTGGTTGTTCTTGCCCCAAATCATTCTTTTGAAGTAAAACTGCAGCTATTGTATGTTCAGATGCAAAGGAGAAGACGTAAAAGTCTTTGGTGAAATTTGGACTAATCAGGACTGGTGTTTGAGTAAGCGCTTGTTTGACCAGTTCGAATGATTGTTTAGCTGGTAAAGTCCATTTTACACCAACATTTTTCTTAAGCATGTTTGTAATGTTTTTTAATAGCTCAGCAAGATTAGGAATAAACCTCCTTAGGAAATTAATCTTTCCGATGAAAGATTGCAATTATTTGAGGCTCCTTGGATGGCTGATCTGCGATATGACATCTATCCTTTTAGGGTCTATTTTGATTCCCTCTTTTGAAATTATATGGCCAAGAAGTTTACCTTCTTAGAGAGCAAAGAGTGTCTTCTTGGGATTCAATGATAAGCCAAATTTCCTACACTTCTCAAAAACTTTTCTCAGGTGAATCAAATGTTCTTCATCAATTTTTGAGAAAACGGTTATGTCATCAAGGTAAATGATTATGAAATAGCCAATGTCTTCAGAAAAGGCTATGTCCATGGCCCTTTGGAAAGTGGCCCCTGCATTCATTAATCTGAAAGGCATTTTGACATACATAAAGGTGCCCCAAGGTGTGGTAAAGGCAGTTTTGATTTGATCACTTGGGAGCACTAACACCTGGTTGTAACCTGAGAACCCATCTAAGAGGGAAATCCTTTTTGACCCAACTACCATTTGAAGTATATGGTCCATCTTGGGTAAGGGGTAGTTGTCTTTTAAAGAAGCTCTGTTTAAGTTTCTGAAGTCAATACAAAGTCTAATTTCCCCTGTTTTCTTTCTAACAGAAACCAAGTTTGATACCCACTCAGAATATCTAATTGGTACAATGATCCCACCATCATGCATTTTTTCAATTTCTGCCTTAACTAAAGGGAGTAAAAGGAGGTTTATTCTCCTTAGTTTTTGTTTGAAAGGCTTTTTATTTTCCTTCAAAGGAATTTTATGCTGGATGATGCTGGTATCATATGATTTTAGGTCTTTGTATCCCCAAGCAAAAACATCTTTAAACTCTTTGAACAGCTCTATGTACTGCAAATTTATGTGAGCTGGGAGAGTGCTCGATAGCTTGATCATCTTGGGTTCTGTTAGACTGCCTATGTTATGTTCTTCTACATTTTTGTCCACAGGCTCCATTCTTGGTTCTTTGGCTACATCGTTAAAGTCAAAAAGGTGTTCTAAAGGTGCTAGAACTCTTGGAATTTTATCATTTTTGCATTGTAAAACTTCCAAGTATTCTTGGTCTGCGTTGTCAATTACCTTTGCTTCAAAAGGATTCTCATAATGATTTATATCAGCAGTATATGTCATTTCAGCTTCTGGGATTTGTTCAATATACAAACGATTTTCTTTATGGCTGGTTTCTGATATTGGTATGCTGAAATCATTTTCTGATTTCAAGAAATCATCTATGTGTTTGTCAGAATCAAACACTTGCCAGTGATCTTCGTTATCAGGTACAGCAGGTCTGTGTTTTACTTTTACACTAAGCTGTTGATTTATTTCAGGTATTTGGCAATTGCTGGCATTGAAAGAAAGTTCATTTTCTAGATGATTCAGTTCTCTTGGAATGAAAATAAGTTCATACTTTCCAAAGGTTTTTAATAGATCAAGGGCAGCGTTTCGATATTCCCTAAGTCTTGGATTTTTAGCTGAGTATTCTCCTTTGATTTGTCTTATGATAAGTTCAAAATCTCCTAAGATTGATATCTTTTGGGCTTCTAACTGTTTAAGCAGTTGTAAGCCTAGGAGAAGTGCTTCATACTTAGCAATATTGTTAGTGCATGGGAAATCCAATTTGTATGAAAAACTCTGTTTTGTATTTTGAATCCACACACATGCTCCTGCACTCGTTTAATTACAAGATCCATCAAAGTTTTTTTCCAAAGTATGTCATTCCTATTTTCATTTTCTTGTTGCTGTTGATTGGTAATGTTTTGAATTTGATTGAAGGGAAGATTTGATTGTTCTGGTGAACTATTTGGGTCTATGTTTTCTTTATCTGGTTGAGTAATTTCATCTTCGTTACATAAGATAAAGGAATCTAAACTTGATCGAATAAAATATATTGGAGAGTTGTTTGGTTTGTCTATATTTCTCACCATGTATTTCATGTGAGATTCCTTGTATAGTCTTCTGTTTTGATTAAAAATGGGAATGGTGGCATAAGACATGTCCATTTGAAGGCTTCCCTGAAGTTTGGCTCCCCAAGATCTGGATAAGAGCATGCCATACTTAGGGGGAAAGTCAGCTACAACTATGTCCATGACTAAACTCTTAGTAGGGATTTGGGACAAGTTAACACACAAATCTTTGATTAAACCCAAACATTTGACTCTGCTTGAGTCAAAGGAATACAAGTCTTTGTATGGTTTAGTAATTTCTAAGCCTAAGCTTTCCATTACTACCTTGGGCATTAGATTATGTGAAGCTCCTGAGTCTAACATGGCATTGTGTAAAATTTTCTCATGTATGTTCAAACTAACATAGAAGGGAGGAACAACCCCTTCTTGGTATTTTCCTTCAACCTCTGGACCAAACAACAACTCAGGTTTGTCATCTGTCAAGTTTAAGGTGTCAGTATCACTTCCTAAGTTCAAAGCTTTCAAAAATTGGTTTTTGTACACTTCTTGGGTTACTAGTTCAGCTAGGGGAATGGTAATCTTTATCTTAGCAATCTCTCCCTCAAGGCTGAAAGGATTAATTGACTTGTTTGTATTTACATCTGTTTTTTCAATTGAATTCTTTTCAGCAGCTTTGATTTTCTGAACCTTGTTTGGACTGGTAATTGGGACAGTTTTATTAGGACCACTAGTTGAAGTGCTGGGGTACTCTGTTCAACATTTGGCTGGACACCTTTATCTTTGTTCATGTCTAGTTTCTTGGTCAAAATGTTGGTTTTCTCTGTTGTCTTTTTGGGCTGAGTTTCTGTGTTTTTCTTGACAACAGTGCTAGTGTTCTTATCTTTTAAATTATCTATGTTTCCCTTGCTCCTAAGATCATACTGTTTGTGTACCTCCATGATTACATTTTCAAAACCCAATCTATAGTCATTAGAATCTTCATAGGTATTTGTATTTTGATCATAAGAGAAGAAATCTTGTTCTTCCTCAGTGAGGAAAACATCATCCCCACTATCTGATCCAATCAAGTTTACATGAGATTCTTCCAACCTTGCCAACTCCCTATCTTCTTCATATTGATCTACATAGTTCTGTTGAAATGGTGGTCTAATCTGTTGGTCACTTTCTTTTTTCTTATCTTGATTGTTGTCCCTTCTATAATTCTGATTTCTATTTCTGTTTTGGGAGTTATTCTGATTGTCTCTTGGTTGTGTTCTCTCAAGTATGCTCATCCTTTTCATGATCTCTTCCAACATTTGTTCTGTCTTTGAGCTAGATGTGGAGGGTGTAATGTCATCTTTATAAGTTACCCTCTTCTCTGATCTTAACCTATTTCTTTTCTCAATTATGTTTGCTTCTACGCTCATAGCTCCTTTTTTCATGTCTTCTAAGGTTAAGTAATCCCTCTCCCTTAACTGATACATCATGTCAACATCAAGGCCTTCGAGATATCTTACTAAGGCAATGCCTTGAGGAGGTTTTATGTGAGGTGGAAGAGCATTGTAAATGCTATTAAACCTAGTGGAGTAGTCAGGAATACTCTCTCCTTGATTTCTTTTGAGGCTGCTATATTCTGCTAGTATTTGGAGAGGATTATTTTTGAGTTCCCATTTGTTGATAAATGTTTGATGCAAGGCAGGGAGATCATTTATGCTATTAGGAGGTAAGTTTTTGAACCATTTCTTTACATCTCCTCCTAAACTCTGGGCGAAGATCCTCATCTTCACAGTTTCTTCTTCTATCTCCATGTAATCAAATGCATCTTCCATCCTATCTACATGATGTTGGGCTGTTGTAGACTCTTTTCTAGTGAAGTGAGGGATTTTAGATTGGTAATCATTTGGTAAGGGAAGTAGAGGTTGTGGTAACACTAATAGGGCATACCATGTTGCCATGGTTGGAAATAAGGGTGGATTTACAAGAGGTGGATTTACAGCAGTGAAAGTGGGATGAACAGGAGTGTTTTGCACAATGTTAGTATGAATTGGAGTGGAAGAAAAAATTGGGCCAACAAACTAATTTTGAGCAGACTTGTTATGAAAAAGGCTAAAGTGATAAAGAAGCTGGGAATCAGGAGGAGTGGAAGGTGAGGCTTCTCTACTGAAGCTTTGTTGCAAATCTGCAATATCAAGGTCAGTTTGATTTAAGTCACCTTGAGATTTGGTTCTAAAGATGTTCTTTGTATGATGTAAATCAAAGTGTGAATCCTCTAAGAGCACAAGGTTTTTAGGGACATAATTTGTTCTTAAGAGGCTCCTATTAGCAGCTGAATTTCGAGAGTTAGAAGTCTGCCACAAAATTCTCTCAGGATTGTCAACGATTAAAGGAGGATTTGGGTCTGGATGGGATCTAGTATTGATCCTATGTGAAGCCAGACTGCTTTTCAAAAATGAGAGAGGTGGGGGTTTTAGGGACTGTTTTTGGAAGCTTCACCTCTCAGGAAGTTTTGTCTAAGCTGGGACTAGGCTTCTAGACTTTCTTCAAGGCTGGTTAACACAGTCTTAAAGAGATTTGGGAACCTAGATGAGTAATAGGCCTACTGGGGCTAGTGGAGTCGCTAGGTGGAAACTTTTAGTTTTTTATGAAGGTAAGATATTGGATGGTTCCACCACCATGCTTATTATGAAGCCAAACTGAAATGTTTTGGGTTTTTCTGAGTTTCTTGATCTTATAGGTTATGAGAGTGTCCTAAATCCGACTTAACACTTAGCTAGGGTGTCAAAACATATAGAGTTCACTCTTATGGCTTGGTAACTGCTTCCTTCAAGGTTTTGATAAGGTTTAATAAGAATCCTAAGGGTTACTTAGTTTGTCACTGATTCAATTAAGTCCTATCATGATTACCATGCTTGATAATGCTTGAGGGAGGTTACTGATGTTATACTTAGACAGTGAGTGTTTTGTTTTTAAGATTTCACTCAGTGTCCCACCGTGATCGCCATTATGTTGTTGTCCCATGTTTTGATAGTTTGGAAAATCAAAAGACAAGGCAACATCAGAACCAATATTTAGAGTTCCAGGTTCTAATCCTCTTGTTCTCAGAGAGGGATCTCTCAAATGTTTGTTTGCAAAGTTTTATCTTGTGTGCTTAGCATATGGATTTTAGACTAGTTATTAAGGGCAGGTGTTTGTTTATTTGTTTGTTTGGTTGGAATGATATAGCAGAACATGAAAGGCCTAGGAAAGATATATAGGACAGAGAAATATCTAGTTCATTGGGCAATGGAGTCAAGAAAAGGTCATAAAAAACTCATCAATGGATATGGGATATCAAAGGGAAAATCTAACTTGGCCACATGATACTTTTGTTTTTGGAATGAGATGAACATTAACGATTTGGAAAGAGAGGTTTAATTCTCAACAAAGGGAATTCGAAAGCATAATTTTAACAATAAAGAGCTCTTTGATAGATAGGGCTAACCATAAACTCTACAAATCACACCTTTAAGCAAATAATGATTTCAAAACAACTTTTAAAATGAAATCTAAGATTCGGGGAACACCCTATTTCCTCAAAGATTTATTTTAAAGGACTTAGAAACATAAAATATTTACTGATAATTACAATCATAGAAGAGGGAACACCTAAAAACATCTATGATCATAATTATAACGACCTTTAAGCCAACTGTTTAAGTGAGGACAAAGGGAAAGATCGAAAAATACCTCTTTGATTCACTGTAAGCAAAGAACTTCAAAGGGAGACTTCAATAATAGTTTTTAAGTGGCAGCAGACAAGTAGGGAGAACCATAAATCATGCTGAAACCAACTGTTTGAACTATTAAGGAAATAAACAAGCATGAAGATTAAAGACTCTAAAATACTTCAGCAGAAGAAAACATGAAACAGTGAAGGATGAACAGGTCTAAGGTGCTTCCAGGAGTCATTTCTTAGCCTAATACTTTCTATCCTACTGTAGTAAGAATTTATGGAACATAATGAAAACAGGGAAAAAACATTAAACAGTTCAGAATACTTCACCAACATCCAAGCTCATGGATCCAATGATAGAGCCTTCTCAATCACAAGCATGCAACAACATCATCAGGGCTTCCAAGACTTCAATTTGTTCTTCAACTTCAACGGACTATGTATTTATTTCATAGAGTTTCAGTATTACAACTGGTGATGAAACAACAACCAAAAACCAACCCCTCACTCATCTTCTACAGAAGTATATATAGAAGAATGAGGAGGTGAGATCTGATAAAAGATCTCTAATTACAATTAATACAGACTTAATGGTTTCTTGGCCTTTGGGGGGCTCAATGAAGAAACTTACATGGGTGTATTCTGTATTAAATGTTTTACATAATGATTTAAGCTCGGTGGGAGCTTTTGTTGACCTTCGAGGCTCTGTGTGGCATCGAGGTAACTCTGCAGATATTTTGTCATTAAGTTCCTTGGCAGAATTTACCCTTTGACTGCGTTTTGAGACAAATATCTAATCCTGATCAATAAATTTGACTTCTGATTGAATACTTTGAGGCACAGGTGGCATTTTAGCAGTTGGGAGGAATCAATTTGCCTCAGATGTGGCGGTGGAGGCTTTCCTGTTGATAAAAACCATTAAGATTGTATTTAAACTATATTTTAATTGGGGATTATTCTTTTGATAAACATTTTTAGCCGTGATCCCCGCAAAATCTGTCTTTAATCCTCTGTTCTGATAAATTTTGGTCTTCATCACTGATACTCTCTAATTGTGCCCGATCCATGGTTTTTGCTGCTATATAGGGCTGTGCAGTGTTATATGGCTTCAATGCTTCAAGGATGATTGATGAAACGTGGACTTAACACCTGCAAATGTTTTCCTTTGAAAAATCGAAGGTGGGAGGATCGTCATCCTCTGCCTTCTAATTTTCTTCAGATATAGTGAAAAAAACCTTTGAACCTTACAAAATACGAACAAAAATTATAAAATCCATGCATTTATAGGTTACTACTTCAGAAGGCACGTGGAGAGAGCGTGGCCGTTGGATGGCATCATCCAACGGTCGGGATTTGATGGGAAGGTGGAAGAATTGTTTAAAACAGAGCCGTCGATCGCACAAAGATCGACGGTCGGGAGTGGAGAAAGGAAAGTCAAACGGAACATGTTGACTGGGCGATGAATTAGGGCGATGGAATATGGGCCGTCTGCAGATCAGATCAATGGCAGAGATGCTCTAATGACCGCGCCGTAGCTCGGTTAATCGTCAGGCATCTTCGGTGAGCGATTGCCATTGGATGGCCCGCCCCAGATCAGACGATGTACAACGATATCGCGCGGGGTCTACGTCTGAACGTTAACACGCGATGGACGGAGGTTTTATGAACAGTTCCCAGGCCACGCGTCAATCGATGAGTGGAATTGCTGGCGATCGGGAAAAAATCGCCGTCGCCCAAAGGCGGTTCAATGAATACCGCGCTGTTTTTAGAAAGGTGAGTGGAATGTGGGGGCCACCGGGGAGATGGACTCCGCACCGTCGATCTGCAGATCAGATCGACGGTGGAGATCGGCTGAAACCTTGAACCGACAGAAAATTATATATAATAAAAAATTGAAAAATTAATATAAATAGAGGTTCTTATTAATTTATAACGTGACTTGGCGCCCGACTGCGGTATCGTGGGCGCATGGGAAATAATGTGACCGAGGGTTAATGGGAAAAAGGGATAGGACCCATATATGCCCAAAATGTGGGTTTTTATGGTTTTGCAATGATTTTCAAAGGGTTAGAGAGGTTCGGATAAGGAAAAGAAGGAGTCTTTAAACCTTATAAAAGGGATTTTGATGAAGGGGAAATGGGAAAAACATGAAAATGAGGGATTTTCATGGGAAATAGAGGGATAGAAAATGAGGTTAGCTTTGGAAAAAGGGGAAAAGGGGAAATGGTGCTTGCAGTAGTATTCTGGCTTGGAAATCAGCAGGATTTCTGAGTTCTGAAAGGAAACAACAGTGACGATTATCCAAAGGATAGGATATTATCAAAAGACTTTAAGCATAAAATTTTTTTAGCAATGAAATTGTTTCTTGAAGGCTAGCCAACATCATTTAGCCACCACCTGATATGACAGAATTTATGGGTGGCTAACATCAAAGATTTATTTTATGATGAAAATAAAATAAATCCTTTAATTTCCAACATTTAAAATTCCTTTTTGAAATGAATTATCATACCTTATGCTCATCGTCTTAGAGCAGATAGTTTTTCTGCAGCTCCTTCTTTGCAGTGATGGTTCTCATGCAACACCATCTCTCTTTAGTGCATCTTCATAGGAATTTTCCAAAACTTTCTTTTAACCTGGTGGCATCAACATATTTCTCCAGTAGCAATAAACACAACTGCACTATCTTCGAGACAGAACAATGTGAACACTTTCACATTCGCTACAAGCAATGATCAATCATGGTCTTTAACTCATATAAATCATAGATGCTCCTTTACCGCTTGCTCCTTCATGTAGATCACAGTTATCATGACCTCAAAAACGCGATGCCACAACCATCCTCGAATCATATTTTCACATCAACTTCTAAGATGGATTCCAATTCCATTCCTTAAACTTTGGATTGATTTCATTATTTACAAACAAATTAACTTCTCGAGTATGGAAAGGGAAATTAAATCATCCAATTTTTAAGAACACCTTTAATCAATGAATATTGATTCATTCAATGAACATTTACCTTGGAGTCTCTTTGCGTTTTGCACATGACCAACACAACCCTCAACAATCACCACCGATCTTCACGTATTTCCAATACGATTTCTCAAACAGTAACACTTAGTGAATTATCTGGGGTATAAAACTCTGTAAACAAAAGCTTCCACAAGAAAAGAAATGCTCGGTTTCTCAGCATAAACAAGCATATAGTCCACACTAATGCGCACTTCGAATTCTATTTTCCATTCAATATGTTATTCACCGACAGACAGGAGTAACAATTTATGTTATACATAAAACCAAAACCATCGAACTCTCCATATGTGACAAAGTTCACACTCTCTAAACTTGGTTCATGAATAGACTATACATCTATTACTTTGATTTTTTTAGTGCGCAACTCAACTCTCAAATAACATGAAACTTAGAGACTGCAAACTGTGTTCCCCAAATTTTATATCGCTTGGAATTTTCCACTTCATATCGACTCAACACAGACAACATTCGAATGAAAATATCAACACAAGATTGAACATAACTATTACCATACAAGAAGTGGTGCCAAAGTAAATTACACCGGAGGTGTGTTACCGTCAACGTAGTTACAGATTTGGAATTTAAATCCATCTTTGTGTTACTGTTCATGCAATCGAGTATTTGTTTGGTTGCAGTCTTCCCATCTATTCCTTCGATATCTACCAATTTTAGTAAAGCATCAAGCTTAAAATCTTGAGCCTCACCACGAAAGGTGCTAACATTCATGCGGTTACCAGTATTGAGTACAGCTTCAAGAAACTTCAGATATAATCATCTGCATATCAGTTCTTTGCCTACCAACTGTAGAAGATAATGATGGACATTTAAAATATACAAATCTTCGAATTGATCATAAATTCAAGCCCTAAATATTCTGCAAATCTTATCCAATTCTTGTGTTTACTATCTCAATCGTTGCAGGGCTAGGGCTGATTGAATCCCAAAAATAATGGCTTCTGTAACATTATTGACCAAACTAAGTGGGACAACACCCAAAGGCATAATCTCCTGCACCATGTTTTGAACCATGGCTGGGTTAGGGGTTGCAACGGGTGTGAGGGGAGGCAGGAGTTCTCTTGGTAATTGAAACACGATCATGGCAGGGAACTCATATCCATCATTCAGTCCAAACGACACTACCTCTTGCCACGATGGGGGCATGGATCCAATCTAAAACATCAATAGCCAGATCTCTATGCCTTCAAATCCAATAGCAATTTCTCCATCATTCAGTCCAAACGACATCACCTCTTTCCACGATAGGGCATGGATCCAATCTAAAACACAATAGCTAGATCACTACACCTTCAAATCCAATAGAAATTTCTCCAATTTCTGCGTTCAACATATGCATTCAAACACCAAAAACACTACAAAATCTCAGTCTATTATATTATGCCACACCACGGTCAAATTTCACCCCAACGCTCAAATCTTTCCAATGGATTTGTGGCTCCACGCAGAGGTAGATCAGACAGTATCTAATGGAATAGCTCCACAATCAACTGGAAACACACAAATAATCTCACCAGTGACAATTACAAGCCTAAGACGAGCCTTGAGCTCTAAGCTTTGGATCAGTTAACAACACTGCATGGAGGAAGGCTTAAATTCTCCACACAGATCAATTTTTTAATATAAGGTAGATCCACAAAGAAGATCAGTGATAGATCGACTCTCCAAACAAAACAAGTCAACGCACCAATCCACCATGCCTTACCAAAGCGTTACCACTGCTCTCACGCAAGCCAACATCTCTTACCAACTCCACACTTCACCAAATCCACAGCATAAATACGCAGCGCCTTCATCAAGTCATCAGACTAATGCTCATCACCACATGCACCAAAAACCTCCAACAAGTTCTCCACCCAACTTCCGCCTTTGGCTTCGATACCAAATTATGCAGAGATTCTGCACAAAACAAATCCTTGCCCACAATAGAGTGTGTGTTCCCTTCTCATAAAAATCCACACCCAAAATCACATAAAATACTTAGATTTCATACAGAATATATATGAAGAGAGAGCAGAAACAAATAAAATGCTTGCTTATAATAAAAAAGGAAAATTACAGCTTCAAACCCCTTTGGCCGAAAATTACATTTGCGGGCATCTCGGCTCTCACCCATTACATAAACTCTCACACCATTTCTCTCTGCCTCTCTATTCTTCATCCTCACACGAACCTCATATTTATACATAATTGTGGATTAATTTCAATCCATGATTTCCTCCACCAATATCTCAACCAAATCCTAAAATATCTTTATCCCTTCTTTGACTCAACTAAGTTCCATTTAAGGAGTTCCTAATCCCTAAATTATCTATCCAACTCAGCTCCACTCATATCCTCAATTTATTAAGAGAATATTTACAATAAATCTCACACTCAAATTTTCTCTCTTAATTTAAATAAAAATGTGCATAAATTATAAAATAATTAAAAAAAACATCACCCCCTAAATCACACAAATAAATAATGAAATTTTTGCTTGATGCTCCTGCATCACTCCAGTACTCAGCTAATTGTCTCACACTATTATATGAAAAAATGATCAACACATAACCAATTCTCAGCCTCCAGATAGCCTGCCTTGCTTGCGCAATTCCTGATGGAATAGATCCCTAAAAGATAGGAATTCTTGCCTTCCTTGACTGTGCAAGTATCATGGGAACTCAAATGGGTGTTTGGTTGCATGTGTGCAACCCAATAATCCTACAACTGATAATCAACTTCCCTTTCACCTAGAACTCAACTGGGTCTCCATTGTATCTGACATGCATGCAGCTAATAATAGTAAATCTCAAATTGCATGCGAGATCACTGATTGTGAATTAATTATTATTTAATTCACTAAATCTCTCACTAGTGTATCTTCAGTTACAACTAGCACAACTGAGTTTAAATCACTTAACTGAGTTAAATTTTTTACAAATTGCATTAACTAATGAACCACTGCACTTCGAACTCTATTACAACTAGAATTACTTTGCATGCCTCACCACAACCTCTAACTCGAAATCCACTAGATAACTTAATTTATCACTTTCAGTTAACTGTTTTAAGTCAACATTGAGAATAGATTACAGTTTAATGTACATCTTGATTAAGGGATAACCAAAATAGACATGCACCCAAAAATAGCTCTGTGGGCCCTACCCTAGTTTGGGTGCTTAATGAAACTAGGCGTGGGTGCTGAAATTTTCTTGTTGAACCTCAACATCTAGGGCTAGAGGGATCATCTTTGTCCGCAGAGAGGATTTACTTATACAACACATGTGAACTATGATTTAGATTTATGATGGTTACATGTGATCAATGATTTTGATTATGATGGTTGCATTTTGAGCTAATTGGATGTGATGTGATTATATTTGATTATTTGATCAAACAACTAGTTTGACTTGTTGTGAGAGGAGGTGAACATAAGTGCAAGTGTACCTTATTGACGAGCCACCAATGAGGTATGATTTGGATTTATTTTATGTGATTGGTACAGGAATTCATGAGCATGCTCGGTTGGGTGGTTGAAATTGACTACAAGCATTAGTAGAAACAATAAAAGGAATTGAAACATGCAGCAGTATGCTAACGAAGCACTTCAAGAGTAGGGCCATTGTGGGACACTAGTACCCAATAGTTTCCATTGATTTCCATGAGCATGCTATGACTAGTATGATGGTTATGAGGTAGTCATATGCCTCGGTTGTTTAACCTTCCGATGCAAGGAAACTTTGCCAAGGGAGGGTAGCCCAAGGGAGTGTGTAGCAGAGAAGGGAAGGTCAGAGATGCATTTTTTTTGGTCATTTCATTTCCAAATGGAATCATATGAACTTTGGGAGTGTGCCCTGGAACAATGAGCCAGTAACTGTTCACTAAGAGGACAAGTGGTGCGAGATTGTAGCGCTAGACATTGGATGCAACTTTCACTTTGACAGTGGATTCTAGACTTCCTGGGAAGGAGTTGAATCCTAGTAATAATTTAAGGGTGGACATGTGAGCCTCTGGATTCCCTTGTTGTGGATGCATGCATCGTCTACTTTTATTTTCTAGTTGATAAAATGTGCATGTGTGTATATGTGTATATTATTGTATTGAGTTGTATTATAAATCTCCATAGACTGTATGGTTATTTGTTGGTTGAAGAAAATGCGTAGGAGAGTATATGTGGTTGTTATTGTAAATAACATAATGAGTTGTGTTATAAAGCTCCCATAAATGGTATGATTGTCTTTATTATCTTTAGTATTGGTCATTGTAAATACAGTAACTAGCTGTGTTATAAAGCTCCATGGGCAGTATGTTTTGTCTTTCAATGGTTTTTTTGGTTTATAGGTGTCATTGAACACCAAGGACAGTGTTCCATCAAGGGGGGGGGGGGGGGGGTTCAGTAATAGCCCTGGTTAAAAATTTATGTAATAAAATATAAGACCAAGGTCATGGGACATGTATTCCAAGCTGAATGGTGGGAAACAAATCCTAGTGGGTGTTCATTTGGTTTATTATGGCTAATGGAAATTGCAAAAGGATTTGGAAAGGTATGAGGCATTAATTGGAATTTTATTTATGAAAATAATGGAACTTAGGAGAAAAGTAGGGTGAAAGGTCATAGGTTGCATGTGAGGAGGAAAATGAAGGAAAATAATGGAAAATCAAGAAAATAGAGGCCTCATTGATAAAAATGCTTCTGAGGATCAATAGGCAAGTTTTTTCTCATACCATTTGTCAGTTTTAGCATGAAGCTCTCTCTTCTATTCTCTCTCTCATACTCTTGGAGAATTAGAGTTTTCTTGGAGCACTCTTGGAGGAGTGTGGCATACTTGGGTTTTGGAGCAAGAAGGCAAAGGAAAAGCAGGAAATTACAAGAGGACATCAGGATCAACAACTACAATGGGTTTTCCTTGCAGGTATCGAGTTGCATGTATGATTTCCTTGCTAGTTTTGGCATGCATGGAACATGCATGTGGTTTATTGGTTATGATCTGTCATTGGCATGGAGGACTGCCTATATTGACAGTGGTTTTGCCTAGACTTTACATTTCCTGGATAGCCATGGTGCTGCAGTTTTACCTTTGTTTCTAGTTGGTTCTCATGTTCCTTATGGACGTGGTTTTAATTATTAGTTCCTGGAGCCTTGGTTGGGAAAATGATTTGAAACCCCTGTAATGGCTTGGGTTGAATTACTAGTCCTGGAAGCTTTGGTTGGACAAACACTCTAGAAGAAATATAACATATTGGGTTGAGTTACTAGTCTTGTAAGCCTTCGTTGGAAAAACGCTCTGGAGCTCTTGGTGGGTGGAGTTACTAGTCCTGGAGCCTTGGTTTGAAAAACACTCTAGATCCCAACAACAATTGTGGGTTGAGTTACTAGTCCTGGAGCCTTAGTTGGACAAATGCTTTGGATCGCAACATCAACCATGGGTTGAGTTACAGGTCCCGAAATTTGGGTTGGAAAAAATGCTTTGGAGCTCTGGACAACTTGGGAAGATATCGATCTAGTGATGGTTAGTGATTTTTGACCGTGAGGTGGAATCACTAGTTGAGGGTTGAGGTGGTTTGGCCTTTGGAAGCCCAGGTTTTGTTTCGATTGATATATTTTATAAGATCCCACATTCATGCTTGGACTATGGCACGAGGGTGATTGGATGAAAGAAAGATTTGGTTCAACCCAATCTATGGTCGAGTGGTACATGGAAGTCCCAAACCTTGTTGAATTTTGTGTATGTCAGTAAGAGCTCCTTTCCTCTTGTAATTGATGGGTAGATGCAATTTGTATTATTTGATCTTGATTGTTGTTCTATCATTTTTATTATGTTGGTTATATGATGGTTATGAGCATGGTTTATGACATACTTGAGTTATGGATCTCATCATGTTTTGGTTAGTATATGAAATTTTAATGAATAAATGAACTAATATATAACATTGTAGCTATTGGGAGGAGATACTAGTCCTCCTTGACGACTCTCAAATAAGTATGAGACCATGTTACACAGTAATTTGTCACCGTGTCCTGGGGGGCATCTGTTACACAATAATTTGTCACCGTCCCTGCAATCCCCATCTCGCACATTGGAGGGCTCATTTTGTGACCTGTGAGCAGTGACATAACTTGAAAATACTTTCATGGCATTCCCCTGAACATGTACTTTCATAGGCATCTCCTTGTGAAAAACCCTAAAAATGGCCCTTTTTGTATTGGCGTGGGTAGCCAGTTCAGTACCCGCACCAATGGGGAAAATCCTTCAAAGAGGTCGCGCCAATTGGCGCTCTGTCCCAGAGTCGCACTCGCGCCAGCCAATTAAAGGAGTGTTTTTTAAAATAAATGGCGGAAGTTTCGTCCTAACAAATTCTTGGACTGCTATCTATCTTGAGTTGGGAGGTTTGGCTACGGATTTCCATAGAGAGGAAGTGGTTTGCCACCTCTCATGGAAGCTTCCTTGATGATAGGGCCAATCCCATGATTATAGGGATCCCAACTCCCCTTCCTCCATCTATAAAATCTCACCCATCTCCATGGCAAGCTAGTCTTCAAGTTCCCAAATTCTCAAGAGCCTTATGCTGCAAGAGCCTCGATTATTCCCCTAAGGCCAAATTCAAGCAAGGAGACTATTGTCAAGATCCGAAGAGAGAGCTTTGTCTCATCCTTGACAGGATTTTCGAGACGTGTTCTGCTGGCGACCCTCCGAAGGAGAATTCAACGTCAGAACTATGGTTGTATTCTTCCTTTGATTGATTAATAATAAACGACTATTGGTTATGGTTCCACTCTTGTCGGTGTTTATGATGATGAGTTATGTCCTTTATGACTGACATATAGTTGCATCTACTGGATTTTATGCTTGCATTTGTTTTTTTTCTCGCATGTGCAGGTGTCCTATCACGGAGATCGCAGGGATCGTGATCTGCCAGAGCTAAGGAACGGGAGTGCTACCTCTTCTACAAGCAACAACGTTGGATTCCAGGTAAGCCTACATCGCTAGTCGGTTTATTTGCAATTAGGAACCTACACTATAGCATGAATGATTGTTGCTAGACCAGGTCTGGGCTAGTAGGGATCGCCTCTGTCCGCAGAGGGGATTTACCTCCACAACAAATTGGTGACTCTGCTGGGGATCGTTAGCTTGTTGTCGTTCGTTTTATGAGCTATAGACGGAGCCTGAAGTTGGCTAGATAGCCTTCGAAACGATTTTGCTCTGCAATTGTGAAGTAGATCAAAGCTGCTTCAGTCAATCTCCGGTTTAGTTTGTAAACTGAACACTTGGAGCATTGTCTTGTCTTTTCGGTTGATTCTTGATTCTGCTTGCTTGATCAGCTCTTTTGGGCTGGTTCTTTCTGTGAATTTGGGTTTTTGAAAACTCCAAACATCACTGGTCTGATCTTGGATTGCTTATTTTTTATTTTAGCATAGCAAACTTGACTGGCGCATTTTTTAGCGTGACAGTCGCGCCAATTGGCGCTAGTTGTCATTGTATTACCTGCGCCAATTCTGATATGGTGCTAGTTTCATCTTGACAGTCGCGCCAGTGCTGGGGACTGCTAGGGTTTGCTTGATTTTGAGCTTTCTGAGCCTGATATCTAATTTTGGTTTCATTTTTTCGACTGCTTGAGTGTTTTGGAGCCTTGATTGACTGAATCTTACCTTCGTCCTTTGGTTGTTTGCCCATTTCCATTGATTTTGCATTCTAGCCCTAGGTCATCTAGGTGCTATGGTGTGTCGAGCCTTCCTTGGGAGTTTTTGGTTTCTATCAGTTCAGTCAACCTTGTGATTGCTTCCCTGCATTCATTTGACAATTGTTTATTGTTTTATTGCGTTATTTGAGTGATTGACTCCTCCTTCATTCAAATTCCACTTTGTCTCGTTTTGGGCCTAGATTACATGGCTCATTTGTGTCTTTGGGACTTTCTTGGTTTTGAGGGACTATTGGTCGATTTGAGGTCTCATTGTCTTTGCTATTGAGTGAAATTTGTTTGTTTTTTCTCTCTTATCATCATTTCTTGAATTGCCTTTGCATTAGTTTTCATTTTTTAGTGCACTTTGCTCTGAAATATTAAAAATATAAAAAAAATCTCTTTTGCTTTTCATTAGTTAATGTGAATTAGATCTTTTCGGTGTTATTAGTGATTGGTAACCTTGAATGAAAAGCTTTTTAGTTTTCATTAGTTGCATTAGAGACGTCATTGGTTGTTTTATGTTCATTTTGTTATTGTGTGAAAAGCTCTCAACCCTCTCATAAATAGCTTTCATCGAATGAAATGATATACTGTGGCATATAGAGTGCATTTAGGAGATTTTGAGACATTACATTCGCTAGGGCCTGAAAACTAAAACGTAATTGAAGATCAACTTTAAAATTTACTCAATTTACACTAAGGCAGCATTGAAATCTAACGAAACACATTTAGAGGTCTAGGCTAGAGACGTGTTTCGACGTCTTAAAACCTAGTAGATGTCGTTCACCTCTTGGCTTTAGACATCGCTAGCACAGACTTGTGCTCCCCGTACCGTCACGTATATAAAGGGAGACCCCACTAGGTTTCAATCCTTTATCCATAGGAAGCCGAGTTTGCCGCCCTATACCTGTGATACACCGGACACAACATTCGAGGAGATTGCCTGCACGTACGGAAAGTCCTTGGTTGATTTCTCTTTCATTTTGAAACCAAGGTGTATATTGCAGTTCACGGTTATTTGGTACACCCTCTGCCTAGTATCCCTGAGTAGTCATTTGATCTTTTCTGACTCTTTAAATTTGAAAGGATCACCAAGTGCTTATCCTTTCACGCTTGCTTCAAAACTGAAAGAGATAGAGTCACCTTTTATCCGTTTCTTGACTCTTAAAACATGAAATGGTGAAGTTTCCTATTTTTCAATGTGGTAAAAAATTAATCACCCGCGATCACACGCCTTGTTAGATTTTGCTTGTTGGACATTTGATTGTGTGTCTTGACTCCTTTTCAGCCCGTGTGTGTGTTTGATATTTTCTCTTATCGTTACCACCACAGTGGCGGAACCCTCGGTTTCGTCTACTGGTAGTCCTTATACGGACGATTCATCAGAGGCTTCTCAATCCTCTGTTGAACCTTAGCAGCCCATTGTTTCCGAGTTTCCTGATGGGGGACTGGTTCTTGCTGAGCAACCCTTTGGGGGACCATTTGAGTTCAATTGGCCCTTTTCCGACCCTTGGTCTGAATTAAGAGTAGGGGCAAAGTTCCTTTTTCTTACATCGGGTTCACCTTTTATAGCTACTGTTTTTCCTCCTATTCCTCGCCGTCTATTACGAGATCTAGCGGTAGGCTCAATCATGAGTGAATCCAGCGAGGAAATCCCCACGTCCGGTGAGGATTACCAGTTATTTCCTCGGAGATTATTTCCAGGAGACAACCCTGAACCAGCTGTTATGTCATCACCCGGTCCCTCATTACCAGCAGGGTATAGATCCTTGGGTCAGATTATTGCCGCCGCAGCCTCTATGGGGGTATTATCTCCTTCTACGAGGCTGGTGGTTCCTTCATTAGGGATGTCTCCTCAGACTCCCATCACCTCTGTACCGTTTGGCCCACTGTCTGTGTGGCCGCGTCTGCACCCGCTGTTACGGCACCCTCCACGAGGGCTGTGCCACCCCCCGAAGATGTCTACATAGCGACTGATATGCCGGAGAACATCTCTCCGGAGGAGTATCGGTTGTCCCTCCAATAGCTGAACCCCGAGGTTGGAAAAACCTCTCAAGACCCCAACCGCTCTTATTTTTTGCATTATGCACAGGATGGTACACCCGTGTATGCTTTTCCAGATCAATACGCTGAGCACAGGAACATGTTACGTTTACCCGCTCCAGAGGCTCACCTTCATGCTCAAGGTTTACCGTATGGCCAGGCTAGGCAGTCTTATAACCCGCAAGGGCAACCTTTTCAAGGCCAACCTCCAGGCCAGCCTGGCTATCCTTATAACCCGCAGGGCCAGCCCATCCAAGGCTATCCTGCAGGCCAGCAAGGGCCATCGTACAGTCCACAAGGATAGTATTACAACCCTTCTGGTCAACCTGTGCAGCCTCAGCCGGGGTACCAACCAGGGTAGGTATACGGTCCTGGGGGGCAAGTCCAACCTTTCCAACCCATGCAACCTCAGTATCCTATTAATCCAAACGTTACACACCAGCCAGGACCATCTTATGGTCCTGCTGCAGGTCAAACCAGTTACCAGCCACCACCTGGCTCTTTTCCTCCACCGGGACAACTGGTTTATCCGGCACAACCTGGTGTTCCACCTCCAGGCCAACCGACTCATCCGGTGCAACCTGGTGTCTCTCAACAGCCAGGTCAACCTGCGCAACCGGCACAACCTGTTCATCCGGGTCAACCTGTTAACCCAGGGCATCCCGCTCAGCCAGGATAGCCTGCTCAACCAGGCTAGCCTACACATCCTATCAACCTTGCCCAACAGCTGACTTATTCGATGCCGCAGCCGAATCAACCGCTGCACCCAAATTATCAGGCTCCGCAGGGTTCCACCTATCAGAAGCCCACTCAACCTCAAGGCGGCTACTATTCTCATGGTCAATACCGACCGAATTATAGCCAGCCCCAAGGTTCTAACTATCGTCCTCAACAACCCGGCTACACCTATGCTCAACAGCCGAATCCAAATGCTGCTTACACAGGGCCGACTCATAATCAGGGTCCATACTCTGGTTACCAACCCCCGTACGCTGGTTACCAGCAACCGAATCAGGCTGGCTATACCACCTATGTCCCCTACGGTCAGAATCCTGCTGGACAGAACCCATGGGGGCAAGGATATTCCCAACCAGCGTGGAGTACAGGTACTGGTCCTTACCCAGGGCCAGGTGTGCCGTCCAATCCGCCATTGCCGTTTCTGGCTACCTTGGAGTTACAGGATGTTTCGAAATTAACGAATGATCCAATTCTGCATAATCCTTATTGGCCTCCGGTTCCTACCAAGGTGCCCGGTGATTGCCCCAAGTTTGAGGGAAAATCTGGAGAGGACCCCCAAGCTCATGTGATGACTTACCATCTTTGGTGTTCATCCAACTCTTGGGTGGATGATTCAATCCGTTTGCGCCTCTTCCAGCACACTTTGAATAGCGCTGCTGATAAGTGGTATATCGAATTATCTCGTGGCATCTTTCAAGATTTCAATACGTTAGCCATGGCTTTTCTGACTCATTTTCAGTTACCGGTTCGCTACGAAGCTGGGACGCATCTCCTGACTTCTTTGAAGCAGGACAAAGCCACCCACATTTCTGATCACATTCATGAGTGGCGACGTCGTCGTAGGCTGATCAAGTTTCATATACCTGATCAGCTACTAACTCATTGGTTCACCACCTCCTTCATTAACAAAATTGCCCAAGATATTGCTATGGGAGCGTGTGTGACTGAAGAACAAGCCATAGCGCGTGATCAATATCTGGATTTGGTATATTCACAATCCGGCATGCTGTATGATATCTTGCCTGATGCTCCATGGTCTGGAACCTCTAAAGCTCTACCTACCCCGGTGGTGGATGGTGTTATTGGTTCCGTGTCTCAGAATTTGAAAAAATCTTCGAATGGGAAGCAGAAGTCTAACTCATCCAATAATTCTACTCCTCCCGCTCCTATCGATTATGGAAAAACTGCGAAGGTTAATGCCGTTCAGGCCAATCCTACGGAGAAAGCCTCCAAAGGAAAGAAGAAGGGCAAAGGTAAATCCAAATCCGACGCCCCAAAGCCAGATTCCAAACCTCGGATCGAGGACAGTTCCCAACGCAAACTGAAGTACCCCTACCTCATTTGTGAAGGAGATCATTATACTAAGGATTTTCCTCGACGATCTGAAGTTAGTCAAATTCTAAAAGGCTCCAAAGGGACTCCGGTAGTTCTTAAAGAACCGTTCCCGTCTCAGCAGACCCAGATGGTTGAACAGCCTTCACCATCTGCACCATTTGGGTCCCAAGTATTTATGATGAATGGCGTTGCACCTATTTCTATCGCCACACGTTCGAAGGATTACAACGAATCGTGTCAGGCACCGGGAAAGGCAGTTGCGGATGGTCCACCTCCCCCACCTGTCTCCGGTTCGTTGGAAATTGAGAAGCCTACTACTAAACCCGTTGTAAGGCCACCCTCTAAAGGTGTTCTACGAAAGTCTTCCTACAATCCGAATGCCCGTGCCGCTCAGGACTACAGTATTGTTGAGGATCTGGCACAGGCGCCCTCTTCCATGTCTGCTTTGGAAGTTCTTCAAATTTTTCCTTCACAACGGAAAGCTTTATTATCTGCAATCGGTGGAATCGATCCCGCCGATTCTAGTCTTCTCACCTTTGACTTAGAAAATTTCACCCCCCAACTTCCACATCAAATCTCTCTTGTTATTCAAGTCAGGATCAACGGTCTTAACATCCATAGGGCCGTTGTGGATGAAGGTGCTTCTACCTGCGTCATGTCGTCCGCTTGCTGGAAGGCCATTGGCTCTCCGGCCCTTTCATCCTCTCCCAATGCCCTAGAGGCATTTGATGATCAGGAATCCAAACTCCTGGGTGTTCTCGAGAGTCTAGCGATTACTTTACAGGGGAAGACTGTCAACGTGGAAGTAGAAGTGGTTGATGCTAAGCTCAACTACAATATACTTCTTGGCCGCAGTTGGACTCATGCCATGCTATGCGTGCCATCCACCCTCTTTCGACTTATTAAGTTCCCTCACGAGGGAAAAATCGTTATAGTGGATCAGTTATCCTTCTTCACCTCCACCTTCGAGAACAACGTTCCGTACATGGATCAGATCCCAAATCCCCTGGACAGTGTAGGGCCTGGTCTCTTCAAAGACCTCATCCTCATGGGTATTTTTCCCGCACCACCACTACACACCACTCAAGTTAACATGATCTCTAGGTCTGACGACCCATGGCTCATCCCTACGCCTGAGCAGGTGACTGAGTTTGGAGAATTGATGCCCTTAACTCCTGTAGAGATTAGCTACTGTGAAATCGTTGCCACATCCGATCCTCCCCCTCCTCAGCATGCTCCTTTGAGCATGGCTTTAGACATATATTTTCAATCCCCCTGGCTCGGTCAGGCTGATTCGCCTGATCCTCTCAAAGAGATTTTTCCTTCTGATGAAGCCATTGTTGAAACAATGTCTCTTGAGGAGCTGCCTTGGAGCGATGGACATCATCGTTCCTCCTTTATGCCCTGCCTGGGGGCAATGTCAGATTGTCTAGAGCGTTTTGCATCTCAAGTTCCCACTCCACCTCTCCAAACGCCCATTTTGACGCACGAGGTTATTTCAGAAGGAAACCTGAGTAATATCACTCAAATCATCCCTATCAAAATCTCCGTTAAACCGGGGATCGTTGAGAACATACACGTGGGAGTAACTTGTTCTCCTGCTGAGATACAAGTCTATACTGATCTTTTTAAAGAACTCATAGATGTGTTCGCCTGGTCCTATGAGGAAATTCCTGGGATTGATCCCAGTATCGTAGTGCATGAGATTCCAACCTACCCTGGCGTGAAGCCCGTGCGCCAATGCTTACGCCCGGTGCATCCTCGCAAAGCCGCTGCAATTAAGGCAGAAGTTGAAAAACTTTTGAACGCGGGCTTTATTTATCCCATCCCCCTCACAGAATGGGTTTCAAAAATTGTCCCTGTCGATAAAAAGCAGGGTACTATTAGGGTTTGTGTTGATTACCGTGATATTAATCGTGCCTGTCCGAAGGATAATTATCCCACTCCGTTCATAGACCAAGTCATCGACGAATGTGCCCGAAGTGAGATTTATTCCTTGATGGACGGCTTCTCTGGGTATAATCAGATCAATATTTTACTTGAGGATCAACACAAGACTGCATTCATCTGTCCGTGGGGTACTTTCACTTATAAAAAGCTCCTGTTTGGCTTGAAGAATGCTGGAGCCACTTTCCAGCAGGCGATGTCTTACACTTTCCATGACATACGCCATATCGTTCAGCCTTATCTGGACGACTTGCCAGCTCACTCAGCTAGGCGAGAGGACCACCCTGAACACCTCCGCCATATTTTCCTTCGCTGTAGGCGCTACAATATTAGGCTTAATCCTCATAAATGCGTATTTTGCATGGATTCTGGCCGTCTTTTGGGATTCTAGTCTCCAAAGACGGAATTCGCCTTGAATCTTTAAAGGTCGAGGCTATCATCAATCTCCCATCACCCTCCTCGTTATATCAGTTGCAGAGTCTGCAAGGAAAAGCTAACTTCCTTCGACGCTTTATCCTGAACTACGCGGAGGTGGCTAAAGGATTCACGCGTCTTCTAAAGTAGAACGTTCCCTTCCATTGGGACGACATTACTCAAGAATCCTTTGAGAAGATTAAGAAGTTACTAGTTAATGCTCCTTTGCTTCGTGCTCCTAATTATCACCTTGATTTCACTTTGTATCTCGCCGCCGCGTTTAGCACCATAGCTATGGTTCTGGTGCAGGATGACGATGATGGAAATGAACATGTCGTTTATTATCTATCACGGAACCTTATCGACACAGAAACACGTTATGCTCATGTCGAGAAGCTGGCGTTAGCCGCAGTACACGCTGTGCAGCATTTTCGCCACTACATCCTGTTGCGTACGATAACAGTGGTTTCGGATTGCAACCCCATGACATATATTCTCTCTCGATAATTACTGGGGGAAAATACTCCAAATGGATCGTTATCCTGCAGGAGTTTGACTTAGAGTTCACTACTGCTAAGTCAACCAAATCACTGGTTTTCACGGATCTTATATGCTCACTCCCAACAGACTCCACTCCTTCACACTCTGAGGATCATATCCCGGATGAAACTCTTTTCCTTATCAGTACTCGTGACCCTTGGTACGGCGACATAATTGTGTATCTTCAGACCTCCACATTTCAGTCTGAGTTGACTAAAGATGCCCGACGTCAGATTCGGCATCAGTCTCAACCCTACTGCATCGTAGGAGATACCTTATACCGCGTTGGAGTAGATTCGGTGCTCCGTCGGTGCCTAACCTTGGAAGAGGCTAAAAGGGTCCTAAATGACTACCATAGTGGTGCCTATGGTGGTCATATGTTTGGATATGTCACTGCCCAGAAAATTCTGCGAGCAGGTTACTTCTGGCCGTCAATATTCAAAGACTGTATTGTCACAGTCCGTAAATGTCACGCGTGCCAGGTCTTTCAACACAAGATGCGCGCGCCGGCTCTCCCTTTGCATCCTGTTATTACCGTTGGCCCTTTTTTGAAATGGGGCATAGATTTTATGATGTGCAACCCTCATTCGGCCGGGGGGCATGTGTATATAATCATCGCCGTAGACTACTTTACGAAGTGGGTCGAAGCGATGCCTACACTAGCTGCCGACGGTAAGACAACTGCCCAATTCATCTTCAACCACATCATTTCACGTTTCGGGGTTCCTCAGGCCATCGTTACCGACCATGGTACTCATTTCCGAGATTATATGATGGCCGAGCTGACTTCAAGATTGGGCTTACGCCACGATAGCTCAACGCCATATTACCCTCAGGAAAATGGCCAGGTTGAGGCTGTGAACAAGGTTCTGGTCACTATGCTTCAATGAACAGTTGGTATTCATAAATCCAATTGGCACCTCCAACTGTTCTCAACTCTATGGGCCTACCGGACGTCTGCAAAGAGTGCAACTGGATTCACACCATTTCAATTGGTGTATGTTCTGGAAGCAAATCTTCCAGTTGAATGCGAGATTCCTTATTTGAAATTAGCTGTGGAACTTCTACCCGACAATTCTGCTGAGGAAGAGCATCTTTTGTATCTGGAATGGTTAGATGAAACCCACCGTTTGGCTGCTTTAGTCATTGAAGCACAAAAGAAGCGGGTCAAAGCTCACTTTGATCAATCAGTTTCTCCACGTTCCTTTGTCGAAGGGGACCTCGTCCTCTTATACGATCAAGCGCATGACAAGCTTGGGGCCGGCAAGTTCCAACCTATGTGGCATGGGCCCTACATAGTAAAACGCGTTTTGAAGAATGGGGCTTATGAGCTTATAGATTATGAAGGAGTTCCGCTGGCGCAGCCCAGAAATGGGCTGTACCTGAAAAAATACTATGCTTGAAGTGATTTTTGGTGTGGTGTGTGTACATAGGTGTGTTATTTCATTTGTGTGCATGTGTGGTGTGGTGTGCGTTGTAAACATCTTTCTGCTGATCGGGTCTTCCTGATTGTGCAGATGTCCATCAATCCGTTTGTTGGTTTCGCGGATGGTGCCTCCCGTAGTACCAGGAATCTGTCTTCGACAGCCTAGGTAATCTATGATCCTGCTGGTGAGTTGGTCAACTTGCAAGGCATATGTATGGGACGTACTACAAATAACATCACGAAATATAGTGATGTGTTAGAATTATTAACCGAGGCTGTAAACCTTGGTATCCGTGAATTACTTGTGTATCTAAACTCACAACTTGTAATGTTACAGCTCAACGGGCATTATTCAGTCATAAATCCATCTATTTTACGGCTGTATCTGCGTATTCATTTACTAGAAAGAAACTTTGACTATATTACATATCAACATATACCTAGACATATGAATACATTGATGGATGCAGTAGCTAATTTGGTTTTAGATAGACATTTGCGCAATTTATAAACAAAACATCATCACATGTGAAGAGATCCATCCAGAAATAGCTATGTATATATATATATATATATATATATATATATCGAAATGTTTACATAGTGTGCATTACATAAATAAAAAATATACATGTTTGTCTTAATACATCCGGAGATGACATGTCTCTCAAAAAATATGCATGAAATAAAGCCCTAGGTGTCTAATCTGTGTGGTGCTCATGATAACAAGCCACAGCACGCACTAAGCATCTCAGAAGACGGTGGAGGCCACTAGGCACTCCCACCGTATGTCTCTGGTAAGCTAGTGGAACATCTGCTAGCCGGGCGTAGTCTGGAATTCCCCGGGCAATCCCCTAGAGGTTCTGGACCAACTCTCCTCCCTCGGCACCCTCTGCCTAAGGGTCAGCTGCGGGATGATTTCTCCGTGAAATGGGAGACATACTAGCTGGTATCTCTGGGCCGACATCTGCATATGCATATAACTGCTATCAGAACGGACATGTATTAACAAAAAATCATAAAACACAAAAATCAAAAAGACAATCTTACCCAACTCCTCGTCCCAGTCATCTCCCTCCGGGAGTGGAAGAACTGGATCACCAGTGAAATTGGTCCCTGCATATGGCCAGTCTTTGACTACGATCAACTGACGCCGTAGCCACCCAAAAAAATCCGGCCTCCAGGACATATGTTGGCCCCCTCCTGCTCTGGGCATCAGTGTTGCCCAACGAGCCATTCTCGTCTCTCGTGGTACCGGCTCAGCTACTATGGCCCCTTGGCCCTGGAAGATTGGTAGTCATTCCAGAATGAACGATACCAGGATAGAACCATAGCCAAACTGCTTCAGTTTGGCCTGCTTGCACTTCGTGAGCTGTCTCTTCATGTTGACTGTCACCGCTGTAGCCCAGTCAAACAGTGTAGGACTCATACACTCTGAGGCTAGTATGAGTTGGGCCTTGGTCACCTCATGTGGAGCTTGCGATCTTGCAGCTCGTGTAATGGTGTGTAGAACTAATCTGAGTGCTAGATCCTTGACGGTGTGAATGTATACCTTTCTGCTTCCTGATCCGGTCCGTGCCCTTGGCACACCCTCGCCATTAACTGCTCCATCTTTTCACCAGATGGTCTGCTCCCCGTCAATATGGGCATTGGACCTCTGCGCGACAGTTCGGTTATGAAGTATACGTCAGAAACCTCCAGTTCTAGTACTTGATCCCGCAGCTTGAACATTTGTTCATTTTCATCCCAAATACTGATCAGGTATTGTAGAAGCTCAGGTTGAGCTCGTAAGCAAGGTGTCAGGAAGAATTTTTTAAGCCCATAGTTCTTGAGAGCATTCATACAAGTTTCATTCTCCATGGCTAGTTCATCCTCTTCCCCATGCTCCCTCTCTTTCCATTCGATCACCATTGTACTCGGTTGCCTGCATCAACATGGTCAAAAACCCTTGATTAGATCTCTGTTATGCTTGGAAATCCATTTGAATCACTCACAAATCGGAAATTTAAGGCGGAAAACTAAATTGCGCCATTGGCACAGGCTCTTTGTATACAAAAGACCATTGGCGCGGGTCCGTGCCTGATACCCGCGCCAATGGGCGGAACCCTAAAATTACAAAAATCTTCCACATAAATCTAATGAGCAATGGAAAACTATTAAAAAATGGATTAAAATGGAGTACAGGGAAGCGCCTCTTACCTAGAACGAACGGAAATCTGAATGGTAGCCCGGATCTATTGCGATCGCCGTCAGAAGTTTGCACACCAAAACGGACCACTGTTGCTCTCCAATGGGGTAAATAGTAAAAGTAACTTTGTTTTTTACCATTTGAGACTATTTATAACTTTTTGAAATCTCGTTAGGTTTTAAAAGTCATTTTTTATTAATATTTTGATATATCTTGTCGAAAATGGATTTTACACTTACCTCTGTGTGCAGCAATAGGTTTCTACGCGACTTCAACGGTGAAACGAGTTGTATTTTATACTTTTTCGGACTCGGTAAAAACACGAAAAAGTCATTTTGGAGTCATCTTTCAGCTCTTTTCTGACTCTCTAAACATGAAAAGATTGTCGAGGCCCTTGTCGTTTCGATCTCGTTAAAGTGGCTCCGAAACGACATCTACCCAGCATACGTTTACCCCTTTTTCGGGCTGGGATAGATTATTTACGAAAAAGGAATACCCTAGCCTATCGTGACTAGGAGGTTTTCTCAGACATAGTTTTCTACCTTTTTCGATCTGAGGAACTATTTACAAAAAGGGACCGTTGGAGTTTACTTTTCAGCTGTCTTTTCAAACTCTCTAAACATGAAAAGATGCCGAGTTCTTCCTTTGTCAGACTCGTTAAACCCTGATGACATCGGATTCATTCATAATGATGCTACTCGAGTCTTTCCTTCCTAGGGCTCGTTAAATGTACTAGGATGGATCCGTCGGAAGGACGGGCTTATATTACAAGCATATGCTATCCCCTTCAAGCTTGTCATAAAAAATAATTGGGGTACTCACCAGAAATGGTGGGGAAAAAATGGAACCAACATCATTGTCGTGTCGGCAGTATGTCGCTCTTGAACATGGCACTTGTCTACATTCGTGTCGGGTTGGGGACATCTCATCTCGTTTTTCACTTGCCTCCGTGGGTTTGGGTAATCCCTTTTGACCTCTCATCTGCTCTTTGCCTCGTTGCTATGACCTCTGATCTTTTGATGTCAAATACTGCCAAGTCCACTATCGTGCCATTCATATGTTTAAGAGAAGTTGACCTATGCAAGCACCAACCTTCCTCTGATTCTCATCTGATCTTGATTCACAAAAACACTATGTTCCTCTGTCTCGCGTCGATGATGTGGGAAACATTATGGCCCACCTTCGATCAAGGTCACTTCCTGTCGAATTCAGCTCATTATCCAGGAAGCTGATCTAGAGACTCCCTTTTGGTGCCTTGGAGCCTGCATGCCTCAATGGCAGGTTCTTCACATTCGACGTGAGATTTTCATCATTGGCCTCTGATCGAGTGATTCTATGGGTGTTCAACGCCAGTTCATTGATTCACATGCTGTAGATTGTACCTGTAGTACCTTGAGGGCCATTGTCATTATTGGTGGTACCTCTCGTGTCTGTTAACAACTTTCATCATTGGATGGTAATCAGACGATGTTCTTGCATGTTCGACTTCAGCTCACTTATTCGCATGCTTGAACTTGTGCTGTGTTCAGATTGGGATGGAGCGCAAGACCCTGGATTGTGTCTGTTGTAATCCAGGTTGCGAGTTTGTGGATTATTATGATTATTTACATGACTCACTTACTGGATGGCTGCGACCATACCTGAGTCTGTTTATCGATCCCCACTGGATGGATGTGCCCATTCCTTGGATCTGGATTATTGTATAATCTGTTATGGATGGTTGCACCCATACCACATATATATCATGTATTTGAGACATCAGTTGTACTTATTCACGCAAGTTTTTCGACGACGGAGTTTTCAGTTGGACACGTTCTCGTAAAGCATTTCACCCCTCTCTCTCTCTCGGGCCTCATGCTTTAGGGGGCATCTGTTACACAGTAATTTTCCACCGTCCCTGCAATCCCTGTCTCGCACATTGGAGGGCTCATTTTGTGACCTGTGAGCAGTGACATAACTTGAAAATACTTTCATGGCATTCCCCTGAACATGTACTTTCATCCCCCTGAAGGAATCTCCTTGTGAAAACCCTAAAAATGGCCCTTTTTGCATTGGCGCGGGTAGCCAGTTCAGTACCCGTGCCAATGGGGAAAATCCTTCAAAGAGGTCGCGCCAATTGGCGCTCTGTCCCAGAGTCGTACTCGCGCCAGCCAATTTAAGGAGTGTTTTTTAAAATAAATGGCGGAAGTTTCGTCCTAACAAATTCCTGGACTGCTATCTATCTTGAGTTGGGAGGTTTGGCTACGGATTTCCATAGAGAGGAAGTGGTTTGCCACCTCTCATGGAAGCTTACTTGATTATAGGGCCAATCGCATGATTATAGGGATCCCAACTCCCCTTCCTCCATCTATAAAAGCTTACCCATCTCCATGGCAAGCTAGTCTTCAAGTTCCCAAATTCTCAAGAGCCTTATGCTGCAAGAGCCTCGATTATTCCCCTAAGGCCAAATTCAAGCAAGGAGACTATTGTCAAGATCCGAAGAGAGAGCTTTGTCTCATCCTTGACAGGATTTTCGAGACGTGTTCTGCTGGCGACCCTTCAAAGGAGAATTCAGCGTCAGAACTATGGTTGTATTCTTCCTTTGATTGATTAATAATAAACGACTATTGGTTATGGTTCCACTCTTGTCGGTGTTTATGATGATGAGTTATGTCCTTTCTGACTGACATATAGTTGTATCTACTGGATTTTACTCTTGCATTTATTTTGTTTCTCGCATGTGCAGGTGTCCTATCACGGAGATCGTGGGGATTGTGATCTGCCAGAGCTAAGGAACGGGAGCGCTACCTCTTCTACAAGAAACAACGTTGGATTCTAGGTAAGCCTACATCGCTAGTCAGTTTATTTGCAATTAGGAACCTGCACTATAGCGTGAATGATTGTTGCTAGACCCGGTCTAGGCTAGTAGGGATTGCCTCTGTCTGCAGAGGGGATTTACCTCCACAACAGACCCCTATGTTCATATGTGTATTTATGACCTGTAGATTTCATGTTCATATGTGTATTTGTGACCTATAGATTTCTTGTTCATGATGTGTTAGACGAAATGAATATCATGGTTGGGCTTGGTTAATTCAAGTCCTTGATCAAGTTTTGTGTTAGATGTTTTTTCTTGGTGTCATTTATTTTCTTCAAAAGTCTCATCAAGTTCTGGGAAGTGGTTTGGATACTAACCCTGATTAATTGGCTTAAATCTCATAGTCTATAACTCTCTGACATAGAACTGGCTGAAAAAGACTACAATCTCTCTCTTGCAAGAATTATGGGAGTGATTATAGGGGTATAGTCGGATGCATGCCTTGTTATGGGAGTGACTGGGGGTTTAATTCATTGAAGGATAGGTTAAATCAAGGGTTGCACACTTGGAGTGGTAGATTAGCTTCTTGGGGTCCTGTAGCACCTGGGGGATGTTTGTAAAGTGTTGGTTCTTCAGATCCACTTCCTTAACTATGCTTGGGGAGTTGAATCATATCATAGTAACTCTTCGTCACATATTTACGTAAGTGGATTGGTAATCTTGGGTAAGTATGGGAGGAGGGTGTTACAACCTAATTTGTGTTAGATTTTATAAATTTAAGAGAACAAATTGTTTATAAAATTACAAATTTCTGCAAGAAGCATTCACAAAAAAATATAGAGAAATTTTTTTGATTTATTAAAGTAATTTCTATGAGTACAACAGAACAAAAGGCAAATTTATGTGAAGAATATTCACCAAATTAGGTTCTAAGTATCTACAATTCAAAGAGATCATATATAGAAACTATGGAAAGAAGTAAATTATGAGACAACCTTCAAACAAATTTGAATGATCTGATACAATTATAGATAACATGTTTTCACTACAAGATTAATGGTTGTTAGTATTAGTTAAATTGATACCAAACCTTATAAAAACAAATGAAATAACATTGATTCATGTTACCTAAAAATATGTGTCCAATGGTTGAGTGGACTTGTCTTTCGAACCAAATCTTCCCTTAAAAAAAAAATTGTTTCCACCTTTTGGTTCAAGTTATTGTAACTCATAGAAAATTGAAATCATAAGGCAATAATTTAATGCATACCTCTCCTTGAAATTTTCTCTCCCTCTCCTTCATAGGCCCCCTCCTCTTTTATGCTTATTCAAATCAATTGGGAAGTTGAACCACTTTAGAGGTTTGTTGTGGCTTGATTTCTAATTAAGTGTTGATTAGAATACGAGGATGGGGTTTCTAAAGGTAAAGTTAAATTAAATTATCTTTCAAAATAATTATGTTTTAATTTCCTAGTAGGTAGGACCTTCATAATCCATTAAATAAATCATTTATTATTAAAATTCACCATATAATTCATTTTCTCAATAATAAAAATTAAAATAATCATCAACCACACATATGCACGCCTCCAAGACGAATAGGACAAAATAAATAATCTTGTTGTGAACCATGATGTATAAAACATCACATCCCTCTAATACAAAAAAAGATAACATCATCCATATGCATTCGTGAATATCCATGCCGAAATGAAAGATAAAATGTTCCAAGTAGCATCATCAAACAAGAATTATAAACACCTTGTGCCTCCCATAATCCCCCCTTATATCCCCATCATGAGGCATAATAATAATCTAAGAAGATATGCGTATATATCCAAAAATACACACACACACACACACACACACACACACACACACAGATTGAGAACATATCACACATCTATCATAGAACCCCCAAAAGTGTTATCAACAATATGAGATATGTCTATCCATCCATGCATATGATATCATATAATAAAATTGTATCTATAATGAAAAATAAGTGTTGAGAATCCAAAAATAAACTGAAATGGTAGAAAAAATTAAGCATGGTTTATCCATAAACTAAAATTTAATCTAAAAACATGAATAAATTGTCACTTAGGCCTATGAGATGTTGCACTTTTAGATTCCTTTTCCTACTGACTATGACGAGGATGAGAAGTAATAGAATGGGTGTTATTAAACCAACTCACAAAATAGAGGAAAAGATAGATCAATGACTTAGAAATTAGCCTCTTCAAGGGGAAACCGCCTTTACACTACATAAATGAATAGTTATTTAATGATAAAAATGAAAAAACCTCCTTTATATATATAGGAGTCCAAGGGGCCACAATATAATCCTAGCCGACATAACAATAACAACATTGGTCTTCTATGGGGCACAATACTAACAATATGGGAACTACATGGGCACAACAATAATAATAAGGGGGCTACTCTAACAATAACAATAATGGGATACATTAGTATTATAGGGACCTAGCATGCCCCTCTCGTTCAAAAAAGTTTTGTCCTCAACTCTTGAGTAGTTATGGATGCTTCTATATAAAATTCTCATCCTCCCATGTTGAATCTTCAACAGGCAAGTTCTTCCACTTGATGAGATACTCTGAAATTGATCGATTTCGTAGCTGTCGATTTCATGTTTCTGTGACTGCTTCAGGTTACAATATGATTTTTCCTTCTTCGCCAAGTTCTAGAGATATTGTTTGAACTGGGAGGTTGTAACTATAACCTTTTTTAAGCATGAAACATGGAAAACTGGGTGCACTCAGGAAGATGCAGGAAGCTCCAATTTGTATGCCGTAGTAGCAATATTTTGCAACACTTTGTAAGGACCATAATACTTTGGTGATAATTTATTGTCCTTATTAGCTTGCTTGAGGGACATTTTTTTGTATGGTTGTAGACGCAAAAATACCCAGTCGCCTACATAAAAAAAAATTGTTGCGATGTTGATCTGCACGTTGTTTCATTTGATTCTGCACCAAGGTGAGGTTATTCTTTAAGAGTTGGAGAACTTGTTGTTGATGCTTGATGTGATCTTCCACTAATTGAAACTTAGAATTTTCTCTTAAATATGATGTGATGGAGGGTGGATGATATCCATAAAGTGCCATAAATGGGATCATTTTTGCTGCAGTATGGAAGGAAGTCTTATGCCACCATTCAGCTAGAGGTAATGGCACTTCACCCATTATGTTTTTTTATCACATACAAATCAATGAAGATATCCTTCCAAACATTTGTTAACTATCTCAGTTTTCCCATTAGATTGAGGATGATGATCTATGAGCTAATTAAGTACCCAAACAAGAAAATATTTTCATCCAAAAATTTACTATAAAAATGGGATCTCTGTCGCTTACAATAATCTTTGGGTTTCCATGTAACTTTTGAATTGTTTCCATAAATGCAGTAGAAATTGTATTGGATTTAAATGAATGAGATCACGCACAAAAGTGTGCATAATTGGTAAGTCTATCAACTACCACCATTATGACAGTATTTCCTTCATACTTGGGTAAACATGTGATAAAATCCATTGAAACCTCCTCCCAACATTGTCTTGGAATGGATAAAAGTTGTAACAGACCCAGGCTCTTAATTGTCTCAACATTATTTTGTTGGAAAACCAAAAATTCTGCCACAAAATTTTGAATATTAGATTTAAGGCCATCCCAAAAAAATTCCTTCTTGAACCTGTGGTAAGTTTTTAATAATCCTGAGTACCCTCCTAAGGGAGAGGTGTGCGATTCCAAAAAAATATTTTGTTTGAGTTGGGAATTCCTACAAATATATAAGCGATATTTGTACCATAATGAATAATTTTTCCAGCTAAATTTTTGAGATGTACTGGGATCTTGCTCCAACTTTTGAATGAATTTCCACACCTCTTCATCATTCTTCCATTCATCCCTTGCTTCGGTTATCCACTCAGGTTGGATAATAGAAATGGCACAAAGAAATGCTTCCACATCCTAATCATTTCTTGAGAGTGCATCTGCAACACCATTTTTCTTCCCTTTTTTGTAGATGATTTCAAAGTCATAACCCAACATATTTGTGACCCATTTTTGCTACTCTTCTAAGATAATATTTGTTCCAAAAAATATTTAAGACTATCATGATATGTTTTTACCTTGAAGTGTCTTCACATTAAGTAAGGTCGCCTTTGCTTTAGTGCATGTAGTATTGCCAACATTTCCTTCTCATAAATAGGTTTCAGTAAATATTTTCCCTTGATTGGATGACTTTCAAAAGCAATGGGTCTTCCTTCTTGCATTAAAATTGTACCAATTCCATTTGTTGAGGCATCACATTCCACAATAAAGGTTTTTGTGAAGTCTGGCATAGCTAAGACCGATGATTAGCACATTGCCTCTTTAAGATGTTCAAAGACATTAGTTGCTTGTGGAGTCCAAGAAAATGCATCTTTCTTTAGTAATGATGTTAAAGCTGCTGCTATTCTCCCATAATTCTTAACAAGCTTGCGATAAGAACCTGTTAACCCCATAAATTCTCGAATATGATTTATGGTTGTAGGGATTTTCCATTCCTTAATGGATTTAATTTTGTTAGGGTCTACCTTAACACCATCAAAAGATACAATATGACCCAAATATTCCACATCCTATACTCCAAAGAAACATTTGGAGGTTTTTGCATATAATTGTTTCTCCTCCAATAGTTTGAGCACCATGTCAACATTTTGAACATGATCCTTCCAAGACTTGTTGTAGATCAGTATATCATCAAAAATACTAACAAAAATTTTCTAAGGAAGGGTTTGAAAATGGAATTCATCAAACCTTAAAATGTGGAAGGTGCATTAGTAAGGCCAAAAGGCATGACCAAAAATTCATAATGATCCTCATGAGTTTTGAATGTTGTTTTCGGAATGTCTTCAGTATTCATTTTAATTTGATGATATCCAGAACGAATATCCAGCTTGGTGAAGTAAATTGGTCCATGTAATTCATCCAATAATTCATCAATGACGATGATGGGAAATTTATCTTTAATAGTGAGTTTTTTGAGCTCCCTATAACCCAGAAAAATACACCATAATCCATCCTTCTTATGCACTAATACTATTGGAGCATACAAATAACTTTGACTAGGTTGAATTATACCAAACTCTAGCATTTTTTCAACCATATTTTCAATCTCATTCTTTTGAGCATAAGGATATCTATATGGCCTGATGTTTGGAGGAACAATTCCCGGAATCAAATGAATATAATGATCATGATCAAGAATAGGTGGGAGTCCTTTGGGAGTCTCAAATACCTTGGAATGATTGTACAATACTTTTTGGAGATCTGGAGAAATATATGATTTTTATGTTTGAACCTTTAGTGAGCATAATTGTGAAATTACGCCTCATTTTTATTTCTTTAGAACCTTTGTCATGACATTATATATGATTATCTTTCTTGGCTTCCCTACGATACCTCGTAATTCAACTTCCTTTCCTTCTGAAAAAAAATTCAAGAAGAGTTTTTGAAAATTAAAAGCTATTGTCCCCAAAGATTGTAACCATTGTACTCCTAGTACAACATCAACACCACCCATTTGGATGGAGAGCATTGGACTATTCAATATATATTCCCCCATGGTTAGTTTGATATTGTGACACTTTCCAGAGTAATTTATTGTTCCTCCATTTGCAACCATCACTTGACACTCTAGTGTTGGGTATAGGAAGAAATTCAATTCCTTGGCTACCTTAGAATGAATAAAATTATGGGTAATACCCAAATCAATCAACACTATTACATTTTTATTCTTGATATGTCATTCTATCTTGAGAGTTTGAGGAGTGTAATTTTTGCCAATGCATTCCAAGATATGGCTGGATTCATTTCTTCTTCCTCTAGGGTTGGTTGTTGGTATATATCCTATTATTTTGAAGTTTCTTGTTCCTTTTCTTCCTCGTCTTCACAATCTATGTAAAATAATTTCTTCTCATCACACTTATGACCTTTAGTGTATTTTCTGTCACAACTGTAGAAAAGTCATTTTAATCTTTTTTCTTCCAAATTTTGTGGTGTCAGCCTTGTAGGTTATGGAATTCTAGGAGTAGCAACACTTCCACATTTATAGTTGTGAGTGGTAGGATTCCTTGTCACCATAATTTTGCTTTCAATTTTTCTTTCCACCCTGAATGCCTTCTCCAATGAATCAGGTTCCCAAAGGCGAACCTCATGTTGGATGTTATCCTTTAAAGTCCCTATGAAGACATCAATCCTGTGTTCCTTTGGAATATCATTTACCCTTATATTCAATTTTTGGAAGTCCTCAATGTGCTCCACCATTGAACCCTTTTATTTGAGATTTATCAATTGGTTAAAGAAGGTGTTTCTCTTTATATCCTCATAATGTGCTATCATTTACTCCATAAAAATTAACCAAGTGACAATTTTTTTATGAGAGCAAAGCCATAGATACCAACTAAATGTATTGGGTTCTAAATATAAAGTTTCAATATGTACCCTTTTTGTGTTTTGCACATTATGGAGATGAAAATATTGCTCCAACTATAGTATCCATGTTACGGGATCCTTGCCATCAAAATTTCTCATATCGATCTTTGGAATATGGTGGGTCTTCAATCCAACATTAGATTTTATGAAATCATGATTAGCGTTTATTTTTTTCTCATCATGAGTTTCCTCTACTACCTTTTCACCATTAGGAAGCTTTTATTGTAGCAACTTTGTCAAACCTTCCTTCAAACCTTCCACGTATTTCTTCAAATCTTCCATGCATTTCTTCAAATCATCCATGTTTCCTTTTAAACCATCCACGTCACCTTTTAAACCAATCATTTTTCCATTTAAACCATCCATGTCACCTTTTAGTTCTTGTTTGGTTGCTCTTTCTGAGAGCGAAATTTGTTGCACTTGGTCCCGTAATTTTGATATATCATGCTACAATTCTTCCTCTTCATGTGTCATAGTAGAGTTTTATTTGAATTTAATGGGTGTGGAATTATTTTTGTGAGGAATTTTATAATACAATACTTATATATATGCTTCAATATGCCCTTGGAATCACTTAAAACTTCTTTTTCAAACAAAAGTTATGCAATTTTGAAAAACAAATACACACATTTTTCTTGATTTTTAGGAGGTCGATATTGAACTTGATTTATATATGTAATTTCAGATCTTGAAGATCTTAAATTTGGTCCTATAGTAACCCTCTAATTCTTCTTTCCAATGCCACAAGTCATACCTAATTTGGATTCTTCAAGACAAAGTTCTGCCTGATCTCCCACAATGACCTAATTATGGGTTGGTTTAGTAGAGCGAACCTTTACAATGTTCCACGTGTCACTGTTTCAACCTTAGGATCTGAAATAAATATAAAAGAAACTATAGTTCGTATGATTTTGGCCACTTCTTATATAATTCTAATCCTATGCCTGAAACTAAAGTTATGATTATTTTACCTCAGTCACCAATTTAAGATGAAATTTTGGAGCCTGTAAAAACCCTAACTTCCACAGATCATATCTACGAAAATGTTGCGAACCAAGGTTTGAAATTTTTACATGAAGTTCATCAAGTTTTCGAATCCACATGGTAAAAATTTTAGCTTCTAAGGCCTCGTATAAAAAAAAATTATAGCGAAAATTCCAAGATGGCATGTTTGTAGCAGCGAAACCCTAGAATCCAAAGCTCTGATACCAAATGTTATGAAACCAACTCACAAAATAGAAGAAAATATAGATCAATCACTTATAAATCAGCCTCCTCGAGGGGTAAACCTCCTTTACATTACATCAATGAACAATTCATGGATGATACAATTGAAAAAACCTCATTTCGATATATAGGAGTTCGAGGGGTCACAATATAATCCTAATTGACATAACAATAACAATGTAAGGGCACAACAATAAGTAGTGGGCTTATATGGGGCAAAATAATAAAAAAATGAGGATTACATGGGCACAACAATAACAATAAGGGAGCTACACTAACAATAACAATAAGGGGATACACTAGTAATATAGGGACCTGGCCATGGGAGGAGCCATGGGAGGAATCTGATCTCATGACTTGGGGATTTTTTCTTCTCCAGGCTAGCAGTAGGTTGAGGATGTTGGAAAGCAAGCCTAGAATATTGAGCTGATAGTTGAGGAGTGGGGAAAACACATGAGGAAATATATTGTAGCCATTGTGCTACATGTGCTTCAAGAGGGGGTGGAGGAGGAGACAAAGAAGTTGTTGGCCATCCCTTGACAGATCATAATGGTTGTGGTTGAATTATTTCTATTAGCCATCATTGGCATGTATTGCAAGTGGGCTGAAACATGAGGAGGAACTTAAATATCAATATTGGGATTGTTATGAATGGATGGTTGAAAAACAGGTTGACTAGTCAAATTCACAATACCAATTTTCAACGGTTGCCTTAACTCTTTTGAGTCTCCATCAAAGTGCACAGAGACTCTAGAACTTTTTTACCTTCTTATTCCTAACCCTTTATCTCTATTGTGTCTTCCAGTTCCTCTATTTCGATTAAAAAAATATCATGTTGTAAAATAAAAATCATGCAAGTCACGACAAGATAAAATATTCCAGCATAAAAAAGTGTAATATTACATGAGTTTCAAATAACATTCACTTGGAAAAAAATTAAAGAGATTGATAATTGCTTAGTGCCAAAAAGAGAGAAATCTATGATCAATAAACAAAACATGACCACAAGCATGCATAGTATCTATAAAAAAGAATGTGAAAGTAACATTGGATATATCTTTCAAACATTAAACAAACATTATATATTGTACTAATATAATGTGTTTAATTTGACCGACTAAGAAAACATATGAGTTTTAAAAATATTTTTTATCTCTAACCAAAACCTGGTGACATAGATGGTCTGTGATATCAAGGGTGTATTAATATTATGGCCGAAGAGAGAGTTATCACCCAAAAGTTGGGTCGAAAAAAACTAAAAATTCTAATTGGATTCTTTTAGTAGTTGTGGTCATATTTGCATTATTACGAGGAATAACAATCATTTCCAAGCTATAGACCTAGGGAGTATGTGCACAATCCATAGGATTTATAAGAGGAAAAAGCATGTGCAAATTATTTTTACAATGATAATTAAATGGCACATATAACGACCAAAATTCAAACTCACAAAAGAAAAAGAGGCAATTCGATGCTCATAACCAAAATGCCTAGACATTAGAAATGTGTTTTGCCTAACGTCAAGAGAAAGCTTTAGTTTAGCATTGTCAACAAGGTGGAGTTGTTTTGTGCCTCAAGGGCTCACACCCTGAGTCATGCACTTTAATCGAGCCATGGAAAATTCTCTCATGTTGATGCCCATTTTTGACATAGGATGCACCGAGACATAGGATGTGAGTATTTTTTGACATAGCAAGAAATGAATAATGTATAGCAAGGAATAAACAATATTCCCAAGTTTAGGATAATTTTTTACTATGGAAAGTGATCAAGCCATGGTATGGCATGGAAACCTTTGTGGGAAATCTGGTATAGAAAGAAAGCAGTGCGTGTGAGCTACATTAATTATAGTAAAATATGCAAGAAAGGAATAGCAAGGAATAAACAATATTCCCAAGTTTAGGATAATTTTTTACTATGGAAAGTGATCAAGCCATGGTATGGCATGGAAACCTTTGTGGGAAATCTGGTATAGAAAGAAAGCAGTGCGTGTGAGCTACATTAATTATAGTGAATGGGTTTCTAATTAATTATGTTCATTTTCAAATGGAGCCTCTAATAAATTATGTGCGTGTGAGCTACATTAATTAATTATGTTCATTTTCAAATGGAGCCTCTAATAAAATATAAATGCAAATGCGACAAGTACGACATAATGGTTTCCTCGTCACTCTTGTGACGAGGATGAGTTTCTTAAATATTTAGGACAAAGTATATATATGTGGCCCTATTTCATCATGGCAAGCATTTTCCTTGTAAATTTAATGAAATGAATGTGAGGCAACGATGAGCTTTGTCTTTCCTGGTGAAGGATGGATATTGGTTTGGTGACTTTTGAAAACATTAGAGTGCTTTTGTGCCCAAGACCTAGGTCTCAAAGGCTCGCACTTTGAGTATAAGGTGCAGAAAAGTCACATTAAACTGACCATAGGACAAGACACAAATTTATAATTATTTTAAGAGTAAACATGGAAGTGGTTTTCCTTAAATGCAGACCTTGACTTAAAACTCAATGAAATGGAATTTCCTTCATGCAAATGAGTAGATTAAAAATAAATTAATTAAAAAAACGGAAAGGAAACGTTGGCTTTCATGGCGCCTTCAAATGGGGAGGAAAAAAGTTTTGATTTGAAAAATATGGATTTTGCAAAGGGTTCTCACGGAGATATGAGATTGGCACTATGTAGTTAATTGAATAAAAAATCATGGGAGAGACGGGGGTATGGATAGTAAAAATCAATGTAAAATTCAATTAATATAAATTGAAAATACATAATTTTCCATTATGCATACTTGGTAAATTTACACTCCAAGGAACAATTTCCCTCTGGTCCAATAACTCTTTCCTCTCTCCTCGGCTTCCAACAATGGTTAGAGTTAGTTTGAATGGTGAAAACTGAACAAAGGGTAGTTATACATGCTCTATGCCCCTAAAAATTCACAGTTAATGTAAAAAAAAAAACGCCATGCAATAATCAAGGTTTTGGGAGTGATGGTGAGTAAATGATGGAAGTAATTGCGGGTGTAAGGATCACCAACATGGATGGTGAGGTAGAAAAAATAGTCGAAGTATGAATTCCAGCTTGGATCGGTAACATTATTGACCACGAGTAGTTTTGAACAATGGTACCTTAAGTGGGCAAGGTTCACATGGTCGTGTAAGAATTGTTGGCACACTTCGTAAATGAAGGATCAAAATGATTTGAATAATTGTCATATTACACCATCACAGGAAGGCAAGGAATAATATGGCATTAAAAATTAGTGTTGGGTAAATATTATGGGAAAGGATCGGCCACCAAAAACATCATAAGCGACATATTTTGATGCCATGTATGACAACATAGGTGGGACGAGATCTCATGCCTGGTAGCCACCCATCCCACATTTACATGATTTCACTGGCTTTCCAGGGTAAACATAAGCTCAGGGCTACTATGACATGACCCAACCTCCTAAATACATTTAAGGAAGTGGAGTCGACAAACTAGAACTTTACTAACATCCCTCGAGAGCTACATGACACCTAGTAGCTATACAACCACTCCAAATTCGCAAACCCCGAGCTAGATTTCTTTTTAGTGACCTAGGCCCAAAACCGCATGCATGACAAGGCCTTCATGTGGTTATAGGCCTACAAACACATGCATAATCCTATAAGGGTGTGGTTATAGCCAAAAAATTATAGTTTAGAGGGTGCGGTCCCAGATTTTAAGCCACCATTTCAGGATAGCCCATAGACCACTTCCTAGAACTCAACGAGACTTTCCAGAATGATAAATAACAACAGGAAAAATCCATTCATACAAAATTGATCAAGGACTTGACCTAACTAGACCTAACCATGATAGTCATTTCGTCAAACATATGGTGAATATGTAATCTATTGGTCATGAATGTATATTTGCACATAGGAATCTAAAACTTATATGAGATTCACCAAGAAGGGCTAATGCCCTCTCACAATAGTTGCAATAACATTTTTTAGCTCATGCATTCATTAACCATTCATCCACTAATCAAAAAATATCAAAAGCCATATCTAGAACATGTTATGGAACCATGCTTATTACCAACATATAACTAGAATAATAACCATGATAGAATAGGCATCAAAGCCACATAATAACAAGTACAAGTATTCATGAAATACAATTGTAAAAGAGCTCTTATTATCATATGCAAAAGCCAACCAATTCAAGGTCTTCCATGTACCACACGACCATAGATTGGGTTGAACCAAATATTTCTTTCATCCATTCACCCTCATGCCATATTCCAAGCGTGAATGTGGGATCTCATGGAATAAACCAAACCAGGGCTTCCAGAGCCCAAACCACCTCAATCCTCAACTAGTGATTCCACCTCACGGTTGGACATCACTAACACAAAGCATATCACTTTCTACCCAAGCCTTCTAGGGCTTTGGGAACTAGTATCTCAACCCATAGCCTTCCAGGGTTCCAGAGAATTTGTCCAACACGGCTCCAGGGACTAGTAACTCAACCCACCAAGGGCTCTAAAGCATTTGTCCCAACCTAGGCTTCAGGAGTAGTAACTCTACCCAAGATGTTCCAGGGCTTCCAAAGCATTTGTTCCAACCCACAGCCATAAGGAATTATGAACAACAACCAAAAAGTAATCAAATGGAAAAAAAAAACCCACAACATCATGGCTATCGAGGAAATATCAACGAAAGGTTAAAACCACTGTCAATCTAGGAAAATATCCATGCCAATGACAACACATAACCAAAAACTCACATGCATATACCATGCATCCATAAATAAACAAGGAAATCACACATGCAACCTGTTACCTGTAAAGCAATCCAGTTTTAGCTGTTGATCCACCTATTCCCTTACATTTTCCTACTTCCTTTACCTTCTTTCTCCAATCCTAGTGAAAAAAAGAGTGCCCCAAGCATGCCCCAAGAATGATCGAATATTTCTCTAAGTGTGCAAGAGTATGAGAGAATGAGAGAATAGAAGAGAGATCCAACACAAAACTTACAAAATGTTGTGAACTGATCCTTAGAAGTCTTTTTTATCATTGAGGCCTTTATTTTATTCATTTTCCTTCATTTTTCCTTCAATTTCCTCCTCATGTAAATCAGTGAACTTTTAGCTCCCTTTTCTCCTATTTTCCATTATTTCATAAACAAAATGTCAATTATTGCCACTTTGTCTTTTCCAATGCCTTTTCCAATTTCCATAGCCATTTATTAATACCCATTGATACATGTTGTTATGTTTTTCCCAACATTCAGCTTGGAATATGTGTCCCATGACCTTGGCCTTATTTTTATTCATAGAAAATCAACCAGGGGTTGTTATATGCCTGTGGACCATATATTCAAGAACAATCCTCATTAGAAAGATGTGACACAACATAAATAAAAATATATATATATAGATCATAAACCATGTTCCAAACTTTCTCATAATATTTGGCTGCGACACATTAATCTAGTAAATTATATTTCATGTTCCCTGTAAGCGCATTGATGCCTCAGTATCTTGTTGTTCAAATTTTCATCTTGCCGCCACTATAGACAATATACGATGACATGCATTATGAAATTCACATGGTATATTCCTTAAAACAAATTGATTCCAAGAATATGATCATATAAACAATATTTCAGGCCTTGGAACCATAGGTATCTCATTTTTGTAGTGTTGCCATCTCTTTTCATGCATGGGTAACATAAAATCATAACCAAAAAACTATGTATAAGTACTTCACAATCATTCAAAACCATTCAAAAATGATTAAAATATATTATGTTTCAAACATAGGAATAATAAATGAGGTTGTAGAACATTGGTATAAGTCATATTGCAAGTGTTTTATGAATACACAATGGGGCTTAAGCCTTTGTATTTTAGGGAGAGGTAATTGGATGCACAAAAATAACTTCAACCCTTATCCCTTGATGCATTATACACATTATAAACCTTGGTAACATACGTATAAGTGTTCAAAACTTATTTTTACTAGCATTTTATCTCACATTCAAAAGGGAAAATTTGATATATACTTTAAACATAACGAGAGAAACAATGATGCATTTGATTGCTTGCGTTATCATCACCTATCATGGCAGTTTTTAAAGTCATCTCAAGGTAGAGTCACACCTACTAGTTATATTTTTCTTTATTTTTATGAAATTTGTGTTTAATTTATTTTTTAGCGAGAAAAGGGAAGATATTGCAATGATTTTGCGAAATTTTTAACATTTGACATGTGTCAACACAACCATAGCTACAAAGTTCAACACTCCCTCTCTTAACTAGGGAGGTATTCATAATGACTATCTAGGTGTTCTATTGTTAACAAAATTCTCTAAGAAAATGTTATAATAATTCATCACTAGCATCAACATCATCCAATTACCATAATATTGGTCAAAAACTTTAACCTATGGTAAAAATTTAGAACATCAACTAGTTACCATAATTCTGATCAATACCTCTGACCTATAGTGCACCATAATCCTGGTCGGTACTCCTGACATCGGGTACATCATTAACATTATCTAGTCACCATGATTCTGGTCGATACCTCTGAACCATGGTATACGGACTATTCCTAATTCACCATCATCTTGATCAATCTCTTTAACTCATGGTGAAGCCATAATGACACACTTAATCCATTTGATTATTCTGGTACCAAATCCAAAGGCCTCATTATGGGGTATGATACTAAATGGGATCACTCAACCTATCTGGAGAGTAATTTAGAGCCTTATGTTGAAAGGAACCCACTCAACTGAGTGATTATTGGTCTCTAGGACCATTCATCATAATTATGGTCAACATACTTAACACAAGAAGAATGATTGTCCTCTATCATACTATTCTCCCTAATCCTGGTCAACATACTTGACATAGGGAGATTGTATATCCCTGATGCTATCACATAAACACTCTAGACCATTCTCCCTAATCCTAGTCAACCTGACCTAGGGAGAATGATTTTCATTGATGCTACAATTTCATCACTCCCTCTTGTTGAGAGAGGCATGCTCAATCACTCCAAGATCGTCCTTGAAGTATACATAATTCATCCTGGGATATAGGATTTCTCAAAAATCTGCTTGGCTGTAGAATAGTATTGGAGCCACACTGCTTCCTTCTATACCATGTCTTGGTACTAGATATCATTTTTCTTTGACCTGCCATCATGGTCGTCACCTGCACTTGATCAAACAATCCTACGAGTAGTTTTGGAATTCATAATACTTCTCAACTCATCAACCAATCTGCAATATACTCGACATCTGTAGTACTAAGTGTGATACATGTCTACTTCCTGCTCATCCAAGAAATCATAACGAAGCCCAAAATAAAGAAATATCCTTATGAAATCTTTCTATATTCTGCACTCTCTGGCCAATCTAAATCTGTGTACCCCTACAATTATACTTCACTATTTGAGACATATCTCAAACCATAATTGGTTTTGCCATAACCAACGGTACCATGTTGGTACCTAACACATGTTCACCCACATACCTTGGCTCAATCATAAGTTAATCAATTACTTTTCAATTACCCTAACCATGTGCTCTTTCTGAAATGGATCTTGTTGTGGCAATCTTGACTACTCCCTCTACCACAACTTCTCCATCTGACACATGAGTCATTTTTCTTCCGTTAGAAACAAATATTATAGGATCAACCTTGATCCATCAATCCAAGTTTGATGTACAACATTAAATTTTCAAGGAGGAGTCTCCTTTATGACCCTCAAATCTTTCCAACTAGAGCAAATGTATTTTCATAATCCTCTCCCTCTTTTTGGGAGAACTTTCTCTCTTTATGTTGCCATTTTTTGCATGATAGATCTTGTAGATCTATTTGAAAGTAACCAATAACTTGTTTTTTGCACAATCAAGGTATACCTCAATTTTTTTTTATCTTTCTACTCTATCTGAGCTCAAATCGCATCTAGTACACAAATCATCGATTTTGGGAGAGTCTTCTTTTCACGAGCTTTGCTTCGTTCTTCCACTACTTCCAAAGCCCTAATAGCCTTTACTATGTACCTACAATCCTCAAAAGGAGGCCATGGAAGAACAATTACAACCAAACAAAAGAAGCAAAGACAAGAATTACCTAATAGTAAAACAATAACAATAATAATTAAGGAAGATATATATAAATTACGTATATTTTGAGAGTTATAGGGAAATTTCAACTTCCTCTTAATATTAGCCTTCTTGCATCCATCTTGTAAATTTATCTTAAATCTCATCCTCATCATTATCATGATGTCATTCCTTCCTTGCATGAGATAGGATTTCTTCCAAAAAGGGCACATAACACAAGAGTTATGATTTCTCTTCACATCTCCCTTTTCTTTTGGAATAACCTTCTTGGATTAAATTCAAATTGATCATTACTCAGATACTTGAATGAGAAATCTTCCATATACAAATCAATAACTAATAGATTAAAGCAATGGCATCTAGAAATAATGTTAGTATCATGTTCAACGCATCTTCTTAATCATATATTTCAAGTCCTCAATGGTTTTACAAAACCCTATATCTATTAGGTATTTCAAGAATGAGAGACCCTTTCATCACAACTCCCCCTGGATCTTTCACGAAGTAATGAAATTGATAAGGACTGTATTTCTATAATGATTTTTTTTTACTTTATTCAACACAATTCTTTGAAACTACTCAAATAGGTCTAAATGAGAGTTCTCATTTAGCCCTGCAAGTCATATTTTTAGACATTTGTTTTTTCTCATGTTATAAATCATTCAAGGAATGCTTCATCTAGGTCAAACTTTTGCATTCAACCTCTCTGGCAATGTAAAGGATCAAAATCTTTCATAATAATTTAGTGCTTGTACAAACATTTGGAACCACAATTTCTTTACTTGGTTCATGCCTTATTATGCCTCTGAGACATAATCCAAAAACTTCATACCACAAAACTACAGATGTACACGTGATATCACAACATCTATTTGAAGCATTCACGAACATTATTTAGTAATATGATTAGCAGCAACAATGTTGTCAAACTACAACATCCTTATATTCATCCTCGTCAACCAACATTTCTTAGCACCAAATTAAGAACATATTGGTCAAATATAACCACATCTCTAACACAGTGAGGTCAAGTAGATTAAATCCATCAAAATCATAAGATAAAATTTGCATGTATCTTAACTCGTTGATCCAAAGGAAAGACATATCTTCAAATAAATTTTATATACTTCAATACTCTCAACAATTGAAGCAAAAATATCAATAAGGGGTTTTCCCTTCAACCAAGAGAAAGTAATAATATCATCTTAGTAAACTTCCTGTCCCTAAGTGAATTTGGAAATCTTTTTGGCCTTTCTGAGGTTACACTTGAGTTTCTTTGCAATTTGTACTGAGGACTTTCAACCTACCTTAACATAGACTAAAACTTCCACCTTCTCCAAATATGCTTCCACCTTCTTTGAATATTATCACAACCTTAAGAATGGACCATAATATTTTATTCTAGCTATATGAATCTCATATTCATAGGAAGGGGTATTATTTTCAACACAAAAATGAAACTTTGGCCTTCCCTAGGCCACTTGGTCCTTCTGAGATTAATTTAGGGCTTGACCTTACCTCAAATATTTCTATGCAACCACTTGAGGAACTTCGACCCTTCACAAAAAAATAGATTGAGGCTTTATAGGTCTCATTTCAAGGCTCAAAACTCCTCTTCTGTAAAAAAAAATTTCTGCTCTTTTTCATGTCCTCGATAGACTCTTGATAGGGAATGGATTGCATAATACTTCAGTGCCATATTTTCTTAAACTTGGCCTGAAAAGAGCCCTAACTTGGCTTCTTTTTTACCTTACACCTTTACGGCTACTCTTCAACCATAAATATGATACCATGTTGATTTTTGAACGGTATTATAAACTAATAATTACTTCTTACAATTTCTTAGGTTAGTCTTTTATTGCATTCACATTTATCATAAAGTAATTACACAAAAGATCTCAACAGTAGAAACAAAATGCTAATAGGATCGTAAAAAGATGACCAAACAAGAAACAAAAGAATTTACCTTGGGCAAACCCACATTGGGGAAAAATAAAAAAACTTTTCCTTATAGAAATCATTAAGTTCAATAGAGATACATCTATTTTTTCGAGTCAAACATAAGATCAAAATGACTAGCAACATAGCCCTAGTCACGCCTCGTCAAATCGATCTCTTGTCAATTCAAACTTATGCCCAATGAACTCATCCCATCCTAATCTACTAGGGCCTAATTTTAGCCTATTCTAGACCTAATAATTTTGGTTCTACTACTTAGGTATGCCCAGAAAGTCTGCGTTCGATTTGTCTTTACTTTGCCTCATATTTGTCCAATATTTTGCCTCATATTAATATTATTCTCTATCTTATATTTTATCTTGTTTTCTGCCTCAAATATTCTAAATTTCTTGCTTGATAAGGAAGATGAAATGGATATATATATATATATATATATATATATATATATATATATATATATATATATATATATAGTGATTTGCGAGGCCGAATGGGTATCTCTTTCAATTGGGCTGACTCAACATTAGGAGGGCCGACTTGATCTTTTTGGATCCAAAATTAAAATTTTACCTATTCAAAATTATTTCTTTTGAAAATGACATGAAGAACATGTCTTATATTTTTCATTACGTATATCTCAAGGGCTAAAATATTAATTATGAAGGCCAACCATAGCTAAAAAATTCAACAAACACATGGATCAAAAGGGAGGAAGTCTTCAAAATGACTTAGAATTAAGATGAAATCTTGGAAGACTATGCCAAATGGTTCAATGACAACATACAGTGGGAAAGACAATGAAACTTGGCTCTAGACACACTATGGGTATTTTTGTTATGTGTAATTCATGATGATTGTATTGACCTATTGAGTCTAATGGTTGGAGGATGTTTCTCCCAACAACCTTATGATGTCATTATTGAATTGTGTTGAAGATATTATAGAGAGACATCAAAGACTAGTAAAGGACCAAGAGATATATTGGAAAAAGCTAACAAAATGGTTGGCAATGGAGTTACTAGAGCTAAAATTAGGAACATGCTAGAAGACTTCAAGATTGATATACTTAGTTCACTAATTTCTCAATTGGACACACTACATTTGAACAAGAAGAAGGAAGGAGTAGAGATGTATTTGGAAATAATTTATTCAAAGTGCAAGATAAAGCCCCCATTGAAATAATTTCCACTAGATGACACTTGCAACCAAGACTATGGGACAAGAAAGTGTTCTTCTTTTCCTGGACTGAAAGTCATGTATCAAAAAGCTGATGAGCCTAAGAAAATATGATTTGTCTCTTAGAAGCATCCATGGAAACCCAAGAATCAAGGCACGATCCTATATAAATAGGTATATTATAATTTATGTTGGTATAACCCTTCAAAGTAGTATTATTCTCTAAAATGGTTTTTACCTACCCAACCATGGATATCTCCCCCGCCATACTAGCTTTAGCAGAAAGGGTGGAGGAATCCATCCTTAGAGGCCAACAATAGGCCCTATTATAGCCACCCATGCAACTCTTTCCTTCTCAGACAATAAAACCATCCACATCAACCCCTAATTTCCCTCAACTTCCTACACAACTAATCCCTAACCCCAGTATTGGTAAGGTAGTTCAACCAAAACAATTTGTTGGGATTTCTACCTACCCTACTTACACTATTTCTTCCCCAGAATGTCATGATATCCATCTTAGGTCAAAGAAGATTCTCAATAAAGGAAATCCTCTAATACAAATATAAGATCTTAATGAGAAGGCTATGAATGAAGAATTTAGATCACTTCAATCTCTAGAATTATTAAAAACTAATCAAAATTTCCCAGAACCTTGAGTTCCTCCTTACCTCAAAATATTAGACCTAAAAATCCTATTATTCAGTCCAGATTTGACTTCTTAGGAGTGTTATAATGTTAGTCCCTATACAATAAAAAAGTCCAAGACCACATAGACATGAGTTGTAAACCTTATCTTTGATGAGGTGGTTTCATGATCCACTTATGAGTTGCTACTGATATATATATCTAGAATGGTATAGTAGATGTACTATAAATTTGGATCTTGTGATCAATACAATAACAATGGATGGCTAAAGGCCTTTTTCCGCCACTTTTCTTGTCTCATATTGCTTTCCTAATTCTTAACTGGGTATCAAAGCCATTGCTAGTGATATTAAGAGAGTTGAGATTTATTAAAGCATCTTGATTATTAAGAGCTCGATAACTCCTCATGGTATTCATCCAACAAAAATGGAGTTTGAGTTGAGATGATGGTGTCCACTGCCAAGTTTGAAGGAACAAGCAATCTCAATTTGCAATTTTGCATAGATGGTAATGAATAAAGGAAGACTGATAATAACATGTCGATATTCACAAAAATGGACCCTCTTGGTGCAATATTTATTTATTTTTTCATATAGATCTAGATGTGCTTAATTGAATTCCAACACTTTCTATGATTTAGTTTGTTGAATGTCTTGTAAGTTCTATCTTTTGCATATATAAATCATTGTAAGTCACTTTCGCAGGGCATAGTTTGAAATTTTGTTTTCGATCCTATCTGTCAAATATTTGATCTACACATCTCTCCAAGAAAATATAATAATCTCTCCAAGAAATACTTCCCATTGGATAATTTCACCATCACAACCATTCCAAAAAATATATAGGTATATGCAAATAAAATCACAGGAGGTTGTCATAGTTGTTAGAAATGTAGCAAGAAAGGCTAAATTTAACTTGTGCCTTAGTCAAATTTAGTAATTCAATTTTCCACATCAACAAGACAAATTGGATTGTAGTTAACTTGTGTGACACAGAATTTGTCTACTAGTTTACTCAGTAAATTTGAGTTATAGGCTAGAAGTAGAGTTATGCATGTAGTGATTGCTAAAATTTAGCAATCTAGTTCAGTTATTTTCAGTTTGACTCAGTTAAATGAGCTCAAGTAACTAACTGGGTCAGTTTAAGGCTAGTTGAGTAGTAGAACTATGGTTAACTCAGTGATCTCTCAGTTAAACTAGTTAATCATCCAAAGATAGACCAAGCATGCATGGAATTAAAATTTCCTAGTTGGAGTGGAGGAAAAGGCACATTGAAATTATCAATTATATACTAGTTGAATGTACAAGCTTGGAAGTTAAGCGGTGAATCATTCCTTGGGAATTGCGCAAGAAAATAGGATAAAATTCCTAATTTTTAGGATCTCATTTCCTCCAGGATTGCACAAAGAAACAGGAGAAATATGGGGCCTTGAATTGGCTAAGTGTTGGCCAGAGCAGGACAATTAGCAAGAGAACATGTTTATAGTGCAGGGTGTGCTTAAGATCTCAAGAAAGTCATTGTAATAGTTTCTCATTCTCGTCTGATTAATGAAAATTAGTGGGGTGGTTTTTCCCAGTTGGGTTACCCTATAAATAATTGTGGTATTGTGGTATTTTAATAGTTGCATGTGTTTTTAAATTGTGATTTCCATTCCGTAGAAAAATAGAGGAAATTTTTAATCTCTTGTTTTTAGTTTGAATACATTAGTAGTAACAAATTTATATTAATTTATACATGGTATCAGAGGGGAAATCACACTAGAAACCATTCAATATATCTTCTCCTTCATATATTTCGATTTGCAGATTCAGTGAAGCAATTTTCTTCTGTGCGGGAAAATGTCTTTCAACAGATTGAGATTGGAGTATGCCCTTGAGGGAACCTCTAATTTCATAGCCTGGAAGGATAGGGTGTAAGAAATACTCGATGATAATGGTGTGCTAGAATACACAAAAACTATAATTCCAAATCTAGCAACATCAGATGCACATCAATTATCCCAATGGAAGGAGGATACCGCAAAATCTAGGATGATCATCATGGAGGGTGTGAGAGACCACATAGTCTCCAATTTACATGGAACAAGGAAACTTCCTTTGCTATGTGGAAGACCCTCACTGAGCTATTTAAAAATAATATTGATGTCAGGAAATTGGCATTAAGGAACAAGTTCATAAACATCTGCATGCAGAAAGGATAAACCATTCCACATTACCTCTCCAGGCTCACTCAGTGTCGAGATGATCTTGGAGGAGTTGGAGAAAATATTCCCTCCAGAACTAGTGAGCCTAGCTCTCCTAGGCTTTCAAAAAACCTGGCATAGTTACCATGACTCTATAATGGAAGAGAAAAATTGCAAATTTGGAGAGACTCTAGTCCAATCTGGTGCAGGAATAAATTCAGCAGAAAACTAGAGATGGAGTAGCATCCAAATATGAGGAGGAAGATAATTTTTCCTTGGTTATAAAGGGAAAGAAAGGTAAGGGAAATAAGGCCCAAAACAAGCCAAATTCTAGGAAAAACAATGGGAAGAAGAATGAACTAAGAAATATAAAATGTTTTCGTTGCCATGAATTTTGGAACTATGTAACAAAGTGTCCACACAAGAAGCCTTTAGGAGGAGCAAGAGGTGAAGCACTTGCCTAAAAATTTGAATTAGACTTCACTCTGATTGCATATGTGATGAGAATTATAATGGGGAGTGTTTCGTATCTAGATTCAGTTGCCTCATTCCATATGACATTATGCAAATAATTCTTTAGTATCCTAGAGGAGAAGGATCTCCATATGCACATAGAACTTGGGGATGATAGGTGGTATAGTACCAAAGGAATTGGTACCATAACCTTTAAGAGGGATTCAAGCTCTCACCTTTATCTAAAATATGTCATGTATGTACCTAGGCTGAAGAAGAACTTGATATTTGTAGTTGTATAGGAGAATCGTGGCTATGATGTTTTTTCCAATAAAGATAAAGCCCTTCCGAGACATGTAGCTACTGGGCAGGTGAAACAAATTTGACTTTGAGTGAAGAATATCTACAAAATTAAGGTGGAAGCTTGAGCTGCACTAAGTAGAAAGGCAGGAGAAGTGAAAATTTGGGATTTTGGAGAACTCTAGCACAAGTGCATGGGACACTTACACCATGGGGCCTTGAATATCATGCAGCAAATTATCGTTGGTCTCCCGAAATGCATCCTTGACCAACATGATGTCTGCAAGGGATGCACAATGGGGAAATATGATCCAGTGGATTAGTAAAGTGCTCAAAATTCAAAGTATTAAAAAGTGCTCAAAACTGGTGCCAAACGTATATCTTGTCGCCCTTAATCCAATGCAACTTGAATCACTCAAAACCGATATCATTTGATCCTGGTATTGTGTTCTGATCGTTTTCCTAAACAACTAAAAATTTTGCAGTTTGGATGTAGCTACAATGACTGGGAAGTCTGTATGCTAATTAGGCAGGTTGACTGTATTTCTAGGACCAATGGCATGCTGCCAAGTGTCCTTTATGAATTGGTTCATTGCTGCTGTGAGTTGATAAGTTGATTGTTGTGTTATGTGGTCCAATGGATGGAGGCCATGTGGGTCAATGGAGGGCAGCCATGTGGCCTCCCAATGGTGCATTAAATTTTTTTATCGGTTGAACGGGCCTCACAGGAATCGAACGCGCGACCTATGGTCGGGCAACACCAAGCCTTATCACTCTGCCATCTGTGGATCTTAACCTATATGGGCATCATGTTATATTTAAATTTTAAATAAGTGGTGTTTGGGGGATGGGGTAGTGGTTAATCCCTGGTCCCCGGTCACCCCATACCCATGAGACCATAGGAAAGGGAATTGGGGGCTCGGGCTTAACCCAGACCCAAAGCCCCGGTTAATACAAAACAACCATAGTTCAGGAGTGGGGTTTGGTACACCCCCGGTTACAAACACTTGGGATGAATAAACCACAGAACCACGGAAACTCAAACCCACTTGAATGCAGGTTTATATGGGAGCAAGTTTAGATGGTTTTGTGTGGAGTTTTGAAACTTAACCACTTTGGCCATGAAACCAAACCACAGTCGGAGCACAATCAAAACAGTTGGCACGATCTCAGATCCAATGATGGAAAATAATGCATGTGGCCCAATCTCTCCGCTCTCAGGGGTTCATTGGAAATTTAAAACATGCGACATTTTACACCCAATTTGGGATGAATATCGGCAATTTTGGGTAAATTTGTTGCTGGACAGTTCCAGGAAAGGCATATTTGTAGGATGGCTAGCATGTCAGTGTAGTTTGTATATCAGTTAGCAACACAACTTCTCTAGAGCATAAATGTTTCAGGTTTTGGCCATATTGAGCCCAACAAGAGCCCAACTTGGGGTTTTTGACTATTTTGCAGCCATTGGATACATTATTTTTTCATTCTGAGGACTGAAAAATACATGTAATCACATATTTGAAATTTTATGAAAGAGGCCCAAAATTGGAAGCATGACTAGGAGATGTAGCCCAGGAGGGGTGAACTCCTTCATCCTTTTGTTGTCTTGTGTTACTATTTATGGTATTATTGTCTCTATTTTTATATGCTTTTGCAAATTGACTAATTTCCTAAAAGACATAAAAAATAAGTTGAAAATTTCATCAAACCTTCAAGTTTTCAAATACATATCAGTTTGGTATCAGAGCTTTGTTTATCTAGTTGTTTTGAAGGTTTAATTATGTTGCAAGCGTTTTCTAATGCTTACAAGGTTGAAGCTGAAAAGAGGATAACAAAAGCTTGTGGGAACAATTCCTCAAGCTAGTTTAAGGAGAGCACATCTACCTCAAGTTTCACCTCAAGCTCCACCCAAAGCCTCATCATTCATGGCACATGAAGGAGGCCTTGAAAATATGTCTCAGAATAAGAAGAATTTCAGAAAAAGCATTCTTTGAAATGACTAAAATGGTGAAATTTATTTATGGGAAAAGGAACTCAAGGTTGCAAGGAGAGAGCTCAAATCCTCCAAAGGGAAATGGAGGAAATGGAGACAAACCTCAAAAAGGGGATGGAGGAAATAGTGACAAACCACCTCTACCTCCACCTTTCTCTTCACCTTCATCTTCATCCTTATCTTCTTCTACATCAACCCCTTCAAAAACACCTCCACATTCTCCAAAGGGACATGGTAAAACTCCTTTGTTAAAAATTGACATAAAGTTTCAATTGCTTATGTATATTGGAAAGGTAAATACCGAGAAATTGGATAATTGGGTTCGTCAGCTTGAAGTGTATTGCAGGATACAAAGGATCAACGATGATGAGACCAAGATTCAACTTGCTTCTCTAAGGTTGCAAATTGCAACACTCATTTGGTGGGAAGCCAAAACTCAAGAGGATCTTAAGAAAATAGGTAAGATTATAACTTCTTGGAATTATTTTTTGGCCGCATTAAGAAGAAAATTTTATCCTTTAGCATACATGCAAAAATCTATAATGGATTGGAAAGACTTTAGGCAAGCAGAGTGTGAGAGTGTGCAAATTTATACCCAAGAGTTTAGAAGAAGAGCATTGATTTTGGGTGTATATTTATGATTTGAATATGGGAAAACTAGTTTTGTTGTGCTAGCTCCCTCATCAGTATTAAATAAATGTGTTTAGGATCGTCTCAAATTAGCAAGTTAAGAGAGGGTTAATATGTCAAGTTTTGTGTCTCTTTTATGAGTAATTCATTAAGTAAATTATCTATTAAAAGCACATGTACAACAAGTAAATTGCAGAGAAATAATACACAGAAAACACATTACACGGTAGCTAATAACGGAGTTCACCCCTCCTGGGCTACATCTCCATGGACTTGCTTCAATGGCTTGGCCCTCTTTGGATTAATGGTTAATTATCTGATTACATACACGTACAATGTTCCAATGTCTTTGCAACCTGCCCCATTGGATTCAGAAGACCCAAAATCCCCTAGGTAGCCTCTTCTGGCTCTGCAAATGGTCTTCAGGTGATCTAGACATGACCTCCTCTCTTGGTGGCCCTTGGCTTCTTTAATATTAAAAGTGAAAAAAACACTTACAGAAGTGTTCCTCTGCCCTTGAAACCTACACCATCATTCTCAGAGCATCCAAATCGTCTAGGATTGACTCTTTTAGAACCTAATTTGGTCGAAAAATGCTCCAGTTATGGCCTAACCAATTTTGGCATAGGAAACCTCCACTAAGTCTGGAGAAACTCGAGTTAACTCCGCCACATTTGGGAGTTCTGCCAGAAATGGCAGATTCTGCAAAATTCTCTGCCAGTTTAAGTGAATATTTATTAATTTTAAGTGGGAGTTAATTAGTGTTAAACAATTGTTTAGTGCTAAATGCGCGATTTAAACAAATCCGAATTAAAAATCGGATCAATGTGTTTTAAATGTGGGTTAAGGTTAATTAAACCACATTACAATTTAGCCTCCGCCATTTGCCTCTCCCTTTGGTTGTAGCCATGGTCTTGTGCGACCTAGGGCTGGCCCTTTTAACCCCCGCTGCATACCAGAACAATCTTTAAATTAAAGTTCGAACGCATAAATAATAAGACTTATGGTGCGGGCATAATGGTAGGGTTGTGCGTTGGTGTGGGGGAGGTCGCGAGGTTGAGCCTGACCTCCACCTTTCCACCACATAAAAAAAATTCCCCCCATATAAAAATGATTTTCAACCAAGAATTAATAATATTTCGGCCTTTAGGGGGCACGTGGCAGCCTTCGAGCTAGCCACGTGTCAGAATCCCATTGGTTCTCCACAAACCAACCATAAAATACCACATAGCCTAGAAATTTGGGCCAACCATATTTTGACACTTTTCAGCACTCTATTGGACAAAGAAAAACCAATTTTTTCCAGGAAATTGACCCCTTTGACCCTAGTTGACTTTTTGTTTAAATTCGCCTGTTTGGTCAAGCCAACAACATGCTCCAACTTTCACATACGGAGTTAGTTTTCGATGAAATGAAGTGCACCGGATTCCTGGTGACGAGATCTATCTAGCCATTCTGGTTTTGAGTGATTCTGAGCACTATGAATTTTTAGCAAATTTTTGCCCCTAATTCAGTTTCTGATCACTCCTTCCCACTGACAGGCTTTTGGACCCACAAAAGCTGGTTATCTGATGAGAGTTGAATACTCTTCTCTTTTTTCCAAGTTCTATCAACTTGATTCTACTTGGAAAAATCTCCATGACAACCACTTGGGCTCACTGGCATGCCTTGCCTTGCAAATGGATTGGAACTTCAACCAATTTCCTCCTTTCACTGCTGACCCAATCTAACACTTGTTGGCTGATTAAACACCTTGTTACACCAAAGTGATCCCTCAGTGCTTGGAAAAATAATTGATGTCCTTCTCACTGAGAATTTTGTTCCTCCTTTGCACAAAAATTCATTCAATACAAGCTTCTCCTTGGAAACCACTTTTCCAAGTTAAGCCCATCTGAGTGAAATACAACAATGAGTTCCAATATCAGTAATCAAAAGAAAAGAAATTAATATTCTTTTTATTCCACGGTTCCAAAGTCCACTTCTCGAAGAATGGATTCGCCATCTCTTTCGCTTCTTGGTGTCAACACATCAAATGGTCTACAATGGCTATTGTTTTGTTTGAAATTTTTTTTGGCATCTTGTCCCTATTTCCGCTTGTTGATTCCATCATCCTCCAGCATTGACATGTTGCTCATGTGATTTGAGAATGAAGGCTAATCATGAGCCTCCCGCTTAAGAGTGGACCTTCCAAAATTCTGAGACATTTTGTCACAAGAAAAACCATTAATCTGAAAAACACATCATGAAAGAAACATAATTTGACGACCTCTTTCTTTTGCTCCTTCAAAGAAACAAATGTCACATCAAGTGAATATTGCCATGTACTCTTACATCTTGGTGTACTAAACCATCGACCAAACACAAGTCGACAAAACATGCCTCTTCAAACAAATGACTCTCGAGTCAAACAAAAGCATGTACAACAACTTGATGATTCTTTTCTCAAAACAACAAGAGTTTCACATCTCATGAAACAATTCCTCAACATCTCCCTTTCATCATTGGAGACAAAATCAACTCTTCCAAGTCGATATGACATATAAGTTTTAATCAATCAACCAACACAAGTCGACACTCATGCATGTGCAAATGATTAACACTCTCAAGTTGACAACATACATGTTAAACAAAGCAATCAACCAACACAAGGCAATCACTCATGCATGTTAAAGCACAATGAAACTATAAAAAATTTCACTGTTTACACACAAACTCTCATGCATGTATAAAATTCTCAACTCTCTCTCAAGTACAATCATAAGTACAGGAATCCCATTGGTATGTACAAGTACTTAAAGAGTTGAAATGACCAAATTTAGACCCAATTCGACCTTTGGTAATGTTGCAGAAAATTTGGTCAACATACTCCACTTTCAAACACCTTCTTGGCGTAAACATGCAACATGCATTCTAGAGAAAATAAATGCATTCAATTGGCAAAGAAATGCTTCAATAAGGCAAGATTTTCATTAATCATCAAAATAAATGAAATACCTTAATTGGTTAAGAGATCTAACCATCTCTTTCCAAACCATTTCAATGGCACTTCTTTCAACTGCACTTCATCATGTGAATCATCCCGACCCACATAAATTATGGAATCCTCTTTTCCATTCTTTCCAATATCTCTCTCCACCTTCTTCAAATGTCGTGGATGACTTGTTGGATACAAAGTCCAACACTTGTCTACAAGATGACCCTAATTATGGCAATGAGTGCAAAATAATTGAATCTTCTTTTCAACATGGTTTCCATTATCTAATAGACCTTTGGTTTTCTGTCTCCTTTGTTTTGAAAGTTTCCTGTGTATGGCTATCTTCTTCCAACATCTTAAAATAGTATGGTTATTCAAACCACAAAAATAACATGTAAATTTTCACCAAATATTATGTGAAGATTTTCCATGTTTATCATAGTTAAAAGCAACTTGATTAAAAGTAGATTTATACCTTGCACATTCACCTTTGTCGCCTTCTTGAGGAGGTGAATTTGATGAGGTAGTGGCTCTCTTCAGAATACCAAAAATTGCTTCAATGAATTTAGAGATTTCAACATCCTCTTGCTTTCCATTTCCATTAGTTGCATGCTTATGAGAATCTTCTTGCAAAGTGGGTGTAAAACTTTTTCATTCCTCATGAACACAAACTTCAAAAACTTGAGGTAAGGAACGTGTAATGAAAGTCCTTCTTGGAACACATTCATGTGCCTCCTTGGCTTTGGAAAATTCTCCATCATGTTTTCCATAACCAAGACCCAAATACCTAGGCCATACCTCTTTTTCATGCACATACTTGGCTAGGGTTTCGTTTGCAATATGGAGCTGAGTCTCCATCTCATGCAACCTTTCAAGAAGCTCTTGCTTCTCCTTCTTCATGGAAATCAACTGATCTTGAAGTATAGTTCTCTCCTTCTTATCTTTATACATCTATTGCACCATATCTCTCATGTTGTAGAGCTTCTGCAACATCGCTTTATCAAAGAGTTTTTCTAAGGAAGATTGGTTAGAAACAATGCTTGATGAAGCTGCCATCACGCCTGTAATGCATAAACAGATTCTTTGCTGTGATTTGAGTATTGAGTCCTCAATATTGAACTTCTCTTCTCTTCAGCTTACACACATAAACTTGCCGCAGTTAAATTCTCCTTGCAGAAATACAAAACCAATAGCTAATTTTCTAGCTAACCTTGGAAAACCATATCTGAGCTAAATTGAGCTAAACTATGCTCTAATACCAACTTGATCTGAATATGGGAAAACTGGTTTTGCTGTGATAGCTCCCTCATCAATATTAAATAAATGTGTTTAGGATCGTCTACAATTAGCAAGTTAAGAGAGGGTTAATGTGTCAAGTTTTGTGTGTCTTTTATGAGTAGTTCATTAAGTAAATTAACTGTTAAAAACACATGTACAAAAAGTAAATTGCAGAGAAATAATACAAAACAAACACATTACACAATAGCTGATAACGGAGTTCACCCCTCCTGGGCTACATCTCCATGGACCTGCTTCTATGGCTTGGCCCTCTTTGTATTAATGGTCAATTCTATGATTACATGCACCTATGGTGCTCTAATGGCTTTTCAACTTGCCCCATTGGATTCAGAAGACCCAAAAACCCCTAGGTAACCTCTTCTGGCTCTGCAAATGGTCTTCAGGTGATCAAGACATGACCTCTTCTCCTAGTGGCCCTAGGCTTCTTTAATCTTCAAAGTGAAAAAAAAAACTTACATAAGTGCTCCTCTGCCTCTGCAACCTGAACCATTATGTGCAGAGCATCCAAATCATCTAGGATTGACTCTTTCTGAGCCTAATTTGGTTGAAAAATGCTCCAATTATGGCCTAAGAAATTTTGCCCTAGGCAACCTCCACTAAGTCTGGAGAAACTCTAGTTAACTCCGCCACATTTGGGAATTCCGCCGAAAATGGCAGACTCCGCCAACTTCTTCGCCAAGTTAAGTGCAGATTTATTAATGTTAAGTGGGATTTAATTAGTTTTAAAAAAAAATTTAGTGCGAAACACGCGGTTTAAACAAATATGAATTAAAAATCAGATTAACACCTTTTAGATGTGGGTTAAGGTTAATTAAACCGCATTACAATTTAACCTTTGCCATTTGCCTCCACTATTGGTCATAGTCGTGGTCTTGTGTGACCGAGGGCTGGGCCTTTGGGGCTGGCCCTTTTAACCCACACTGCATACCAAACCAATCTTTAAATTAAAGTCAGAACACATATATAATAAGACTTATGGCGCGGGCATAATGGTAAGGTTGTGCATTGGTGTTGGGGAGGTCACGGGGTCGAGCTCGAACTCCGCCCGTCCACAACATAAAAAAATTTCCCACCATATAAAAATGATTTTCAACCAATAATTAATAATGTTTAGGCCTTTGGGAGGCACGCGGAAACCTCCGGGCTAACCACATGTCTCATCCCATTGGTTCTCCACAAACCAACCATTAACTAGCACATACCCCAAAAATTTGGGCCAACCATATTTCAACACTTTTCAGCACTCTATTGGCCGAAGAAAAACCACTTTTGACTAGGAAATTGACCCCTTTGACCTTGTTTGACTTTTTTTAGAAAATTCACCTGTTTGGTCAAGCGGACAACATGCTCTAACTTTCACATATGGAGTCGGTTTTCGATGAAACAAAGTGCGCTAAATTTATAGAGAGGATATCTATCTCGTTGTTCTGGTTTGGATTGATTTTGAGCACTTTGAAAATTTAGCAAATTTTTTCCCCCAATTCAGTTTCTGATCAATTTATCCTCTCAAGACACTCTACTGATTAATTTTTTCCCCCAATTTAGCAAATTCCCCCCCCAATTATCATGTTTAACCCTACAAATCTAGATGAAGTTTGTGTACATGAAACTCATTCAAAAGCAAGAGGGAAGAATGTTCCTTAAGAGGGAAGCAAAAAGCCATTCAAGAGTGGACACAAAGGAAAAGGAAAAAAGAATGCTCATTCTTCCATCAATAAGAGAAAAAATCACATGAAAAAACTATTCAAAATAAGGCCATGATGAATACCATTGTTGGAAACTTCATCCTGAGATGAGACCCAAAAATTTTAACAACAAAGGAAAGAAAAATACTATTAAAAATACACAACATGATTTAGGATCTAATTCTAGAGATGAAACAAAGATCACAACCATGGGATTGAAAGGTAAGGACTATATTGCAAGTACTATTTCTTCTATTAACCTCAATGAAACTCAAAGTGATTGGGAAATAATAGAACTTTTCCATATTAGAGTTATCTAATTACATAACAAAATAGACACTTTGTTTGATAATGGATCACAAGGAAACCTCATTTCAGAAACCATTGTCAAGAAACTGAATTTAGAAACGATTCCTCATCCTAAACCTTATCCTTTAGGTTGGGTATGTGACAATGCAAAATTGCAAGTGACAAGAAAATGCAAAATGAAATTCGTTGTCACTGCAAAATTCATTGATGAGGTAGAACTTGATGTAGTTCCACTTGAGATGTGTGGTATTGTTTTGGGAAGCCCATATCTTTATGATAGGAAAGCCATATTTCGTTACCATGAGAAAAAGTATCATTTTTTTAAAGGTGGTTTTGAGTACATTGTTAGAGCACATCACAATAAATTAAATCTATATCTTGTGAATGTTGGACAAATGAAGAGGCTTGTTAATTCTAGCAAGAGTTTTGTGTTTTGATGATCAAAACCAAAAATGATGTTGATAATGAAGCCTTCTAAGGTTGTGATGCAAGGCTAAAATATGATTTGATTGAATTTGTTAACACTTATGATGAGATGTTTTGGGAGCCTAAAGGATTGCCTCTTAAAAGAGGAATCCAACATGAGATCCAACTACAACAATATTGTCCTCTTCCAAACATTGGCATCTACATGATGACAATCATGGAAAATGCAGAAATCAAGAAACAAATCCAAGAGTTTCTTGATAAAGGGGTCATCAAACCAAGCACATTGCCATGCAAGTTACCTATTGTTTTAGTGCCAAAGAAGGATGGTACATGGCGCATGCGTGTGGAATTTAGAGCATTGAACAAAATGACTGTAAAGAACCATTTACCTCTTCCTCGAATTGATGATTTACTTGATCAATTGAAATATGTTGTTTATTTCACTAAGTTAGACTTGAGGAGTGGATATCATCATATTAGGATTTTTGAACGAGACATTTGGAAAACAACCTTCAAGACAAAGCAAGGTTTGTTTGAGTTGTTGGTTATGCCATTTGGGATTTGTAATGCTCCTGCTACATTCATGCGAGTTATGAATGATTTTTTAAGGCATCTTCTATAGTTTACTTAGATGACATATTGATTTTCAAAAATACTTGTGAAGAGCATGTCAAGCATGTTAGGCAATTATTAGATGTCTTAAAGAAGGAATATTTGTTTTTAAGATGTCTAAACGCGAAAGTGGAAAAACTTATTTAGTCTAATTGGGTCATATTGTTGAAGGGGTTAAGTTGAAGATAGATCCCTCAAAGTTTGAAATAATTTTGAATTGGCCCAAACCCAAGACTGTGACAGGGGTTAAAAGTTTCTTGGGAGCAACCAAATATTGGAGAAAGTTAATTTATAAATTTTCTTCCATTGCAACTCCATTACATGCATTGACAAGTGTGAAATATGTTTCTCAGTGGGGAGGCAAACAACAGAAAGCCTTCAATACATTGAAATAAATAATCAATTCAACACCCATACTTATACTTCCAAACTTGAGACAATCATTTGAGATATAAACCGATGCAAGTGAATATGCCATGGGCATAGTCTTGATGCAACATGGTAATTCCATCTGTTTTCATTATGGAAATTTTAATGGTGTAGTAATTAAATATTCTACACATGACAAAGAATCATATGCTTTGGTGTAAAGTGTGAAAAAATGAAAACATTACTTGATGGGTAGAGAAACTGTATGTTACACGTTATTTTGTCACCATGACATTTGATTGTCAATATAGGTCTATCACTACTTATATTGTGCTCCCTTAGAAGTCAAAAAACCTAATGTTCCTAAACCAAGTCTTGGAATTGGAGAAAAGTTCATTAAAACCCTTAAAAGTATAACTTCGCACTTTTCCTAGCCTTTTCCTGTGGGTTCGCGGATACTTGTTCTATAGCATGTGGCAGCTCCCGCACATAATAAAACCTGCAGACCCTCGTAAAAAGTCAAATAAAGGAAAAATTAAGTTCTAGAAGCCCATCTGGTCGAATATTCTCCCAATTGGAAGCTTCTAGAGGCGCGACCAGTTCGAGCTTTATCCCTCCACTCATGGAGCTCTATCTCTCCACTCATGGAGCTTATCCCTTGGTCTATGGAGCTCAAATCCATTCATGAGAGGAATCCACCCCCCTATTCATGGAACTGAAACTGCCTCCATTTCCCTATAAATTGAGCTCATGTTTCAGTCTCAAGGGCAGACATACATGTTAGATGCTAAAGAAATTCTCAAGAGAGCATACTCTCTACACTAATTGTTGTTGGCATGAGAATGATCACACCCTTATGTCCATAACTCCATGGTGGTTCAAAGAGAGGAAGGCTTGTCAAACTAAAGGAGGAACAATTGTTCAAGACCCCGGGAGAAACTTGTACGACATCAAGGCATCAGGTTGTAAAGTTACTCTTTTCATACAAGATAATACATATGGATCTCTTTTTCTCATTGAGTTGTTCTTATGCTTATTTGAATAATTCAATACTTAAACTCCTTGATCACTAAGTTAGATTAGCTGTTCTTAATTATTATATGTTGTAGGTGCTTTTAATTCTTTTGTCTGTCTTTGATTGCAGGTTCTACTTACTGAAGAAGCCTCTTTGGAGAGACTGGATAAAAGACTGCACCGAACATTTGATTTCAAGGTAGGGGCATGTCATATTTATTTTTTTATAATAATTCTGAATTGCAAATAATCTAGAGAAAACGATTTACAAATGGATGTTTGTTTCTAGCTATTTGTAAAATACTAGGGAGATCACTCTTGTCCGCAAGAGGGATTAATCCAACTAACAAAATGGCGACTCCACTGGGGAATAGAAATTAAATTTCCTTTTTAATTTTCAATTTGAATTTTAAGAGTTTTCTAATTTTGATTTGTCTGAGATTGGGTTGGGTAGATAACTTTTAAGAACTCCTGAAAAGCAAAGCTGAATATTTATATTTTCTATACTTTTCTTTTCCTTTGCAGTTTTCATTTGAAAACAATGCGACAGCCTATGCAACTTTTAGTTCAGAATAGTGCGGTACCAGTCTGTTCTCCATTAGAACCTGTGGACCTGTGGAAAATTTTTGAAAAATTTAAAATTCTCTTTTTAGGAGCCAGATTACCTGATTCTTTATGTTTTCCCCAGTCTACCTTAGCTGTCAAATCTTATGTATGAATTTATTTTCAACAAATTTTGTGTTTGTGTGATTTCTCATCCAATTTGCATTTTATGAGTGAGTGTTTGCCCTACTTTCTTGTTGCTCTATACAAGATACCTTCATTTACCTCAGCTTATTGGTATGATGTTGTTCTCTTTCTGAGTCATTAAGATCATTTCAAACCTTACTTTTATGAAAATTGATTTCATTTTCATTTGCAAATTTGAAAGAGAATTTTAGCTTACTAAGGCCTGATTTTCACACCAAACCATTTTTGGATGTTTTCATTTCTGCTGAGATAAGTAGAAATTCTTCTTGGTTCGATCACAAGCTAGGAGAAAATGTCCTCAAAATTTCTAGGTAGACTTCAAAATTAGAGTTTTTCCTTTGATTTGAAATTTATGTTTTTAGAGTTTTAGATACTTTTTTCTTTTTGGAAATAGTTTTTTTAATGATTTTTAGTTTATGATCTGATTGATAAAAGAATTTCATTTTGAATAGTAATAGATCATTTTTGCAAAATTGAGTTCTCAAAGAAATCATCTTCTTTTCGAAGATTTTGTTTATGAATGAAAGAATTGGTGCTTTGAAAGTTGTTAAATCTCTCATCTTTCCCTTAAACAAGATTGATTGAAAAGAAAAGAGTTGCACTTCTCATTTAGATGCATTTAGCGTATTTTTGATTCAGGTCATAAAAATCATTGAAGTTTCACTTCCATTCCTTCTGTCTTAACTAACAACCAAATTAAAAACAACGCTTTAATAAAATTAATCTAGATATTTTACATTTTCTAGGGCACTTTTCCACCAACATAGCTTAGGCTAGTGTCTTGGAACAGGTTGTAATTAAAATTCCAAGATAGTTCAAACAAACAAGTAGTAATCTTGCGGTAGGAAAATCCAATTGTAGCATTTGTGCTCTGGGAAGCTCTTCTTAAAAGAGTCAACCACGAGATCATGTCAGAACCAGTGAGGTAATCATACCTATCTCATTGGGAAAGATAACATATGTGCACGTATTAAAAATGGTAAACCTCAAATAGACCATTGTAGAGGAACCTGGGGTCACTTGTTGGTAAACCTTGGATGATATCAAGGAGCCTTCAAGGGGATTGAGCTTGTTACTTTGCCCTTGCATGTATATCGGATCATAGACTGTTCCCCTAAGTAAATGTGTTCCCGTTGGTGACCTTAGTGACTATAAAATTTAGGTTTTTTTCCCAAGGTGACGGTGGAGGGAAGGTCCCACTGTACCTGGAGCAGACGTCGACTAGACTCACTTGGACTTTTCGGAGGGTACTCTTCATTTAGAGATGGAATAAGTGGAGAGAATTGCACTAGAATGTTTCATTAAGCAGGTTGTCGGGGTAACTATTCCAACTGCCATTTCCACATTAGAATTCTATGATGTTGGATTTCACCACCAAATAATGTTTTTAGTGTGGAAATCTACTGTTTGTGTGTGGATTGATGTCTTAGATTTTGTAGGCATGTGATCAATTTGATTGTTTCCTTAGAGTCTTTAGGATATTTTTTTGAAATTTTCTTTGATTTCGTGTGCTAAATTTTTAATCGTGGCTGAATTACCTAGAAAATCACGTAGAAGGTAGGGGAAACCCCCTAAGTACACACCAAGCCAGTTAGAAAAGCTTAAATCTGAGAAAGGGAACCCATCAGGGACTGGATCAACTGAACATGAGGAAACATCAGTAATTATACATCCTGATTACAAAGTAGATCTACCTCAAACAACATAAAGTTCTCAAAGGAAAATATCAATTTCTGAACTAGTTGAACTTGCTTCCACAACTAGTGAATTATCAGCTATTGAGCCTGAAATTTATGAACTAGAAATTGAACCTGCTACATTTGAGCTTGCTTTAGAGTTCATCGCTCCAACCCCTGGTCGTCCTCATTCACCGAGAGTGAAGTTTCGCATCATTGCGAACCTTCCTCCTAGCCTCATTAGCATTGAAGAAATTACTGACACATAAGAAGAAGTTAATCTTCCTTCACATCAAGAGTCTTTATATCTTAGGCCAAGTGAATAGATTTACTATTATAGCCCTTTCAAACAAGATCCTTGGAATTCTCAGTTAATGAAATTTCTACACAATTCTGGTCTAAACTATTCGCCACCTCGAATTCCTTTTTACGCTATACCAAGAGGTAATTACAGACCTTCATTCAACATGTCTGGTGAGTCATCCAAGTTTCTGCATCACGAGAATCATATTTTTATGGTGGTCCGTCTGTTCCTCCAGGGTACCAGTCACTTTCTGGTACTTTCTCAGGAGTAGCTCCTTCTCCCGAAAAACTTATACAATCACCTGGTCCAAATGAATCACATACCGAAAATTTGAACACAGAACAAGTTTACATGATGTCTAGAAACATTCCTAACCCTGCCCTCAAAGTAGTAATTTATCGCCTGGGGTGCATCCTCAATGTAGTAATTTACCACCTGGGGGGAAACCTCAAGGACAATACACACCTCAAGGACAATACATACTGTAAGGACAATACACACCTCAAGGAGAGTACATACCTCAAAGCTAGTATATACCTCAAGGAAAATATCAACCTCAAGGGCATTACTCTATTCAGGGCCCGCAAACTCTTCAAGGACAATACCCTATACCAGGGCAACAGTCTTTCCAAGGACAACATCATCCCTTAGGGCCGCAGTTTTATTAGGAAAAACAATTGTTTCAGGGAGGGCAATCTTTTAGTGGGAATTATCTAGCCAACTATCAAACATACGTTCCAAATTATCAACCTGGTTATGGTCCATCTTACGCAACAAAACCTTCAATGGGAGCTCCATATCGTGGAGTAAAAACGGTGTGGAATCCAACACCAAATCAAAATAATTTGCAACCTAACGTGAAATTACCTTATAATCAACCTGGTCAACCAATTGGTTACAGTCAAATACAACAACCTGTCCAACCTACGCTTCAATTTATACCACAGGTATTGGCACCTAGTAATGTTAAGCAGCCTGGTCCAAGTACACCTAGAACTCCACCTCAAACTACTGCACCAACTTTTGTTCAGCCTACCACACCTATCCTTGGATTCTGCAGTCCCTATTTCTACAGCCCCTCAAGTATCACAACAAATTCCTCCAGTCATTGCACAACAACCTGGACCCACAGTTCAGATCACTGTTCAGATGCCTGTGGGACAACCTGGTACAAGTACAATTGTAACAATCCAACCTCATTTTTTTTATTAACCATATCAAGGGCAGTATCAATATAGACCTATAGCACAAAATCTAGTATACCAACATCGACCGTACCCTGGTTACACGTATCAGATACTAGCTCAACCTCAATATGGTCCGACCAACCTTGGTTATCCGAGAGGCATTCCAATCCCAAATGCACAGGCTATTCCAGGTTATCCTGGATATCCTCCTCCTGGTACTGGTATATTTCCACAAGGTTATCAATTTTCTCAGCAAGACCCTAACCATCGGTTACCATTCATAGCAACTTTGGATTTAGCCGATTTGTCATGCCTAACGAATGATCTGATTTATTATCTTTTGTATTGGCCTCCAATGCCGAATAAGTTACCCAGTGATATTCCTAAGTTCGAAGGTAAATAAGGAGAATACCCCTCAAACCATGTCATGACTTACCACCTCTGGTGCCATCCAACTCTTTAATCGATGATTCCATTCGATTAAGACTATTTCAGAGAATACTAATAGGCTTGGCTGCAAAATGGTATATTGAACTACCACGTGGCTCATTTAATAATTTCAATGCATTAGCAACAACTTTCTTAACACACTTTCAGTTGCCAATCCGATACGACAATGATACGAATCTCTTGACTTCATTAAAACAATCTACGTCTACGTACATATCATATCACATACATGAATGGAGACGTAGAAGACGTTTAATGAAAGTTTTTATTTCAGATCAGATCTTGGAAGAATGGTTTATCAAATCATGGCTTCTAAAGATCACTGAAGATGTGGCTAAGGGAGGGGTTGTTACGGAAGAACAGGTCATTTCTCAATCTCAGTACTTAGACCTTGTACATACACAGTTTGGTACATTATATGAAAAAATTCCTGACTTACCACGTCCTGGTCAAATCACTGCAACTCCTTAAGGTTCTCATGCTGTAGATGGTGTAGTTGGTTTTGTTAGCACTAATAAGAGTAAGAAGAAGTCCTCAAAAACTACTTCTCCTATCATAACTTTACCAGATTCACCAAAAGGAGATTCTTCCCTTCAAACTTCTGCCGACATTCATGTTGTAGACTCATCTACAGCTAAATCTAAAACCGGTAATAAGAAGAAAGGAAAGAATAAAATCAAACAAAATTCATCCACCAAAGAGAAAACTGAAAAGAATGAACCATCTGATTATAAGCGGAAACCTTGTTATCCTTGTCTTATCTGTGACGAGGATCACTTTACCAAAGGGTGCCCACATCGGTCCGAGGTATCTAAATTCATCAAAGTTTCACCCACACCCGCTGTCTTGAAGGATCCTTTTCCCACTCAAGTTAGAAAAATGATAGGATCTTCTTCAAATTCATCAGCAGATATTTTAATGATATCTGAGGTTATGGTTGCGACGCGATCACAAGATTATGGAAGTAAAAATCCTGTAACTAGTAAAGAGACAAATAATTCTAGTCAAACACCAACTATCTCTCCTTCGATTTCCGATCCACTTCATATCGAGAAACCTAATTCTTATCTAGTGATTAAACTGCTTGCTAAAGGTGTACTTCAAAAATCATCTTTCAATCCACATGCAAGAGCTGCTCAGAATTACAAAATTGTTGAAGACTTAGCAATATCCCCTTCAGCAATGTCGGCCTTAGAAGTTCTACAATCATGTCTAGCACAAAAGAAATTACTCTTATCAGCTATCGAAGCTATAAATCCTCAGGATTCTAACCTCATGGTCTTTGAACTAGAAAATTTTACACCGAGACTCCCTCATCAGATGGCTTTTCAGATTCCAATATTAGTAAAAAACATATGAGTTTTTTGTACTGTAATTGATGAGGGGGCATCTATGTGCATAATGTCGTTAAATTGTTTGAAAACTCTGGGTTCTCCAACACTTAACCAATCACCGACAATCCTTAAAGCCTTTGATGGAAGAGGATTTCATCTATACGAAATACTCCAGGATCTACCTATAGAAGTAGAAGGTAAAACCATTAATCTAGATGTGGAAGTTGTTGATGCCCCTCTGGATTACAAACTTCTTTTGGGTCGTAGTTGGTCTTATGCCATGACTGCTGCCGTTTCATCCATCTTTCGGTTAATCATGTTTCCTCATAAAGGGAAGATTGTAAAAATCGATCAGTTGTCATATTATTCGTCCGACCTTGCTTCTACAGATAGTATCCGACATGTTGGAAAATCAACTGTCCCATATGAATATGTTGGTGTAGGTTTAGTAAAGGACTCTGCTCTGATGGGAACTTTCTCTATGCCTCCACCCAACGTACCGCGTACAATATTGAAGAATATAGCGCAGTAATTGAGTTATTACTAATGCCATTTCATTTGGTATTCGACATTTGATCATTAGATTGGATTCAAAACTCATTGTATTACATTTAAACAGGGTATATGCAATTAAAAATCCACTGTTATTGAGATTATTTTTGAAGGTTCGTCTCTTGGAACGACAGTTTTATTACATCGAATATCAAAATATTTCAAGAAATTTAAACAAATTGGCCGATGCATTAGCTAATCATGTTCTAAATATAAATTTGCAACATAATTTAAAATAGTAAACCAAAACAACATTCAATACATGTTGAACAATATACTCAGAGAAAGTAGTAATATCATAGATAGGTTTGTTTTCAAAATATTACATCGTCTATAATCATAGGTTCAAACACCTTATGATCTAGTAGATACTGATACAAAAAACAAAACATGTCAATCCACAATGATCATCCACTATCCGTGATGATGATCATGATAATAGACTATGGCACGTGCCACCTTGCGCAGGAATCTCCTAAACTATCCTGGAACACCTGTAACATGTCTCTAAAGTTGGAGAGGAATGTCATCTTTCCTTGTCTCGGGAATATCTATGGTTAACCTCTCCAAGTTGTGTTCCATATCAGTTAGGATCTCTGTTGCCTGATCCTATGGTGGTGCTATAGGCTTTTCTTGCCGCCTATCAAAGCAATGGAGTGTAGCTGGTCGCCATGGACCAACATCTACATCTAAATATTGTTATCAGTATTGGATGATAAAAAATAAATAAAAATTAGATTAAAAACATCAAAATAGTTCGCTTACCTGATTCGTCCCATTGTGCCCCTAGAGGAAAATACATCTAGGGATCACCTCTGAAATCTATACTTGCATTAGGGAAGTCTTCAATTGTGAAGACTTGGTTCCTTAGCCACATCAAGTATGCCGAAGTGAACCGAACTAATGAATTGCCATCGCCACCATGGCGGGCCATTAATGCAACCCAACGTATCATCCAAGGTTCTCAAGGTTCCCTACGATCTACTGGAATAAGCTGAGGGACGAGAAGCGAGATTCTCTCCAACGCAAAAGAAATCAAAATGGAGCCATAACCAAAGTTTTTTAATTTTTCATTCTTTGCTATGGTTAGTTAGCCTTTCATGTTGGCCAATACCCCTTCGCACCAGCTGAATATGGTGCCTCTGAAACACTCTACTGCAGTTTGCATTTGAGATTTAGTGGTTACATGTGGAGCCACACTTCCACACAATCTGGTTACCGTGAATGCAATCACTTTGAGATCTAATCGCAAGATAGTTTTATGTCTATGAGATTATCATTTGGATCTGCCTCATCACTACAAAATTGTTGTTTGTTGCTAGCAATGGGTATGTCACCCTATCTAGCCCCAAACAAGGATATATTTTCTCCTCTTTGGGAAAATCCAGTGAGGAAATAGATATCCTCGAGCTTGATTTCAAGCCGATGGTCACGAATTATAAATCATTGATCTTGAACTTCCCATGTATTTACTGACCATGTCATCAGCTCTACTTGTGCTTTCATACCTTGGATCACCCATAACTTATATAAACCACAATTTTTTAGCACACGCATTGTTTTAGGATCATTCATGGCTTCATTTTCTATAGCCTCATGCTCACGTTCTCTCCACTCTAACATGGTGGAATAGCCTACAAATAAACACATTTGAAAGTTAGAAACCATTGGAGTGTAAAAATTTAATCATTTTTAAGAGAATTTGTAAATTTTGAAACGATCACGGTGCCTCCGCAGTTTTTGTGAGGAGACAGCGCAGACGTCTGCACGGGCTCTACACAAAAACCGCGGTAGCTCGATAATTTTCTTTTTATAAAATTATCGGGGTCCACAGGTAGCGCGCATGACCTGCAGACCCCCGAGAGCGCATTTTTTAATACAAATTCCTCCCAAAAAATGAAATTAAAGTTAAAAAAAGAGAATTCAAATGGATAGAAATGAAGAAGATGAGGTGGATTACCCATTTCTGACAAATCATGGAATGAACAGTTGGTTCTCCCGATATTAGCTCTGGAACTTTTTTGCCAAAAGCTCTCAATTCACTGCTCTGAAGACAAAAGGTGAAAATGATTTTGTTTAACTCCTTTTTATAGTTTTTGAATGAATAAAATACTATATTTTATTTTTTTTCACTCTAAAAGGATATTTCTCAATATTTTTACTTCTTAGAAATAGGTATGTGTAATATTTTTAGTTTTTGTGTAGGATACAAGATTTTTTGGTGAAAATAATTATTTTTCTACTGAGTATACTTTTATCACTTTTTTGGGCTCTTGAAAATTACAAAAAAGCAAAACCCTGGAGTTCTATTTTAAGCCCTTTTCAGACTCTCTAAATATGAAAAGATTTCTGAGTACTTGACTATTCTAACTCGTGAAAGGAAATGAACAGTCGTCCCTTCAGTATAAGTTTACCCCTTTTTCGGACTAAAATAGACTATTTACGAAAAAGGTATACATTAACTAATCATGGTCAATAGAGTTCTCTCCTATATTATTTTATCCTTTTTCAATCTTGAGAGACTAAATTTACAAAAAATTACAACCATAGATTTTACTTATGTTTTTCTTCTGACTCGCTAAAACTGAAAAACATTGAGTTTCTCCTATACTGAACTTGTTAAAATTTAACAGTGAAGGAACTGTCGATTACAAACAAGATTGAACCACTCCTTCTTAGGGTTCAATTTTAATACTAAGATGGACTCATCCGAAGGATGAGCTTACAAAAACAAGAAAATGTTATCCTCCTCAAGCTTGTTAAAAATAAAGAGGTAATTACCAGTAATGGTGGGGGAAAAAGAGAGAAAAAGAATCCAGCTATCACCCTTGTTTAAAAAGCAATATACCACTCTTGAACAAGACAGTTTGTCACACGTACCTAGGTTGAGAAATTCTTTGTATAATAGTTAATAAAACCACATTGAACGTCTTCAGCCGGTTTCTGGGTATTAGCTTTAGGTAAATTATTACCAAACCATTTGCAATGTCATTATGTGTTCAAGAGACAGTTCAAATAAACAATTCATTACAAACATTTGTCTCCATTTGAGTTGACCATCCCCGAGTCAGTCCTTGCAAATATCTCTTCAAAAAATGATCTAATGGTTTCATGTCATGGGATTTCCTACGACGGATCACTTTCTATCGACGACAGATCATCATCTAGGAAGTTGATCTAGAATCCAATCAGTACCTTGGAATCTGCATACCCTAATGGCAGGTTTCTTGCCTTCGACGACAAGTTACATAATTGACCTTCAATCGAATGATTCTATGAAGTGTTCAACTGAAAATCATTCATTCATACTTCATGGATTGTACTAAGTAATTTTAGAGCCATTGTCATTATTGGTGGTTTCTCTCACGCTTGTTAACGGTTCACATCATTGAATGGTAATCAAGTGGTTTCTACCATGTTTGACTTCGACACAATCAATCACATGACTAGAATCATACTAGTTAGGGAAGAGGAAATCAAGACCCTAGATCTAGTTTCCACCATCCAGGCTGAAAGGAGTTTTATTATTCATGATACAATAAACTATGACAGATGGTTGCGCCCATGATGTGTCTACTATTGATGTAATATTAAAATCATATCTATACCAGAACATTTAGTTAGTTTTGATCTGAGTATGGGAATGCCTACCTCAGCGATGATATATATATATATGTGCTTGCATTAAATGTTTTTACAGGTTTTCGACCAGTGTGTCCGCAATCCAATCCTCAGAATGATAAAGCACTTCACTCTTCAGAACAACCTCAGACTTTGCACTTTAGGGGGCAATTTGTTACACATTATTTTTTCACCATGAAATTTGACCGTCAATATAGGTCTATCACTACTGATATTTTTCTCCCTTAGAAGTCAAAAAACCTAATGTTCCTAAACCAAGTCTTGGAATTGGAGAAAAGTTTATTAAAACCCTTAAAAGTCTAAATCTGCACTTTTCCTAGCCTTTTCCCAGGGGTTTGCGGATACTTGCTCTATAGCCTGCGACAGCTCCCACACATTCTGCTAATAAAACCTGTAGACCCTCGTAAAAAGTCAAATAAAGGAAAAAGTAAGTTCTAGAAGCCCAGCTGGGCGATATTCTCCCAACTAGAAGCTTTTAGAGGTGCAATCAGTTCAAGATTTATCCCTCCACTCATGGAGCTCTATCTCTCCACTCATGGAGCTTATTCCTTGGTCTATGGAGCTCAAATCCCTTCATGAGAGGAATCCATCCCCCTCTTCATGGAACTAAACTGTCTCCATCTCTCTATAAATTGAGCTCATGTTTCAGTCTCAAGGGTAGACATACATGTTAGTTGCTGAAGAAATTCTCAAGAGAGCATACTCTCTACACTAGTTGTTGTTGGCATGAGAATGATCACACCCTTATGTACATAACTCCATGGTGGTTAAAATATAGGAGGGCTTGTCAAAATGAAGGAGGAACGATTGTTCAAGACCCCGGGAGAAACTTGTACGACATCAAGGCATTAGGCTATAAAGTTACTCTTTTCATACAAGATAATAAATATGGATCTCATTTTCTCATTGAGTTTTTCTTAGGCTTATTTGAATAATTCAATACTTAGACTCCTTGATCACTAAGTTATATTAGCCGTTCTTAATTATTATATGTTGCAGGTGCTTTTAATTATTTTGTCTATCTTTGACTACAAGTTCTACTTACTGAAGAAGCCTCTTTGGAGCGACTGGATAAAATACTGCATCGAAAATTGGATTTCAAGGTAGGGGCATGTCCTCTTTCTTTGTTTATAATAATTCTGAATTGCAAATAATCTAGAGAAAATTATTTACAAATGGATGTTTGTTTCTAGCTATTCATAGAATACTAGGGAGACCGCTCTTGTCCGCAAGAGGGATTAATCCGCATAACACTATCGTTCACACTGATCATCAACCGTTGGAATACTTGCAATCACAATCCAAGCTACAACAAGTGAGGCACTTCAGATGGATGGCTTTCTTACAAAAATTCCACTTGGTGATAAGGTATAATAAAGGTATCTATAACAATGTTGTCGATATGCTATCTAGGCCAATTGTTAGTGCATCCATTATTCTTAAGCATAATTATATCATGCATGAGATCTATGTTGAGAAGTATGCTTTAGATGAGGATTTTAAGGATGTATATGCAAATTTATGTCAAGGTAACCAAGTAGATGAATTAGATTATCATGTGCATGATAAATTGTTGTATCATCTTGGCAAGCTATGTATTCCACAAGGAGAAAGATTCAACATCATAAGGGAAGTGCATACTTCTCTTATTGTTGGTCATTTTAGTGTAGGCAAGACAATGGAACAATTACAAAGGTATTGTTCATGGCCTCGTATGATTGAAAGTGTTTCACGATATGTATGAGGATGTTCTTTATGTGCTGTTAGTAAGCCTAGAAATAGAAATTTGGGATTGTATACTCCACTTCTTGTTCCTTCCCATCAGGAAAGTTTTTCTATGGATTTTGTGGGAGATCTACCTATGTATAGGAAAGTTCATAATTATATTTATGTAGTTATGGACTATTGCAACAAAATGTGTATTTTAATGCCTTATACCAAGCAGGCAACAATTGAACAGACTACACAGTTGTTCTTTCAAAATGTATGGTGCATTTTGGGTTTCCCACATCCATTATTTCTTATCGAAATCATTTCTGTGTCAGGAAATTTTTGTCAAGCTTATGGGGACTCATGGAAACCAAATTGAAAAAGAGCACAACAAGAGCAAAACATTCCATCCACAAATAGATGGACAAACAAAAGTGGTGAACACAACAATAATACATATTCTTTGTGGTTATTGTAACAAGCATCCTAAGTTGTGGGATGAACATTTGCACTACATTCAACATGTTTTCAACTGGGCCAAGCATTCATTGACTCAAACATCTCCATTTGAGGCATGCTTGGGATAGTTACCAATATCTCCTTCAGATTTTATCTTTGGGAAAGATGTTGCTATTGATGGGCATAGTGAAATAGATAAGGAAAAAATATTCATTGAACAAGTTCAATTGGTGCATTAGATGGTTCAAGAACAGTTGGAAAAGAGTCAAGCCAAGTACAAGACAATACATGATATGGTCCATTCAAGATTTTAGAAAAGATTGGTTATAAAGCCTTTAAGTTAGATTTTCCTCCATATATGCAAATCTATGCAGTTGTTAATGTTGAAAATTTGAGATTATATGAGCCTTCTTTTCTTTACGATCAATGAGAGAATGTTCAACTTCCTTCAATTGAATATTTCTCTCTTGAATATCTTGATGAATTGCAACAAGACACCATCCTTTACAGGAAAACAAGAACTTCAAAATGAGGGAGCGTGGATTACCTTCATGTGGGCCTCAAAGGGAAAAATCAAAACAAAGCCAAATGGATTGAGTTTGGAAGGGTGTGGGAACTATACCCTCATTTGTTTGTTGACTGAAAATGATATTTTGGAGGTCAAAAAGCTTCCAGTGGGGAGGAATGATCCAGTGGATTAGGAAATTGCTCAAAATTCAAAGTGTTCAAAAGTGCAGGAAATCAATTCCAAAACGTAGATCACGTCCCTTGACTCCAACACAACTTGAATCGCTCAAAACCAATACCGCATGCTCTCAATATCGTGTTCTAATTATTTTCCTAAACAACTAAAAATTTTGCAAGTTGGATGCAGGTACACTGACTAGGTATTTTGTATGATGACTGGGCAGGTTGATTATATTTCTAAGACCAATGGCATGCTTCCAAGTGTCCTCTTCAAATTGGTTCATTCTACTGTGATTTGATTGGTTGATTGTTGTGTTATGTAGTCTAATGAATGGAGGCCACGGGAGCCAATGGAGGGAAACCACGTGGCCTCCCAACTGTGCATTAAAATTTTCTTATGGGTCGAATGGGCCTCAAGGGAATCGAATGTGTGACCTATGGTCGGACAACATAAAGCCTTACCGCTCTGCCATCAGTGGATATTAACTTCTATGGGCGCTATGTTCCATTTAAAGTTTAATTGTATGGTGTTTACGGGATGGGGTTAGGGTTAAGCCCTGGTCCCTGATCACCCCATACCCACAAGACCACAAGGGCACTAGGGGATTGGGCTTAACCCCAGCCTAAAGTCCCAGTTAATACAAAATAACTACATTTTTGGAGTGGGGTTTGGTACACCCCTAGTTACAAACACCAATCCACAGTTGCAGTGTGGGTTGACTAAACCACAGAACCACGGAAAATCAACCCCACTCGAGCGTAGATTTATACAGGAGAAAGGTTAGACAATTTGGCATGGAGTTTTGAAACTCGACCATGGTGACCATGAAACCAAACCGTAGTCGGAGCATAGTTAAAAATTTGGCCCTACCCCAAATCTAATGGCAAGAAATAAAAAACATGGCCCAACCTCTTCGCTCTCGAGGGATGATTGGACATTTAAAATAGGTGACATTTTGCACCCAATCCGGCACGAATCTCGTCGGCACCACTCGAATTCATAACTCGATGATTCCGGAAAAGGTGGATTCGTAGGATGGTTAGTAGGCCAGTATAGTTTGTAGATCAGTTAGCAACAAAACTTCTCTAGAGCATAACTTCTTCAGTTTTTGGCAAAATTGAGCCCAACAAGAGCTCAACTTTGGTTTTTTCACAGTTCTGGAGCCTTTAGAGACATTATTTTTGCATTCTAAGCACTGAAAATACATATAACCACATATTCTAGTATTTTATGAAAGAGGCCCAAAATTTGAAAGCTAGACCAAGAGATGTTTCCCAAGAGGGGTGAACTCCATCATTTTGTTGTCTTGTATTATTGTTTATTGTATTATTGTCTCTGTTTTTATGCTGCAAATTAGTTAAAAACCATTAATTTATGTGCTTATTCAAATTGACTAATTTCCTAAAAGATGTAAAAATTAACTTGGATATTTTATCAAACCTTCAATTTTTCAAATACAGATCAAAATATGTCAAATCCACCTTCCAGGGTCGAGAAAGAAGAGTTGGAGCATATTATAGCGAGTCCATTATTATGTATGTGGACCATTTTCTACAACCTCTACAACAAAACATAGGTATTGTGTAATTTTTGTTGATGACCTTTCAAGAAAATGCAAGATCTTCTTCATGCATAATAAGGATGAAGCTTTCTAAAAAAGTGTTGAGTTCAAAGCATTGGTTGAAAATGAGATTGGTCATAACTGAAAGCCCTGAGAAGTGATAATGGAGGAGAATTTATATCTAACACCTTCAAGGAATTTTTTCAGATTACACCCCATAACCCACAACAAAATGGGGTGGCTGAGAGGAAGAACAAAAGCATAGTTGGAGCAACAAGAGCCATGTTGCATGATCAAAGGCTCCCATTACATCTACGGGAAGAAGCATGCAACAACACAATTTATTTGTAGAACAAGAGCCCTCATAAAATAATTGGCATGATCACACTCGAAGAAGCTTTCTCTAGGAGGAATACAGATGTATCTCATTTCATAGTTTTTGGAGCTACTTTGTATTGTCACGTCTCCAAGGATAGCAAGAATAAAATTGAGCCTACAGAGACACCACATAACTATAACGTCTATTTTCCCTCACTCAGGGTGACAGTAGTGAGAAGAGATGTCAAATTTGATGAGGAAAAGGCTATGAGATTCTCTCTAGAGTGAGAATTGAGTATCCCACTAGAGGAGGAGTTGTTAGTTCCTAAGGAGGAGCCTCAGGTGGAGATTCAAGAGGTTTTGCAACAACTACATGTAGATTAGAATAGAAGAGGCCAAGTGGAGGCATCCACTCAACCATAATCCTTCAAAGAAGAGAGGAAGAGAAATTGAGAAGCCAACATATTGGTATAGGATGCACGGGAGCATGTGGGAGCTCCTACATCTCAGCATAGGAAGAGGATGTCACCAAACAAGTACACTGGGTATATGGCTCTCATGATAGAACTCATTGAGATAAAGCCTTCTTGATTTGAAAAAGTAGTTTCTCAACCATTATGGGTTGATGCCATGGTGGAGGAGTATGGCTCCATCATGAAGAACAAATTATTGGAGCTGGTGTCAAGACCAAAGAACAAGTCAGTGGTTGGTTTTGTTATCACCACCCAAAATTTTCAAAAAAATAACTTGAAGTGTGTCAATTTTGTAAGTAGATTGGTTAGGAGCATAGTATCATGAAATGATAAATTTTATGATATGGTATAAGTTTTTAGGATTGCTTTAAGTTGTTATAGGATGTATTCAAGTCATGTCAAAAGGGTAAATCTAAATTAGATACTTTAATTAACCAACTATGTCAAATCTGGCCACTTGTCAGAATTTTCCTCTGTCCATAGCGTTTTTAGTACAAACTAATAGATTTCGCTACGGAAACACCTAGTAAGTCCATAGCGAATCTGACACTTGTTAAACTAAATTCGCTACGAAATCATGTTTTCCTGCAATGGTTTCTGCAAACTGATGAGTTGTCAAACTTTGAGTGTTTCGAGGTCATGCTGTCAGAATAGGGTCATCATTGAAAGGTTTTGAGAACGTTTAGGAATCAATTACCATTTTCTTATGAATTTCATCCCATTTTTTCCTAATTTACCCCTCATTCCTCACACTTTCTCTTTCATTCTTGTAAGCTATTGCTTAAGCAGTTCGTTGTCATTGTTCTTCCTCTAGAATTCCACTGTCATACCAACCCCCTATTGCCATAAACAACTTGTTGTCATCAAATTTTCACTGAACAGGTGTGAGTATCTAAAGGAGGCCACAGCTACAAAATAAAGGAAATGGCTACACCAAAAAAGACAAATAAAGGAGGCCTACCATTCAGGTATGAGCCTATAAGCCCGAAATTAATCATGGAGGATCCCAGTTCTATGGAGGCTTTCACAAGAGTAGGATGCATGCAGTTTTGTCAAAGATTACAGGGTCACCATAGATAGGTTTCACAAGATTTTGCACTAAAATTCAAGGGAACTTCTATGAAGGTTGGTATTCTCCATTTTCCAATTTCACCTGATAGCATTTCTCAAGCAACAGGAATTCCCAGGACAAGAGAGGAATGGTTTAAAGCCACAAAGTTTGATTTAAAAATTTGTAGTGATTATATGAAACCTGAGCATGTAGGGATAAATATGACTGTAGGGATTCCTAGAACTTGTCTCAAAGATAACTATTCTAAGCTATTTATGGTGATACATAAATACTTTACCCGCGGGGGTAGATTTCATACAATCCACATGTATCATTTCAAGTTGCTGCTTAATTTTACAGGAAAACAACTAATATATATCCCTTACTACCTTTTTAGAAGCCTTAGAAAAATGGAAGATAAGGTACAAGGTAGAACTGAAAGAAGTGAAACTTCCATCTTTCACCATGGATTGATCAAATTATTAGTACTGGAAGAATTGAATAAACTAAACAGAGACTGGGCAAATTTTTTTTTATGAGTAGGTATGAAATAGATGCTTTAACTCAAGGGAAAGCTTATAAATCCAAGACTCTTACTCCTAGACAAGAAATGAATACCATTGCAGAGACAGAAGGTGATCATCAAGAAGGTTTGCAGCCCGTAGCGGAAATCATGGAGATAGAAGCTGAATTCATTCAAGAAACAATATCTCATCCAACACCTAGCAAGCATGCTATAGAACCTGTTACAATTAGCAAGTTTAAATCTGTTGTAAAAATGTCTAAAAGAAGCACAAAGGAACTTACTGGAGGTAAAGGTAGGCTTGAAGACATTTTGCAGGCTATAGACATTACAGAGACCCCTGTAGTGAAATCAGTTGAGGTAGAAGGATCCAAGGTTAAAAGGAAGAGTCTTATGTCCAAGAAATTAGATTTTTCATCTGAAAATTCAAGTTTTCTATTTAAACCTAGAAAACCTTTCACTAGATCACAAATTTTTGAGATTGTTAAAAATGACAATAAGCAACAGAGGAAATATAAAGGAAAAGGGGCAGTAATAGAAGAAATCATAGTTATATCTCCTTCTGAGACTGACATTACTAAAGGAAAGGAAGGTAAATCCAAAAGAAATATTCAGAAGGAGTCCGAGGTAGACTTTTCAAAAGAACAACTTAAATATAAATAAGAAATTGTCAAACAGAGAAAGGGAAAAGAAAAGGTCACAAAAAAAACTGACCAAAAAGCATCTTAAAGAACTGTTGAAAGAGATTAAAGAAGAGTTGGTTGAGACAAGGTGGAGCTAGAAAGATACAAACAAGATAGACAGTTGATAGATGAGGTGGAAAAGAAAGTGGCTAATCAAGTTACTCACTTTGAAAAAACCATTGGAAAGTCCAAAATTCTGCTTAAGAGATCACAACCTTTGCGCATCATGATGAAACACACAAGGCAGAGAAATTTGTGGTTATAGGCAGAAAGGAAAAGTCTTCAGAGACAAGTCAAAGAATTGAAAGAACATATGGAGATGATGAAGACAGAATTAGAGAAGAAAGGTTGGAAAGAAAGGTCGTAGAAGAGGCTACTGAATTTACTCATGAAGAATCTATTGATAAATGAGAAGGTGATAGTAAATAACAGATCCTTTTTGTCTTATACCATCATATTTCACATTCAGGTATATTCATGGACCTTTTTTAGGCTTAAATTCTAAATTGTGCCAAATCTATGAGAAATTAGGCAATTTCGCAGCGTATCTTAGGCTTGAAGCCCAATTTTTGCTGCGGAATTTATGAAGATATATTTTTGGTTCTAAGCCACTTAAATTGATTTGGTTAAGGAACTCTAAGGTTTGTATTTAAATTTTTTTGATCACCTAACACCATCTAATGGTCAAAACTAGCAGAGGTACAACACAGATGGCCTAATTGTTTTTGCTATGGAATTTCGCTATGAAAGTAGCTAAAAACTTTGTTTTTACAACAAAGTCAGTTTTGGAAATTTCTGAGGGGTAAGTAAATTTTTCAAAGTTTTTCTCCATGGTAAATTTCAAAGAGTATCAGAGCAGTGATAAAGAGTATCAGAACAGAAGATCACTGAATGGAAACATTTGTCATGAAGATGGTTTGGAGATGCCAACTCATCATGCTGCCATATCATCCATGTAAAAACATGGAAAATTTTAGGGGATAATATTCGAGGTGGGCTAATTTTCCATGCTTTTTCCAAAAAAAATTTCGCCAATTCCCATTTTTTTAAAAATTGATTCGCCCAAATTTTAGAGTATAAAAATATTTTACCCTAAAAATCGCCAAAAAATTATATATACTAATATAAAATGATTACAAAAATAAATATTTTTACAAAAGTAACATCAAAAATTTTACAATTCACATATGGGGGACTACTAAGATTCGCCAAGTTTTTAAACTTTAAAGTAAACGTCCATCCTTAAAATTTTCCCTGCGTAACAGCTCCTTAACAGTAGGCAGAACAATTTCATGATGACAACGAGGGTAGTTATGTTTTGATTATGGTCAGTAATGTTGAAGGACATGATTCATTTCGAGGAAGTTGGATTATCTTTAGATAACATTGTAATAAATATGTGTTTGAGTTATGTTAGGACTCTAACTCCTAATTTAGTAGGTGTCAGTTTCTAGTTATAAATATCTAGTTTATGGTTATATTAGGTGGCAGTAAAAGAACTTAATGATCTGGCCATTTGGCATATTGGAGGTAAAGGCTATATGCCTATAATTAAATAGTACTTGGATGTATGAGAGGTTAAAATATGTTACTACTAACTTCTACTATTGTAAAGAGGTTCTGATCAGTAATAGAGAGTGGCTATTGGTTTCCTCTTTCACCTGAGATTCATTTGATGTTTTCATGAACATTGTCCTATGTATCTTATTACTTTCTGACAATATATTAATGTCTGATTACTCAAAATTCGTGCTTTGCATGCTATGACTTCCTTCCAAGCATTAAACTATTGAATATATTTCTCAATGTCCTGTTTTAAGTATTTTAATGTTCATTACTCAGAATTCATGTTTCTCATGCTATGACTTCCTTTGAACATTTATATATTGAGTAAATTCTATGTGTGAGTATTCTACTTTCATTTAAACATCTACATGCCTCAGCTTCCACAAGGAGAGCCTTTTTCATTAATATCTATATCACTGACTCCATAGCCCAATGGTAGCAAGCCCGCATTCTTTTAAACCTGCAAACATAAAAAAAAATACATTTCCAATAGAGTTAGCCATCTAGTATCATCATTATTCAATATCATAAAACCCCCTTAAGAGATTCCTCTCAGACTGAATAGGTTAAGATTTAGTAAAATTTGGTTTGAAACAGTTATAATCAGTTGCTTGATAAGCGGCCAATCAAGTACAATTTTGGTGATAACAGGTTCCAGATGGATCTATAAAGTGAATCATGCAATTGATGGGAGTATCAAGAAGTACAAGGCCATATTTGTGTCCAAAGGCTTCTCTCAGGTAGAGGGAGTGGAATATGAGGAAATTTTTGTAGCAGTGGCAAGATAATTCTCAATCAGAACCATTCTAGCATTGGTTGCGTAGATGGGGTGGAAGATCCACCAGATGGATGTGAATATTGAATTTCTCAATGGTGTAGTTGAGGAAAAAATTTACATAGAGCATCCAAAGTGATTTGAGACATATGATAGGGAGGCACATGTGTGTTGACTCACGAGAGCGTTGTATGGTCTCAAACAGGCTCCCCAATCATGGTACACTTAGATCAACACATATCTCAATGGATTGGGCTTCACCAAAAGTGAAGAAGATGCTAATCTCTATCAAATTATGGTAGATGGAAATTTTCTTATCTTGGTTTTGTATGTTGATGACTTGATACTTGCAGGGGATGAGCAGTTGATCCTCTCTTGCAAGGAGTACCTTGTGAGAGAATTTGAGATGAAATACATGGGCTTGATGCATTACTTCCTTGGGCTAGAATTATGGAGGGTGATGGTGAGTTATATGTGAATCAAGGGAAGTATGCCTATGAAATGCTTCAAATATTTCATATGGAGAAGTACAAGCCTATGGACACACCTCTAGCTACAAATGGGATGAAGTTGAGTTCTTCTTCAAGAGAAGCAGTAGATGATACCATCTATAGACAACTTGTGGCTTCCTTTATGTATCTATTGAACACAAGTCCCAACATATGCTATGTATTTAATCAGTTGAGCCAAGCCATGGTGAAGCCTAAGAGGTTGTATTGGAAGGAAAAAAGCATGTTTTGAGTTAGCTCAATGGCACAAACGAGTATGGGTTATGAAACAAGAGAACAAAGGGAGTGAAGCTTCAATGCTTCACCGATGCAGATTGGGTAGGGAGTCCATCAGACAAGAAAAGTTCTTCAGTGTTGGGTCTGCAGCTATTTCCTGGTATAGCAGGAAATAAGGGTCTGTGGCACTTAGCTCAGCAAAGCTTGAATACGTAGCTGCAAGCCAAGCATCACGTGAGGCCATATGGATGAGGAAAATACTTGTGGGTATTTTTAGTCAAGAGATGGATCTGAAAATGATTTATTGTGATAATCATAGTTGTATTGAACTCTCTAAGGATCTGGTATTTCGTGATAGGTCTAAGAAAATTGATATCAGGTACCATCACTTGCGGGATTGTGTCCAAAGGAGAATTATTATTCTACATTACATTATAACCGAGGAGCAAGATGCAAATATCTTGACAAAGGCATTTTCAAGAGAAAAATTCGAATTCCACGGGTGCAGGATATGGGTGGTGCAAAATCCCTTTCTTGCTAAGAGGGAGTGTTAGAAATGTAGCAAGAAAGGATAAATTTTACTTATGACTTAGTCAAATTTGGTAATTTGATTTTCCACATCATTATAACAACTTGGATTGCAGTTAACTTGTGTGACATGGAATTTTTCTACTATTTTTATTAGTAAATTCGAGTTATAGGCTAGAAGTAGAGTTGTGCATCTAGTGATTGCTAAAATTTAGCAATCTATTTTAGTTACTTTTATTTTGACTTAGTTAACTAAGCTCAAGTAACTAGTTGAGTTAGTTGAAGTTCAGTTGAGTAGTAGGACCCTTGGTAACTCAATCATCTCTCAATTAAACTTGTCAATCAGCCAAAAATGGCCCATACATGCATGGAATTTGAATTTCCTAGTTGTAGTGGAGGAAAAGGCACATTATAATTATCAATTATATACTATTTGAGTGTACAGGCTTAGTAGTTAAGTAAGTGAATCATTCCTTAGGAATTACGCAATAAAATAGGAGAAAATTCATAATTTTTAGGAACTAATTTCCTCCAGAATTGCACAAGGAAATAGGAAAAATATGGGGCTAAGTTTCAGCCAGAGAATGAAAATCAACAGGAAAACATGTTTACAAGCCAGGTTGTGCTTCAGATCTGAAGCAAGTCACTATAATAGTTTCTCATTCTCATCTGATTAATGAAAAGAAGAGGAGGGGATTTTCCCATTTGGGTTCCCCTGTAAATCATTGTGTTCTTGTGGTGATTTAATGGTTTCATGTCATTGCATGTGTTTCTAAAATCTGATTTCCATTTCGTAGAACAATAGAGGAAATTTTTAATCTCTTGTTATTTGTTCGAATACATTAGTAGTAGAAAATTTCTATTAATTTTTACAGTAGTCATAATTTAAAGGGCTATCCAGTTATATATTTTCCATTAAAATAAATTATCACATAATAAACATATTGCATTTTCCATGTTTGGATCCAAGTAATCTTTAATATATCAAGGCATATTTCTCGTATCTTGAAATGGATGTTTATATAAAATATTTTAGTCACAAACTACACTTAAGATGGGACTCGTTGGTATTATTCTGACACGATCATGGCTAGATGAAATACAACCTCTTGATTGGGTGTTTATGAGGGACCCTTGATGAGATTTTCCCATTCAAAAATATGTGTTTCATCGCAGGAAAAAATGATATCGGAATCCTAGGACTTGTACCTCTAGACGTCTTTATACTCCTTGAGTCTTACCCTTGAAGTTTGCATCATGATTACCAAATGGGTGAAACTCTCTTGAAACCTAAATTATGGAAAGTATTGAGATTGTCACTCCTCCACCTCTATTATAGCTCAATTGGTTGTCTTCCTCACATTTGAAATGGTTTCAAACTTTTGTTTAATCAATAATTTACTATAAGGAACAAACCCTCTTTATCGAATACAATACTAATCATTTTCACAACCTAGAATTTCATAGTGCAATCAGATTCATTTCACTATTTTCCCCCTAACCCTCGACATATTCATATGAGTCAAAGTTATTATATCTACTACTTTGGTATTTTTCCTCATCTTTACAAACCACCATCTACATTAGTTGTTTATCCTATGTTGGAATCATGATTGCCGTTAGACCAAAACCCACAGGCGTTAGTCTCCGCTACAATTGCCAAAGTTAGGATCCACGAGAGGCGGTTAGTCCATGTCGCGAAACACACGAGGAGTATTGAACCCAATGTCCAACAATCTCCTCCCCAACGCGAGCTGGGTGAGTTTCGAACTCGAGACCTGTCGCTCTGATACCACTTGTTGGAATCACGATTGCCGTTAGACCAAAACCCGCAGGCGTTAGTCTCCGCTACAATTTCCAAAGTTAGGATCCACGAGAGGCGGTTAGTCCATGTTGCGAAACACACGGGGAGCGTTGAACCCAATGTCCAACATCCTACCACTACGAATCATAGTTTGATTTGGAAATCACACTCTTGTCATGGCTTGAGGTCATAAGATTTAGTTCATGTCGAATTTATTTTTCTCTTTTTAGTGGTGGCCTCAAACGGATCCACTAGAGCTGTCAGAAATATAGTGAGGAGCATGCAATTTTTTTTCACAAGTTACGAGTTGGAGTCGATGTCCACTAGTTGTAGATGCAGTGTTGCATGGGAATTTCAATTTTTTTTCACAAGTTATGGGTTGGAGTCAATGTCCATTAGTTGCAGATGCAGTGTTGCATGGGAATTTATTGAGGTGAGACATGTGTCGGAAGTTTTTGGATCTAGATTCATCATTAACCAATGAGGGGAGATACTTAAGATAGAAGAAAAAACAACATTCGAGGTTGCAAATCAAAGTGTGGGAAAGAGAAATGTGAGCACTAGATTATTGGTCAACTGCTTGATTAAAAATCAAATATCATTTTTATATTTGTTGTTTGGAAATCCTAATAGAGCAATACATGAAAAGTAAATTTCATGTGCAAGGGAATATCAAAGTTCACTAGAATGATAATTTGCTTCCAATAGATGGGTGAGTGCTACAATCTTTAGTACAATAACAAGTCTTATTTTTTTATGGCACATTCAATTGAATAGTAGTTATTTATTTTCGGTCATGCATGTCATGTTCCGATAACATAGACATTTTGTTGGACATTTAACTAGTGCCTTTTCTAAGGAGGCAGGGCCCCCTCCTTAGTTGGGTACTGCTTGTACTTTAGCTTAGCAAAGTTTCAATTTTCATTTGCATTGAGTTGTTAATAAGCTAATATGTTTTATAATTATTAATTTTTTTCCTATTTATTGATTAAGTTGGCTTTTAATTTATTCTCTTTTCTAATTATGAAATATTAGTTCGATTTCAACTCGTTAATTTGGATTTCCTGTATTGTATTTCTAGCCAATATTTTTACAGTGTTCCAAAATCTAATCAATCCATTTTAGCATGTGTGTTGTGATAATCCAGAAGAGTTATCATTCATCATTATGAATCATAGAAGATTGAGTCCTTAAATGTGTGCCTTTTTTTATAGAGTTAAGGATCAAACAAACAACTTGATTAAGTCATGTGTTTACTTTCCTGTCATTGTGTTTATTTTGGTGCAATATTGATTTCCTTTCCTGCAAATTGTGTTTCCGTTCAGCAAAGCATCATTTTATTTTCTACAAGAGTGTTTCCTTTTAGCAAGTGTGTTTCCTTTCCTTATAGCAAAGTGTGATTTCCTCTTAGCGAGAGTGTTGCAGTTAACATTTGAATTCCTGCAAGTGTGAATATTTTAGTTCCTACATGTGTGAAACTTTTTTTTCCTGATGGTTTGATAAAGAACAGTAACATCCAACTCTGTAATGATTAACCAACACTACAACTTCATCAGCATTTAACAAATTGTATTAGCATATATGGTGATGATAATTTTCAAGTTCCAAATGAATACTAAATAGACAATTACATGTACATTTTCTCATTTATCTATTGGAAATTAGAAGGTAATTGAAAATCAAGTCACTTTTTCCAGCCAATAGAATATGAATATCTCCCATTTAAATGAAAATATTGTCATGAATATGGTCATTTTGCAAGGAACTATCCAAAAGCACCCACATAAGACAAGAAAGGAGAACAAGGAGAGGAATAGAAACAACCCAAAAGGAAAAGAGCTAACAATAGTGTGGAAAATTACCCAAAGTAGCCTCTAGTAAAATCAACTCCACTGCCAACTCCTCTATCTCCAAGCAAGTTAGTCATTCATCAATCCAATCATGTAGAATCCACAACTCCTTTCCAGAAATAAATTTGATTACCTATCTCGAATAAATGAGACAAAATATATTGAAATACATTTTTATTCACGCACAAACAAGGAAAAAATTCCAAAAATATACAAGTTCTAACTGATGGGAGATTCACCTCCCTTCCTCCTTTCTCTGGATTAGTCTTCCCAAAATCCGAATCAATTGATTTTTTTTTTAAAGAAGAGGTGGTCAAAGATTCAATAATTAGAAAATCAATGAAAAAACTAGGAAGAAAACCCAATAGAGAAATAATATAAGTACAAGTATATAAATATAAATGCATGGGCCGCTAACACACCATTGAAGTAATATTTGATGGGAACACAAGAAGCAATAAAAATCAGGGAGGTCTAGCTCACATATAGGGGGAGACAGAAAAAAAAGTAGTAAATAATGAAGGCCATCTCCTAGAACTGTAGAGGTCTGGACAGTGAGAAAAAGTGGAAAACAATTACGAATTTAATTCAAAAGGAAAAACCCCAAATAATTCTACTCGAGAAGAAAAAATTGGAGGAAGACACACTTCTCCAAAAAAACATTAAAGCACGGAAGTCAAGCCAGGAAAGATAAATTAGTGCAAGGGGAGCATGAGGAGGAATATGTACAATTGGTCCTCAAATCTCTTTCAATTTATTTTAGTAATACTTCTCTAGTCATTGGTTGGTTGTTAAATTGCTTCATATCACAACTAGAAAAGCTTATTGTTTCACAAATATCTACAAGCCTAATTTCTATCAAGATAAGGTAGATTGTTGGAACTTGCTTCTAAATCATAAATAAATGTAGTAGGAATCAAATGCCATCTTTGATGGGGATCTAAAGACTATAATTCACACCTAGGAGAAAAAGGAAGGCTTCAAGCTCAGATATCCCTTCAAAAGAAAAAAGAAATACTTAATTTATTTGCTTGACCTCTATGACCCAAAGCCAAAAAGAGAAAAGTACGCTTTGTCCAATAGGTGTCATGCAACAGGGCATATTATGGAAATAATTGATCACTCTTTAATGTAAATCTCTCTGATTGATAAATTTGTCTCTCTTATCTCTCAAATATTGTCTTGGGGAGGTTCAAACCACAATCCAATTGTTCTTTCAATCTCGCATATTGAGAATTAAACTCCAATTTCATTCAAGTACAATCCAATATGGGCCCAATACCCTAAATATCTTTAATGAATAAAATCTATGGGTTGAATGATCCCTTATCTATATATGGGAGAAAAAGATCAAAAGAGTTGTTGTATATTAAGAGACAATTCCTTGGCTGTGAAAAGGAATTAGTGCTTAGGACATTTTTTAACAATGTGTCACATAAGTAATTATATCAGGTGGTCTTCGTTCAATCCCTTTGGGAACTAATTCTTTAAAACTATTTATAATCTGGTATAATGAAGGACTCTACAATGACATTAACTGCTGATATCTGAATGGAAAAGAAGAACTGTAGAATAAACTCAAAATGATATGTTGTAACACATAATCTACCACTTTAAATTTCCGAATGAATTTATGGAGAGAGAGGAAACTCAAAATAATATGTTGTAAGCACAAAATATATTACTTTTAAGTTCCAGAGAGAATTTGTGAAGGGAGAGGAGTTTTAGTGAAGGAGCACAAATTAAGGTTATTTACCTCTTACTCACAGATGTAATTAAGAGATCGACCGCTACTTTACTTCACTTCATTCCAGGAAGAAGGGGAACAAAATGGCACAGGAAAATCTAATCACCATTAACAGTTGCAGGAAACTTGATGATTCTTTCATTTATTACTCAGAAAAGTAAGTACCAAAGTTTTAGTCTTCCAGAGATCCAAAAATCAGAACCCTTGTTCTTTATTTCTGCCTTGCTTAAATACATCAAAAATAGTTCCTAACTGCTAGAACTTCTTGAAAATAATTCGACTACCTAAACTGTTAAAACTACTTATTACATTACAATTGAGGACATCACTATAACTTCGATCTTAAAAAACAAAGAAACAAATTAAAACTTGAAATATTATTCTTTTTGTTGGATTTGATTTGTTGTTGATGCATCTCCCTGAAGTGTTGTTGTGTCTCCCTGAGATATCGGACATCCTTGCCCGACATGTCTTCCAGATTTCAATATTTTTATTTTTCGCTTGCTATCATGTATTTTCTATTTCTGATGTGGAGGTGGGGACAATCACAAATCACAATCAGCAATGTAAAACCTATTGCAAATCACATATCGACGTTCATAACATAGTTCATGAGCGCCATTCCTCCTGATATTTGTGATTGTGATTTACGATATGTGGGAAGACCTTCCACATGCGATTGCGATTAAATCTCCGAACATTGTTCTACACGTATATTTGCATGACTTCAACCCTGACCTGTGTGCAATGTTCTAAACGCATCAATCGGCCCAAGTCTTGAACTGCTCTGCACCTGAATAAGCCCGACTTGACCTTAGCTGCACACTTTTCTTCTTTGCTGCTCCTCTGGCTTAGATTACACTTCCAACATTGTTGCTTCCTTGATTTTGGTTCCAGTGCACATGTGATGATGAATCCTCGTTGAGCTTGCGGTTATCCTTTCAAGCATATTATAGGTCTTCTTGAAATTTTAACAATTGTTCCTCAACAACCTAGAATTTCTCAGACCCTCCCTTGACTTTTAGCTGAGTCAAATTATGCTACAACATCTGGCTCCAATTGGGGACAACACTTTGGTAGCAAAGTGCTGAGAACTGGTAGATCAGTAGCCTTTATTGGGCATGGAGTCAAAGAGACATTGCAGATCAATAGCCTTTATTGAGCATGGAGTCAAAGAGAGCTTGTAGATCAATAGCCATTATTGGGCATGGATTCAATCCCAAATAGGAGTTGATCCAGTATGAAATCCTCCCAAAACCTACTACGCTTTGGACTTATTCCTTTATTCTTAAGCTGAAAATACTAAACTAGAAATACTACAACTAAAAATGCTCAAATTATGAGCTTATTTATGGACAAATCCTATATATGTATTCATGTATGAACTTAATCAGGTGGATTCAGCCTTCCAATGGCACCAATCCAAAATTTGTATGATAGACCTAATGCCTCCATATTGTTGAAATTTGAAGATCACAATAGGGAGGTACCATGAAAGTTTTTCAGATACAAATATTTGTACATACCGTAACCTCAGATTCATAGGTGGCTTGAAGGTGCTAGCTGCAACTGCTAAAGGATCTGCCAATCTATCCTCCTCTCTCAGAGTAAACTAAATATTGAAGGCTTTTGGAGATATCATCAAGAATCCAGCTCCTGTGCCTTCCTTGGAGTAGGCACCATCAAAGTAGCATTTCCAAATATTTTTTGAGTGTAGCTCATTATTTACCACTGTTGAAGGGAGCTTCTTCCCTATTTCTTCAGCAAATTCTGCATCTTCATGCAACATGAAACATGAAAGATCTTTTGTTTCTTGACTATAAATAGGGGAATTTCCTGCATCTTTCTTGGTAGTGGTCTTCACGAACCTAGTTTCCCTGTACAATATCCTTTCTTCCCTATTGAAAACAAGAATGATATCATAAGTGAAATATAATTTTAGAACGCCTCCCAACTTTTCTCCCTAAGATCCTGACAGGGGCATTCCAAACCTGGATAGAATGTCAGTAACAACTACATCCATGACTATACTCTTTGCTGGAATTTGTGCCAAAGAAACTGCTACATCTTTAATTAACCCAACACATTTCACCCTTTTGGAATCAAATTAATACAGATCCCTATAAGGTTTGGTAATCTTCAAGTTTACTTCTTTCATAAAAAATAATGGCATGAGATTATGGGATGCTCCTAAGTCCAACATACAATTATGGAGAGTAAAATCACGAAGCAAGAGAGAAATATAGAATGGTGGAACAAAAGGATATACTTCTTCTACATGAGGACCAAAGGTGACCACTGGCTTCTCTTCTTGTAAGTTCACAATGTCACTTATAACTTCAATCTGTATGAGATTAATAAATCCTAAAATTTATTTCTTGTAGACTAGTAATTTAGCTAATTCTAGAAGAGGTACTTAAATTTTTAATTTCTCCAAATATTTTGTCAAACTGAAAGCATGAGTTTGTTTAAAATTATTTTCAGGTTCTTCACTCTTTCTAAAATTTGCCGCTTGTTTGCATACAGGAACAACTCTCTCCAAAATATTAGTATCAACTAATTTGCTCTGGGAAGGTTCACCCTGCCACACATCTATTCTATTAACTGAATTTACAAGTTTCTCCCCATTATTGACTTATTTTACAGGGTCCTTTTGTTGTGGAGTCACCATTGGAGGAGGACTAGAATCTTGTTGTTCACCTTCATTATCCTGCACTCTAGATCTATTTATAGACCTTAAATCATACTTTTTATGTAACTCAACTTGCATGAAATATGTGAATTTCCTACAGTATTCATCCATTTCATCTTGATCAAAAGATACTTCACCTTCAACATATTCTCCCTCACAATATTCCTCTTCATCCTCTTCTATTGTGTACATAGCAGCTATTTTATCTTCAGCTTCCTTTTAGTCATCTTCTGCTGACTCTTCGGGTGCTGCTTCTATATACAATGGTGCTTGGACCTGATCTTGATCTCTTCTTTCTCTCTGCAAAATTTGGAGGGGTTGTTTTCTGAATTGAGGATTAAATTTGGGAGTTTTTACTTTCCAATTCCATCTTAAATAAATTATTTGAAAATTTTGTTATCACCTTCGTCATATCTTCAATTCTTTGATCTTGTGATGATTCTTCTTTTTCTTTCCCCTTCACTTGGACTGGATGTTTCCCTTTTTCCTTCCCAGCTACAATCATATTAGCTTCAATTTCTAAAGCATCTGTCTGTATCTGCTCTAGAGTAGGGGATCTCCTTTCTCTAACTGTTAAACTAAAATCGGCTTCAAAAGCCCCAAAAAACACCACCTTTGCTCCAAAAGGAGGGGGCTTAATTTCTATAGGAAAACTGTTATACAATTTATTGAATCTTTTATTAAAATTTTATATATTCTCATCTAGTTTTCTTTTGATTGCATTGAATTCTATTAGTGAATAGCCATGATCCCTTTTTCACCCCATCTCTGAGTGAATTGATTTTCTAGTTCTTCCCATGTATTAATAGAATCATTTGGAAATTCCTTAAACCACTTTATAGCCTCTTCATCCAGATACTGAACAAAAAGCCTCATTACAACATCAAGATATTCTACATTTAGATTTTCAGAAGAATTACAAAACACAAGCAAGTGTTTTTCTGTAGTTATTTCATCTTCTCCAGTAAAACGTGGGATTAATTAGAGATACTCTTGAGGCATCGCATTCATTGTTTGTGGAAGGTTAATTGGAGCATATCTGTTCAAAAAAAGGCTGGTGCTACCATGTTTGCACCTTGATTGATTGTTCCTTGGTTAGATGCAGTCGATGAACCTGTTGTGAAAATGAACAGAGGTGGAGGTAAAACTGATATGGGAGTGGGTTGATTGACAATGGCAGAGGGACCAACAACTCGATTTTGTTGAGCTTAAGTAAAATTAAAAGAAACAAACTCAAAGGAGTGTTATTCCAACTTAGGTTCTGGAAAATAAATTGGTGTGAAAGGTGAATCTTGCTCTAAGAAAGGAAGTACTTTAGAGATATATTCAAACAAAGGATTACTAGAACTATGGCCAGGAGCAGACAATGTAGGACTAGGTGTTGAGGGGGTTTTGGGTTTCCAAACCCTTTTAGAAACCAATCTGTGAGGGTCTGAAAAAGCAGGGACCTTCTACTGTGAGGTATCCGACCTTGTGTGAGGCCTTTTGTGAGCCAAAATTCTAAGAATAACAAACACAACCAAATATTTCCTCCTCACTAAACGACCAGAGGAAATAATATGGAAAACCCAGGGAAAATAAACTTTGTCTCTTCGTCCCCGGCAACGATGCCATAAAATGTTGTATCTTAAGAGACAATTCCTTGGCTGTGAAAAGGAATCAATGCTTAAAACATTTTTTAACAATGTGTCATAGAAGTAATTATATCAGGTGGTCTTCGTTCAATCCCTTTGGAAAATAATTCTTTAAAAATCTTAATAATCTGGTATAATGAAAGACTCTACAATGCCATTAATTGTTGATATCTGAATGGAAAAGCAGCAATGTAGAAGAAAATCAAAATGATATGTTGTAACACAGAATCTACCACTTTAAATTTCAGAATGAATTTATGGAGACAAAGGAAACTCAAAATAATATGTTGTAAACATAGAATCTATTACTTTTAAGTTCTAGAGATAATTTGTGAAGGGGGAGGAGTTGGACTGAAGGAGTGAAAATTAAGGTTACTTAACTCTTACTCATAGATGTAATTAAGATATCGACCGCTACTTTACTTCACTTCATTCCAAGAAGAAGGGACACAAAATGGCATAGGAAAAATGAATCACCATCAACAGTTTCAATAAACTTGATGCTTCTTTCATTAATTCCTCAGAAAAGTAAGTACCAAATTTTTAGTCTTCCAGAGGTCCAAAACTCAGAACCCTTCTTCTTTCTTTCTGTATTTCTTAAATACATAAAAAATAGTTCGTAACTTCTAGAACTTCTTGAAACTACTTCGACTACCTAAACTGTTAAAACTACTTGTTACATTGCAATTTAGGACATCACTATAGCTTCGATCTTAATAAACAAAGAAACAAATTAAAACTTGAAATATTATTCCTTTTGCTGGATCTTATTTGTTGTTGATGCATCTCCCTGAAGTGCTGATGTGTCTCCTTGACATATCAGATATCCTTGCCCTGCATTTCTTCCAAATTTCAATATTTGTCTTTTCCACTTGTTGTCATGTCTTTTCTGTTTCTAATGTGGTATTCGAATAGTTTTGCAATAACGCCTCTTTGCCCGACTTGACCTAGCATTTGTGTTTCCAACAGTGCCACTATATGCTCCTTTTTCCTGACTCTGACTGTGCCTCTACGTTTCAAAAAATGTTATCATGTCCCTTTCTGCGCGACTCTGCCTCTTCTGCTCGTGCCCACAACGTTCATTCTTCCATTTATTTACAAGGCACCACCGCATACAACATTGTTCTGCACGGGGACGGGCATAACCCGAGTCTACTGCTCGTGTTGACTTTTCTTCATAAAACAATGAAACTACAAATAATCCTGGACTTTAAATAAATTTAAATTAACCTTTGAATGGTATTACGTTCGCCTTTCCATCGCATTTCGGCTTTCCATGCTGCTCCGTTTACAATCCTCCTCTTACCTCTAATGTGATTTCTCAAAGGAAAGGCCCTTACTTCTAGATTTGAAATCCTTTACAATTTAAGTCTGAAAATACATCGCATCCACCCCTTATTGCATTTCGGCCTTCGACTTTTCTTTTGTGAGTTATTCCTCCTGATATTTGCGATTGCGACGTGTGATATGCGATAAAGGTAGGGATGATGTGGAAAGTGGAGGTGGGGCCAGCTGCAAATCACAATTAGTGATATGAAGCCTCATCGCGTTTCACATTTCGGTATTTATAACATATTCCTTAGTGCCATTCCTCCCGAGATTGCAATGTGTGATGTGCAATAAAGGTAGGGATGACGTGGCAAGTGGAGGTGGGGTCTGTTATAACTCAGTAATTTCTCAAGGTTAAAGAAAGAACTCACCGAGATAACCACAAACCTACTTTTAAGCTTTAGGATCTAGCCTTCCTAATGCTTAGAGAGGGCTCTCTCTATAAGATAAATTTGTTTTTATGTTTGATTTTAGGCTAGTTATATAGTGAAATTTGGTTTGGTTTGGTGGGAAAAATCACTTAATGAGATGGATAGAGATAGATATGTTTTTCCATTTGTCAAATGGAGTCAATGTGTCAAGCAGATAGGTCAAGATCAAGGTCTAAAGTCAAGATAGTAGAGTCACTCAAGATCTTTGAGGCTGATTGGTGAAGTGGTTTAATCGGGATAAAGATCAATCAAGGATTCTTTGATCTAGATAAGGAGTGAAGAGAAGAGAGGTCATTCGGAAGAGGGAGCAATTAAGGGTTCCCTACTCTGGAAATCAGCAGAAAAAATTAAAATCAAAATCAGTAAATAACAGAGTGCGTTTAAAAAATTCTGATATATCACTTCCTGATGTCACATTAAAATTTAGAACACATTTATGTATGAATGGAAAAAATAAGAATATTTAACAAATAACATAAGAAAGTACTTCACTTAAGTCGCCCAACACATGAATCCTGAAACATGATGCTTTATTGATTTGATCCAGCCTGATGACTTGAAACTTGGCACAAAAACCCTTCAGTTACAGAAATATTGACTATAGAAATCTTCAGAAATTTATTCCACACTCAATACATCAAATGATGAAGTATTTATACAAATTCTAAACTATAATATCTTGAAAAATATCAAGATTGGTTTACAAATATCTCAAACTGTATTACATAAATAGAACTCAATAAAAGGACACTCAAAAATCATGAATCTATTTGGCACTATTCTTATGGATTGATGATGACAAATAAGAGAAATTCGAATTTGATAGCAACTCTTAGTTGATGATGAGGCTTCCAAGTCACTAACTATCTCCTTCCTTTGTGCATTTTTGCTTTTACACTAAAAATTGTCATCCCGACATTCTACTATGGGTATGAGCTCATTATAACTCATACTTTCCCTTTTGCAAGTCTAACATATCGCTCTTCATGTCGCTTACCGAAGAGCAAGTAATTTGGGTTCTTTGCTCTAGTCAATTGGCCTTTTATATCAAGCAACACAGCCTTCGCACTGCTTGAAAATGGTGTCGCGGTACCATTACAATACACATCTCTGGGAACCGGTAGCCACATGCGCAAGGCAGCACTCCCAATACGCTCCGTTAACAAGAATGCAATAACTTTCACTGACTTGGATTATATTTTTTATATCAATCCGTTTGTCTCTAGGGTTTTCCTGGTTATTACAGAACTCTAGTTGAAGACTAGCGACAGACTGGCCACCTGGTCTAGTCCCAAACAAAGAAACTTGTTCGCCCCTTTTGGACAAACCAGTCAAAAAATAAATATCCTCCAGCTCAATTTCGAGCCGGTTGCCACCAATAATGAAACACTGGTCCTGCACGTTCCACCTGTTTACCGGCCATGTCAAGAGGTCTACCTGCGCCCTCATGCCTTGGATGGCCCAGAATTTATATAAACCGCATGCTCTTAATGCTTGCATTGTGGGCAAATGGAGCATTGCAGTGTCATCCACGTCCTCATGTTCATGTTCTCTCCAAATCAACATCTTGTTAATCCTACAATGCATAAAAATATAAGTTAGAACAATCTAATTTGGAAATTTTTGGGTGGCAAAAGAGAAATTTGAGTTTTAAATTTAAACGAGCGGGGACCGCACCTAAATTTTATATACAGTGCGTACGAACGCACGCGCAATGTGTGATACGTGCGGACCCACGAATTTTTTCTTTATAGGAAAAATTCGGGGTCCGCAGGTCCCATGTGTGGCACCTGCAGACCCCCACGAGCGAATTTTTAAACCATATTTTTCCTTAAAAATAAAATTTAAAGCCTAAAAACGAATTGTAAATGAATGAAATGCAAGATTAGGAGGTTGTGGATTACTTGGGACTGACGGTTCTCGATTTCGCCAGACGGATTTTCCAGAATCTTCACAGGAACTTTCTTACCCAAAAGCTTCTACTTTTCACTCTGAACTTGAACAGTAAAAATGAAATTGAAAAAGTCCTTTTTATAAGTTTTTTCGAATAGATGAATTTTTAATTTGTTTATTTTTCACTTTAAAAGGGTATTTTTGAAGCATTTTTACTCATCTTAAATAGGTATGTGTAATGTTTCAAGTTTTTGTGCAGAAATTGGATTTTTCAGGAGAATTGATCATTTTTCAACAAAGAGCATACTTTTATCACTTTTTCGGACTCTTTCAAAAAAATTACGAAAAAGTGAAACCCTGGAGTCCTCTTTTAAGCCCTTTTCAGACTCTCTAAATATGAAAATATTGCTGAGTACTTGATTATTAGAACTCGTTAAAGTAAATGAATGATTGTCCCTTTAGTATAAGTTTACCCCTTTTACGGACTGAAATGGACTATTTACGAAAAAGGTATACGTTGACTAATTATGGTCAATAGAGTTCTCTCCCGCATTATTTTATCCTTTTTCGGGCTCGAGAGACTAAATTTATGAAAAAGTACACCCATGGAGTTTTCTTAAGTTTTTTCTTCTGACTCCCTAAAATTGAAAAACACCGAGTTTCTCCTATACTGGACTCGTTAAAACTTAACAGTAAAGGACCTGTTCAATTTTTAAACAGGAACGAACCACTCCTTCTTAGGGTTCAAATATTAAACTAAGTTGGACTCATCCGAAGGATGAGCTTATAAACAAGCAAATGTTATCCTCCTCAAGCTTGTCAAAAATAAAGAGGTACTTGCCAGAAATGGTGGGGGAAAAGAGAGGAAAATGGGCATGTTTGTTGTATTTTGATTCTTCGAAAATTCAGTCAACCACTCTTGAACACGACACTTTCATTCACCTGGGTTGGGAAATCCTTTACCTAACAGTTAATCAAACCTCATTGAAAGTCTTCATCCGGTTTCTGGGTATTAGCTTTGGGTCAATTGTCACCAAGCCATCTGCAGTGTCGTTATGTGTTCAAGAGGACAGTTCAAATAAACCATTCATTTGCAAAATATCTGTCATCCATTTTGACCATCCCTGAGTCAGTCCTTGCCAATATATTTTCAAAACTTGATCTATGATTTTGTGTTGTGGGCTTGCCTACGACGGATCACTTTCTATCGACGACAGCTCATTATCTAGGAAGTTGATCCAGAAATCGTCAGTACCTTGAAATCTGCATGCCTCAATGGCAGGTTTCTCGCCTTCGACGACAGGTTGCATCATTGACCTTCGATCGAATGATTCCGTGAGATGTTCGACTTCAGCTCATTTATTCACATTTCATGGATTGTACTGAGTACTTTGAGAGCCATTGACATTACTGGTGGTTTCTCTCACACTTGTTAACAGTTTACATCATTGACTGGTAATCAAGTGGTTTCTACCATGTTCAACTTCAACACGTTTATTCACATGGATAGAATCGTACTAGTTCGAGATGCAGAAATCAAGACCCTGGATCTAGTTTCTACCATCCAGGCTGCGAGGAATTTTTTTATCATTCATACAATAGACTATTTATAAACAGATGGCTACGTCCATACTGTGTCTACACATGTCTATACTGTGATGTATTCAAAATCATTCCTTTATCAGAACAGTTTAAGTTAGTTCTAGTTAGTTTTGATCTGAGTATGGGAATGCCTACCTCAGCAATGATATGTATACATATATATTTTGCATTGAATTTTTTTACAAGTTCCGACTGGGGTGTCCACAGGGTGATCCTTGAAATGATAAAGTACTACACTCTTCATATATGACAGACTTCAGTTTCATCTATTCCAGACTTTGCACTTTAGGGGGAAATTTGTTACACTAAAAATTGTCATCCTGACATTATGCTATGGGTATGAGCTCATTATAACTCATACTTCCTCCTTTTGCAAGTCTAACATATCAGTTATTCATATCAAGCCTTGAAAATCAGAGAAAAATTCCTAAAAATCTCCTAAACTTTGGTATCGCACTTTCTCTATACATTGCCTGCGGGCCCGCACCTAATGTTCAGCTATCCTGTGGACCAAAACCGCACTTTATATGTGTTATAGGTGCAGACTCCTGTAAAACTAAAAAAGGCGAGAAAGTAAAGTTAAAAAGTTGATTTGAGATTAATTCTAGAAGATTCTAGACGAGAATTTTCGGGAATAGGTACGCTTTGATAAGGTACATGTATCCCTTACCTTATGGAGCTAACCCCTTGATGTGAGGAGCTTATCCCTTTGAAGGAGGATTCTATCCCTTCATATTTGGAGCAGAAAAACCTCCTCTTTTCCATTATAAAAAGAGGCATTGGGTAGCCTCAAAGGGAGTTGAAGCTTTAGAATATTTGAAGATAAGTGCTGTTGAGATTCAGACTCAGTTAAACAAGACTTTTGTGAGGAGAGATTACATACCTCTATTTGTCTTGATTGAAAGAGTGTAGAGCTTGTCAAAGTAGAGGAGACTCCTGCTTCGGACCCCGGGAAGACCTGTGCAACATCAAGGCTCAGGTTGTAAGGTTTTCTTTCTTTTGAAATTAATACAAATATACTCATTTTTCTCAATAAGTTGTCTATTAATGGTTTATTTCATAGATTCCTTGATCACTATGATAAGCATGGTTTATGATGATTTCTATACAGGTGCTATGTAATATTTTGCTTGTTTGTAACTGCAGGTTTATGAAGAAAACTTCTTCAAGTGCATGAGGGACAACAACGACTTCAAACAAGCACTGGACATAAGGTAGGTCTTTTACACCTCTATAGAACTGTTTGTAAATCATATATTCTTAGAAATATTATTTTATTTGGTTTTTGTTGCTAGATACTTTTAGTACTAGGGAGATCGGTCTTGTCGCAAGACAGATTAATGTTTAATCGACAATTTTTCTCTAGAAATTCTACAAAATTGGGGTCCAGTGATACCTTTTTATATCTGAATCCGAGATAGATATGTAAAAATTCAAAGAGGTTATTGTAGATAAATATGTGATTGAGATAAACCTCTCTCAATTTTCTAAAATTCCACTCCAGTTGTTCACAATAATCTCTGCAAAAAGATGTGTAAAACAGAACTTTGCACAGTTCGAAAAATAGGTTGTGAAGATGTGCATGTATCGCTCCTTCTGTAATACCTATGTAAAAAATGAGATATGTTTTTGTATATTGGCCTCTTAGGAACATAAACCACCTTTAGTTTTTCAAAATTCATATTTTATTGGCCACAATAGTTTCTTCAAAACTATGACTTAAACAGGAAATTTCTGGAAAATGTCCCTTCCTGCTCTATTTTCATCTTTTAACCTTATTGTTCTTTTAACACTTTTTACTTTTACTTCGGATAAACTTCATTTTTGCTGGTGAAAGTATTTTCATCTCTGTTTAACCATTACTGCCTCTGTATTTACTTTTACTGTTTTACCTTGACTGCTCTGTCACCTGACTGTTATGTTTAAAACTTTTAACTGCATATGTTCACATGTTTTCACTTTCATAGTAAATCATTCAACTACTCATGCTTATGTGTTTTTAGTAAAAATGTTTTTTTTACTAAAGGCACATGTAAAATAAAAAATGTTCCTTTGGAGATTAGTTTCTAAGAATCTTTCACTCTGCTGGTGAAAATGTTTCATCCTCTGTTCTGACCATCATTGTGTAAATTTCTTCATTTTGCTCTGCTATTGTATGAAATATTCTTGTTTTAGGAAAACCATTTGAATTCATTTCCTTGTGATTTTTTGGAATAAACAAGTCTTAACTAATATTAGACTTTTTATCCAAGTTTTTTTTTATTACCTGCAAAAATAAACCAAAAGTTGATGAAACATAGGTTTGAAGGGAAGTAAATAGTGGCTTTAGGGAACTAGAAATCCAGTGAAAGGAGTTCTAGCCATAGTAGGGGTTTTTTCGCAATTTTGCAGAGCTGTGGGCATAAGGGTAGAGATGGGCTCTGAACCTCAAATAGCTTAACACATGGGTGCGAGACTATAATAGTTTACCATAGAGTAGAGTGGGTATGTTTTTTTGCAAATGGCACAGATATTACCACAATGGTTTGAGATTTTCATTGCATTGCTTTATTTCCTTTAGCGTAGAGTGGAACAGTGGCTTATCACAGTAGAGAATGATTTAACGCATTTGTGCAGGGGCGAGCAAGCAGTTTATTGCAGGGGTGTAAAATGGTTAATGGTTTCGGGATGGAGGATATTACCGCTAGTGGTTTATCGCAATAGGAAAATGTGGCATGTTGTATTACTCGGAAGGATGCGATCCAATCAATTTATGCTACGTGGAGGAGAGAGAGCGGGGAAAAACTACTTATATCACAAATCCGAAATCGATTAACGATTGCGCCATTGAAATTATGATATGGCTTGTGAGTCATTGGATCGGGCGGAGGGAATGCGAATGGTCCATATTGATCTGTTGAGTTAAGGGGTAATGGGCATGGGTCTCGGGAGTTTATAAGTAGCAGGGTTGAAGTTTTATGTGTTAAAACATAGTTTTTAACATAAAGTCTTAGTGTTAGGAGGATAGGCGGGATAGGCGGATATCAACGTTTTACACATCAAATATAATGAAAACATGTGTAAAGTCCATATTTGGGGCGCATTTTAGCATTTTATATAGAGAATGGACTATAAACAGGTGAAATGTAAAACTTTAGGTAGATTTTAATGTAAAACATATGATTTAAACCTATGGGGAGCGGGGTAATTGTCACATGGGGAAATTAAACCATAGTTTAAACATAAAATGTGGGTTGGGATATGTAGTAAAATGAGTTAATATAAGGATAAAGGGTTTATATGGGAATTAATACATTAAGTTAAATGTTAATATGAAATGTATTTGCGGAAATACAAGATACACTAAAGCATAGTGTAAAACATATGTTTTTTAAGCGGGATTTCATCATTGTGAGGCCCAACATAACATTTAACACTTATACTTAGGCAAAAACATTTTTATGGGTTTTTTGGGTATTTTGGTATGAAAAGGAAATTAGTCAAGGAGGTTTTACTTTTCCTAATTAAAAATATTTTTTAATTTAGGAAAAGGGGTTTTAGTAGGGTAAAATGAGTGATGTTAAGGGGAAAGGGTTTTTTATGAAGGGGAAGGGTTTCAATGAGGTGGAATCCAATACCTTGGTGCCAATCAATCATTAATTCATGGGTCTGTTCCCACCAAAAGTCAGAGAAATGCTCTGAACCTTTATGACTGAAGCTTTTAGTACTAGAACACATTGCGGGGAGGGAAATTAGTAATATGCCAAATGATGTTTATCCATGCCTTGTGAAATTGATTTCTTCCTACCCATCATTTATTCTACCTTTTTTTCTTTATTTGCATGGGTGCATTTGAGCTTGAAAACCCTTATTCATTTTTCTTTTAAAACAGGAAACTATCTAATTCTAACCTTATTTCATCCAAGGGCTCAGATTAAACTGTTGAACTCCTTATTATTCTCTATTTTAACTATTGATCTGCCAAGTTTAGACTGTTTGGCTAGATATTTATTCTCTATCTAACAACATGAAATTTAAAGCATGAGAGGTCAATTTTAAGTTGTTTGAACCTCATGGATTGTGGAATTTAGGACAAGATGCACACAATCTTATTTGTAAAAGTAAACTAAAGTAGTGGCATTTAAACTTGCAACACTTTTATGATCTATTTTTGATGGGGTTCATATTTAATATTATTTTGATCTTTGTTTCTTTTTGTCCTTTGATTGTTCTTTTAGGACATACCCTCTTTTCATTTTTTAATTTGGGAATACATTTGTAGAAAGCAAACGTATGTACAAAATTTCAAGATTTTAACAGAGTCAATTCAAAATTATGAATCCTATATTTATAGGACCCTAATAGGGTCGATCGCAAATCACAAGCAGCAATATGAAACCTTGTCGCACTTTGCATTTCAGCCTTTATAACATATTCCTTAGCGCCATTCCTCGTGAGCTTGCGATGTGCGATGTGCAATAAAGGTAGGGATGACGTGGAAAGTGGAGGTGGGGACAATTGCAAATCGCAATCGACAATGTAAAACTTATCGCAAATTGCATATTGATGTTCAAAACATAGTTCATGAGGGCCATTCCTCCTGAGCTTTGCGATTGCGATTTGCGATATGCGAGCAGGCCTTCCACATGTGATTGTGATTAAGCCTCTGAACATTGTTCTGCATGTATATTTGCACGACTTCGAACCTGACCTGTGTGCAATGTTTTGAACGCATCAATCGGCCCGAGTCTTGAACTGCTCTGCACGCGAATAAGCCCGACTTGACCTTTGTTGCACACTTTTCTTCTTTGCTGCTCCTCTGGCTTAGATTACACTTCCAATGTTGTTTCTTCCCTGATTTTGGTTCTAGTTCACATGTGAAGATGAATTCTCATTGAGCTTGCGGTTATCCTTTCGAGCATATTACATGTCTTCTTGAAATTTTAACAACAGTTCCTCAACAACCTTGAATTACTAAGACCCTCTCTTGACTTTTAGTTGAGTCAAATTATGCTACAACAAGAGTTAAAAAGGTTATAAATGAATGGGAAAAAAATAAATTAGAGGAGAAGTATTAGTTTATAATGTCTCTAAAACAAAATTTATAAGACTTACAAGGGAAAATGGAGCTTCAATCAACCTCATGAGACTCCATTTTGTCCAAAAAACAAGAATTTCCAAAACCTGCAAAAATCACTGAAAGAAGAGGAATAAACCTATAGGCTTAAATCTGGGAGTTTGTGGCTAAAGGTATGAGATAAAAAAATGAGTATTTTTCATAAACAAGTTAGCCAAATACCATGGAAGAATAAATTTAAGTCTATATCCACGTGGAATGGAAGGGGTGTCTTATATTATTACCAAATTAAGGAAGAAGATATCAAGCACTTTTCCTCTTTATACTCGAAGCAACCAAAAGAAGATGAGGAGGAAAAAGAAAAAATGCTAGAAAATACCCCATAGCTAGTCAACGAGGAAGATAATGAAATAATAATTCTCCTAATCAAAAGGCAAGAAATTTGGGATGTATTATTATTCTTGTAGTTTGATAAGTTAGCAAGATACAAAGGATTTTATGCTCATTTCTATATTTTATATTGGAATATAATGAAGGTCAAATTGACTAGAATGATTTCCTTTATTCACAAATCAATTGAATGGGGGGGAGGCATGAACTCCCCCTTTTTGGAACTCATTCAAAAATAATCAAATTGATCCTCCTTCAATAGATTCATACCCATATATTTATGAAATGTATCCTACAAGATTATTTCCAAAATCATAGTTAATATGATAAATTTATCATAGAAAAACTGAAATAAGAAAAATAAGGGGTATTTTTTCAAAAGAGACAAATTCTACACAATATTATTCTAGGTCATGAAGTTGTTCACTGGAGAAATATAGACGGAAAAATTAATTATTATCAAGTTAGACATGGTTGATGCATTTGATAGAGTTAGGCACAACTTTCTATTCATTGTAATGTCCATATTCAGATTCAGTCCAAGGGTAATAGGGTGGATATCAGTGTGTATAACTTGCACATGGATCTCCCTCATAGTTAATGGCAGGTCAAATGTGTTCTTCAAGACCTCGAGTGGTCTTATGCAGGGTTTTCCTCTATCTCCAATTTTTTACTTACTAATTATTAAATCCATTGTTAGAAGGTTAAAGGAAGAAAGAAGACTGGATAATCTCATGGGAATTTTCATAACAAGAGGAGTAAAGAATATTAATCACGCTCAATTTGCAAATGATACTATCTTCCTCGGGGAGCATATGAAATTATAGGAGCTAAATTTAATGAAGTTTTAGAATATTTGTTTCAAGCTTTACGAGGGTTAGTAAATAAGAGGAAGAGTATCCTTATCACATGGAATACATGCACTATCAGACAAACATCATTACAACACATATTGTAAATATAACCTTAGGAGGATTGGTCCTCATGTAGATACTTGGGAATTCCCATAGCCCTAAATCATTTTCCTTTCCCTTAATGGAATATGGTATTGTATAAATTCAAATGGAATATGGAAATATGGGGATCTTAAGGTTAAAATCAGCTAGTCATCTTGTTTGCCACAAAGCCTTTGTCTCTCTTCCAACTCAACAACTTTAGCTCTCATAGGGATTTGAAGAGGGATAGTTCAAGAATTCATAAAATTATTATGGACAGGAAGCAAATAAAATTCAAAAATATTTCACTGAGTCAAATGGGATATAGTAAAAGCCCTAATTTTCCATGGTATTCTTGGAGTGAAGGATCCATCAACAATGAATCTACCATTTTGAGGAAAATTTCTTTGGCATTTAATTTTTTAAAACAATTATTGGTGGGGGTAATATTTGCAAAATAAATATCTAATAGGAACAAGAAAAATAAGTTTGTATAAACCCTGACAAGTAAATTAGGTTCACAAATATGGAGATTAATTTCAATATCAATCCCAAATGTTCAATCATGACCATCTTAGATTCTTGGGAATGGAAATTAAGTAAATGATGGAAGGATAGTATTATGGGAAACCCTCCTCTAATTATTAATAGTTCTCTCCTCACAACCAGATCATGGCTATCAAGAAATGGTGTTCACTCATTATTTGATATTTCTAAGTGGAGATAAAATAATACTTGGATTATTTGGGCCATAGATTCATCCCCACCCCTCACACTCACCTCAAATCCCTCCTCCCTTAATTTATTTCATGTCTATCAAGGTGTTCCCTCTCCACTCAACTTGAAGAGGACATCATAGGATGGGTTGTTTCAAGCTATTCAATTTAAATAGGTTATGAATCTAAAATATTTCCCCAATGTCGTCCTCTCGAATAAGAGTATGGTCTCCAATATGGTATTCTAATGGTCTCCTAAAAATCAACATATTTTGTTAGACTTTATTGCATAATAAAATTCTCACAACTGAAAAATTACAAAAAAAGGAATACAAGGACCCTCTTGATGTGTTTTATGCAGAAAGGAAAGTGATAATATTCAACATGTATTTATATAATGTGAATTTGTAAAGAAAATTTGGCTATAAGTTACACAATAAATGGCACCTAGGGTCATTTTTCCATAAACAATTACTAAATAATTTAAAAATTGGCATAAGCATATCAAGGGAACTTTCAAAAATAAGGAATTGATGAACATACTCTTGCTAGTTTTCCCTAAATAAATCTATTGGAAGTTATGACTAGCATGAAACAAATCAATATTTAAAGGGATCAACACCAGACTAGACACATTAGCAAAAAGAGGCAAATCATTTCTAGCATAACACTTACGGAGAAAAGGAGTCAATTTTTTTAGGCCTCAAGAGGGGACCCTCTAAAAACAAGTTGTATAAACCATTTCAATATTCAAATGCAATTAACTAGACAAAATTTCAGGTCTAACTAGTGGCAATTTTCATTTTAAAACAAAGAGTTTTAGGAATGGTTGAAAGCACAAAATACTTAAGTTATCTGGTTTGAAAAAGCTTAAAAATTTGAGATAGGGGTGGATGGTCGTGGGGGGAATCTACAGCCTCATGGAAAATTCATTCTCATGGAGTCTAAGCAAAGCATTAAATAATCAAGTCAAATGGTAGGCCTTATGGAAAGTGTTATCACTTGGTAAATTTATTGAGTTGCTTCAAAAAAATGGCCAAGGTAACCATTTCAGACCACTTCAGACTGGAAACTGACCTTTTGCAATCAGAGAGGGCTCTCTTTTTCAATATTCACTCAAAATAGAAACATTGATGCTCAGGAAATTCACACAGAAGTCAGGTCTGTAATTTTAGGATAGAATCTCAAAGATGTAGGTGGTGGAACTTAAAGGAATTCAAACCATTAGGCAATGGATTCATGAGCGCAAAAACATAATTTAAGACTCTCAATGTCTGGTCATAATACTTGTGGAAGCAGAGGCAATAGAGATAATGCTTGCTCAAATTAATTTGGTGGTTGTAGAAAATGATAAAAAAACAGAGAATATAGTAAATTGTTACAGAGCACCAAATTGGTGAATTATATAACTTAAGAACACAACAATTTCAACTATTAAAAAGAATCAAAGAATATGAATTTTGTATAGTTCCTTTTAGAAGAATGACAATAAATAAATTGCATTGAGCATCATAAAGATGAATTCATTGAAAGCTACTACGATAAAGACATATGAGTATTTTCTTAAATGGAATACAAAGAATTAAACAATGAATTCTGTATATTCAGTCCATCAAATATTTAGACAGTCACAAAACTCATAAGATGACAACATACACTCATAAGGGAAAATCAAATAATGAACATGAGAACATTATCTTACCGAAACTTTGGAAAGAACATACATACTTTTGCACTGAAAAAGAGTCTTAATTGATATCTGGAAAGTACAATATTCAAGTTTTTTCTAAAATTTCCCACCCCCAAAAGTGAAAAGGCTACACATATATAAAGTGATGCCTTCATTACAGTAGTATACCACCTGGTTTAGACTCGATGCACTAGAAAGAGTCTTATTTCTACTTGATTTACAAAATATTGGAGTCTTTTTAGAGATATTTTAGTTTTAAAAGAATTTGACTACAAAAAGGACTCTTCCATCATTTAATATTTCAAAAATTTATGCTCATGACCCTTATCAAATATAACTAACTGGTGATGTGCTGGATGGTTGATGTGATGGATGCCATGTGGAAGTTGACTTGTTGACTTGCTTAGCTGGACCTCCACCAAGTCGAATTTCAAATTTTTGCAACAAATCTGGCTAGGAAACATTTTGTAAAATAGGCCTCAAAGATAAGTGTGTATTTTATAAACCCTGATAGCTGTGAAAAATCCAAGAGAGACTTTTGTAAATAAGCTCGTGCTAAACAAAGACCTCCTTCATATTTCCAAATTTGTTTTCGATTTAATCAGAAAGTGAGCTTGAGTCTGACTACTAAAACAATCATTTCGATAATTTCCGTAGCAAAAATTTAGTAGAAAGTACAAAAAAAATCCCTCTAGTACTTTTCTAATTTCTCAACAAGTTTTAAGGTTTTCACTTATGTATTTAAGCTAAACTCATAGCATCAAAACCCTTCATCAGGAATTTTCACATGGATTTTCAGCAATGATACGCTACAACAATTTCGTAGCAAATGCAAAAAACACCCTTTTTCTACCCATTTGACCTTTATGACAGTTCTGGGGTCTTCATTGATGTTTATTTTCTAAACACATGCCTTTAACACTCCCTTTTCTGAGGCTTAAATTTTTCTTTTCCTCCACGAAAAGCTACAACAATTATGTAGAAAATACTCTGTTTTTCTAACTAAAGTTGTTACGAATTTTTGTAAAACTGTCTAAATGCCAATCATGACCAAATATTCCTGACACAAATGGAATTTTGGGTTTTAACCTGTATGATTGACGCCATTTAAACTCAAATTTCCCGTACATAATGACAAGGTGTCCAAATGACACTTTGCACATGAACTTTTATTTTTAGAAAATTTAAAACCCGAGCTAATTTGACCAATTGACTCAAAAACTATTTCTAAGTGTTATCATGGATAAAAATGGCTCCAATGGGGATGATGTGCCCCTGTGGTGAAGAAAAGAGCCAATAGACCATGTGCCTTATCCATTGGGATGATCCCAACATCTTGTCATATTCTTCAACCCACATTCGACCCTTGACATGTTCTTGAAGCAAAACTTTGTACAAACCGAAAATTACAACTATTATCTTCAAACTCAATGTTGAAAGAGATGCTTTCCCAGTATGCTTATTTATGTACATACCAATCCTACTCTAACAACTGAAAACCAAACATTCGATTCAAGCAATATGAAACTTCTAGTATAGCCAGTCAAAGAGTTGATCCAACACCTGAGCTTCCTGACTGTGCTTGAACAAAATAAGAAGTGTAGCATATATTGGAAAATCGAAATGAAAATTTAATCCATGCTCCATAAAAGACACAAAAATTGTCTTGAATGATGGTTGCAACAGACTTAACATTGGATCTTGGAAACCATGAAAATTCTCCTCTTTTGATGAAAGCAGAAAATCAGCAAAAGGATCCTTGAAAACACTGAAAATTATCATGTCCTCATGATCCAAAGGATAATATTCATTCAGAACTGCAATTTTTCCCTGTTTTATGCCTTCAACATCATTCTTAAGACAAGACTCTGACTGTTCATAAAAAATTTCAATGGGAGCAACCATATCATGTGCTACATGGATGTTTAAAAATGAATTCTCATGCATTACAATGATAACTTCATGTATATCATCATGCATAAACATAAATTTTTGATAATTTAAATCTGTAGTAAGACATTTTGGGACAACAAATTGTGGATCAAAATCACTTAAATCCGTAGCAAGACATTTTGGGAAAACAACTTGTAGATCAAAAAATTGCTTATTATTCTCTATAGGTGCTTCCACATGTCAACCTTCAAGCATACTCAAGGAATCAACCTCCTCCTCATGATGAAAAGAAACATGTTCCACATAAGCTTCTCCTTGCTCCTGCCCATTTTCATGTTGCTCAACATTCAACTCTTTATTCTCAATATACACAGAAAGTTTTTCATATTCTCAGGGTTTATCATGAATTTCCTGGCTATAATCATATTGAAATTTTTTTTCAGAAAATGAACAAAGTGAAGAGCCCTGTAGATGGCCATATTTATGTTTCTCTTTATGAACTGAAGATTGGCAAGGTTGTTTCAACTTTTCAAAAATTTCATGTGATATAGCTTGGCTGTCAAAATGTTGATCCATTTAATCTTCAAGCAAAGAAGACACATATGCTTTTTGGAAACCTTCTTGATTATCATGATAACTAGCCTGAGAAGAAAATTCATAAAGGGCCTCTAACATAGCCTCATCCAAGGACTCTCCATTATCACCAAGAATTTTAAGATATGGAATAAAAACCTTTAAAAAATCATAATTGTCTTGTAACAATGATAAACAAGAATGATATTTCTCATAATGTTCGAAGAACGTTCTATGGAAATATTTAAGAGCGAGCAAGCTTCCCGGCTGTAACCCTTTATACCATGTTCTAGATTCGTCCTCTAGGGTGGCCATAAAAATTTTCATGAGACAATCCTCGGGAAACTCAACTCGAAATTTATGTACATGCATATGGAATCTAACCAAGTGAAGAGCAACATTACCTTTCTTTTCATCTTTAAATATAGAAATATAAGTTAACCAATCAACTCTAGGAATAGGATTTGGAAAACCAGGGATGTGAGACCAATTCATAGGGGCATACCTGACATTGTTTCTTGCAATTGAACTCATCTTCTTCAAGTTATTTTTCTATGAAGAGTGGAGTTGCCATGAAAAATTAGAACTTTGGATTCTTCGACACTGGAGTCGCCAGGTGAAATATGCATAGCCTTCTTATGCTTGACCATTGTTCACCATCAGTAATCATAGCTAATCTTTGTCGTTCTTTCCCAGGGAAGATTTAACCTTATCTCCCCAGAAACGATGCCAAGATGTTATCACTTGGTAATTTTATTGGGTTGCTTTAGAAAAATGGCCAAGGTAACCATTTCAAACCACTTCAGACTGGAAAATGACCTTTTCCAATTAGAGAGGGTTCCCCGACAACGACGACAAGATGTTATCAATTGGTAATTTTACTGGGATGCTTCAGAAAAATGTCCAGGGTAACCATTTCATACCACTTCAGACTGGAAACTGACATTTTCTAGTCAAAGAGGCTCTCTCTTTCAAGATTCACTAAAAATAGAAACAATGATGCTCAGGAAATTCACACAGAGATCAAGTCTGCAAATTTAGGACAAAATCTGAGAGATGTAGGTGGTGGAACTTAAAAGAAGTCAATCCATTGGTAAATGGAGTCATGAGCTCAGAAACATAATGTAAGACTCTCAGTGATTGGTCATAATACTCATGGAAGCAAAGGAAGTAGAGCTAATTATGCTTGCTCAAATTAATTTGGTGGTTGTAGTAGATGATTGAAAAAAAGAGCATATAGTGAACTATTACAAAGCACCAAATTGGTGAATTCTACAACTTAAGAACACAAAAATTTCAACTATTAGAGAGCATCAAAGAAGATGAATTCTGTATAGTTCCTTTTAGAAGAATGAAAACAAATAACTCGCATCGAGCATCTGAAAAATGAATTCAATCGAATCTACTAGGATAAAGACATATGTGTATTTTCTTAAATGAAAGACAAAGCATTAAACAATGAATTATGTATATTCAGTCCATCAAATATTTATACAAGCACAAAAATCATAATATTACAACATACACTCATAAGGGAAAAACATATAATGAACATGACAACATTATCTCACGGAATCTCTGGAAAGAGCATACATAATTCTGCACTGAAAAATAGTCTTAATTCATATCTGGAAAGTACAATATTCAGGTTTTTTTGAAAGTTCCCAATCCCAAAATCAAAAAGGCTACGCATATATAAAATTAGGCCTTCATTACAACAGTCTGCAACCTAGGAAAGACTCGATGCACCCTAAAGAGTCTTATTTATAATTTATTTACAAAACAATGGAGCCTTTTTAGGGATATTTCAATTTTAAAAGAGTTTGAATACAAAAAGGACTCTTCCATCATTTAATATTTCAACAATTTATGCTCATGAACCTTATCAAATATAACTAACTACTGATATGTCGGATGGTTGATGTGCTAGCTGCCACGTGGAGGTTGACATGTTGACCTACTAAGCTGGACCTCCACCAAGTTGAATTTCAAATTTTTGCAACAAATCTGGCTAGGATTTTTTTTGTAAAATAAGCCTCAAATATAAGTGCTTATTTTCCAAAACCTGATATCTGTGAAAAAAATGAGAGAGGCTTTTGTAGATGAGCTCGTTTTGAACAAAAACCTCCTTCATATTTCCAAAATTATTTTCCATTTGTTCAGAAAGTGAGCTTGAAGTTGACTACTAAAACAATCATTTCCAGAATTTCCGTAGCAAAAATTCGGTAGCAAGTTACAAAAAACATCCCTTTGGTACTTTTCTAATTTCACTGCAAGTTTTTAGGTCTTCACTTATGTATTTAAGCTAAAATCGCATCATTATAACTCCTTCATTTTAAATTTTCACGTGCATTTTCATCAATGATACGCTACAACAGTTTCGTTTGGTAGCAAATGAAAAAAACACCCTTTTGCTACCCATTTAAAACCCTTGCTAATTTAACCAATTGACTCAAGAAATATTTCTAAGTGCTATCATGGATAACAGAAAGGATTAAATTTATCTAGAAGTATTTCAATCAAAATAATAATAATAATAATAAATGGCTCCAATAATAGCATTAACCATTTGAATTGGATTAACTCCAACTGATTTGAGACTTATGTTGATTCACAAAAAGATTATAAATTGTGTATCCATGTTCACAAAATACAAAGCATACCATATGTTAATAACTTTGAACTCAAATGTTGACAACCTTGCAAACCAAGCAACAAAAAGTAAGTATGGAACTTTATGGGTGGATAAAACTCTAACCTTCCAACCAACTCTATGAAATCCCTTTATAACTAAGCCCCGCAAAAGAAAGTATGATATGGGAATTGACCATACATGTGGAATGAGTGTTTATATCAAGGAAAAGGAAAAAATGATTAGTGGCTTGGTGAATTTTACTCATGGAAAGCATGTGTAATATTCCCAAATGGGCAAAGTAGGAATATAGAACAAAATGCTTGAAATAGCAATGTATAACATCACATCAAAATATGAGACCAATATGGAGCCTTTTCATTTATCATAACAACAGAAAAAATTTACAAAATAATGAGGCACAAAAAATACAACATGAATCAATAAGCCTCCAATAGATAAAAACCCTCAAGAAGAGGTGCTGCTACTATATCAAAATGTCGGAGACACTGCTACAACACAGTCACAAAGGACATAGCTACAATAGAAGATGATACAATGATATAAAATATCTGATATATGCCTATATAGATTCTATACATAAAGAACAAGGCTCTATATCACTTTTCTTAGCCAACCCCAAGGGTTTCTGACAATAAACCCAAAAATACAAATGGTGAACCCAAGCCCTAAGGTTGAAGATTCACTGCAGCAAAATAGTTGGAAGATGAGGCTGAAGCTGATATAAAATATGTGGCTCTCCTCCAATATATCCTCCAGGTGAAATTTTGATCCCTCCACTGAAGAACCAACTCCCCAAATCATGCACAGAAATCACCTCTACAACAACCCTCCAAAATAACGCAGATATGGACTGAAACTATGCTATAGGTGATGGTGGTAGCTAGTCCTGGTGCCAAATAATGATAAAATTCCCAAGGAGCCTCCTTGTTGATCTCCCAATGGAAATGCTGCCTCTCCACTGAAACACAAGCCTAAAAAATGGCTCTACAAACCCTCCACAACTTCTACCTTGCAACACAACACAACCTCAACAGGAACTACACTGTACATTAAGACTGAAGCTTTGGACCAATGCTGGAATGTGGAAATGTAGCTTACTCACCTCTCCTGAGTGGGCACTCGAAGTCCCTCGAGGATGAGGGTGGAATTCCTGCTCGGGAACACCCTGTGCTAAACAACATTGCAATCTTAGCTAAACAACGGAAGAGAGCAAACAAGTCTTAACAGACCATATCAAAATAATAATCTAAAACATATCCTCTATGGCTACCATCCCCTTCCTTATATAAGTGGTGAGCTTACTCACCCTTGGCCCCACTCATTAAAGCCAATACTTCCATGCATGGAGTCCCCCTCCAAAACTCCGTTGTCCCATAATGAATGCCACTCCTCCATGACAACGCTATTGATTTGGTCAAATTTGACCCAGTCTACATGCTTCAGCCCATTTTCACACATAAGGGTTCTTTATCAAGCCACTAAAGTGGTCTCCTTTCACATTAGCAGTGATTTTATTCCTACTAATGAGATTTATGGGTCTCCATACCCTCTTATTCAGCAAATTAAGAAGCAAAAGAAAAAATTAATATTCCAACTATCTCATGGCTAATTGGGAATATTACAGTCCTCCCCTCCCAAATGTTTCTTGTCCTCAAGAAACTGTAAAGGTTAGTGTTGCAACTCTTCTCCTCCCTCCTTGGTGACACCTCCATGTGATAAGCTCTCCTCATAATCCAAGTGTCTCCCAATCCATCCCTCCATGAAATTCTCCTCCCAAATTCTCATGATATGAAAATGGCTCATCCCAAAAGGAAGAAAAATACCCAATGAAGCAATAAGGGTTTTCCCAATGTTCTCCCTGAAACATGAAGCATAAGAAACATGGAGAATATCTCTCCCAAAGGGCGTGTTCACTCCTCCTATCCTTCCTCCATTCATTCCCATAATAAGAATAAGAACATCATCAATGTATGGGATCAAAACCAAGGACACATAAGCTACCATATACAATAATGGAGGTGGATCATAGTCCTATTAGCCACCTATAAATTTTTGGCATAGAAAATAGGTGGCTAAATATGTTCTGAGTCTTCAAGAGAAACATTTCCCTTGAAAATATTTCATCCTTGAAGCCTCCATGTGTCTTTTTCCCCTTGAAGAAATCTTCACTGCTATTTCCATTTGATAAGCCTCACTGTTTGTGAAAGAAAATGCTTCAAAAAGGCCTCCATCTGCCCTATTTCATCCTCACAAAACCTCCATTTTCACCTCCTTTTTCCCTTTCAAAATCTCACAAAATCCCTTCTTGAGCCCTCTAAATCATCAAAATCCCCTTTTTAAACCTTACAGCCCCCTTGATTTGGTTTAAAAATCTGCTTTTTCCTCTACCGGAACCCCCCATTTGGCCTTAAAAACATTGATTTTGGCCTAAAAACACCCTATTTGCATTACAACAGGCTTAATCCCCCGAGGGCTTATATGTTGCAGCCTCCTTCTCCATATAACCATAAGTCCCGCAACCGGGCGCTTAAGAACACTAACCTCCGCTAAAAACCCCAAAAATCCCTTTAAAACACATAAAAAATGTTTTTTCCGCTCCATTGAAGGATTTATCCCCCACGGGCTTATTCTTCTTAACCCCCCTCCATGTGACCTAAAACTCCAGGATCAGACGCTCAAAGGCTATAAAACCACATCAAAACCCGATTTCCCTTTGTTTTTCTATTCCATGACAGTTAAACTTTTCGGTGAATAGCCACCGTTGATCTTTGCAGATCAACGGTTGTCATTGTGCCCGATCCTTGCTCTCAATTCCCGCCCCCCCCCCCATTCATTTAGCTCCACCCCGAGAAATAATCTGGACCGCCCATGGAATAGATCTAACAGCTCACAATTAACCTGATGAACCTGATGGCCCGCTTCCATCCGCGCACCTTCCCCCATCGCGCTGTCTTTTCCACCGTTAGATCTACGCGCCCCACATCCAACGGCTTAAAGACATATCACTTTTTTTTTGCGTCTAAATATTAATGGTTTGAAATCGCGCGATATGGGCGGTTTTTATTTGCCACGTGGCGCGCGATGAGTGGAATCGCGTTGTTTTTGCGAATTCCACTTACCACCCTCAGCCCCGCACGAAAATTGTTCTGGTTTTCCGCTTACCGCCCTCTGCATTAATACTTCATGATTAATCGCAGCCGTTGAACTCTTTGATATGACGGCTTATATTAGATCTCACCTCCGCCCTTTCTCCATTCACCTATGCCCCTGAATGCCTCCGTCAAGTGATCTCCGCCGTCCATCAAACTAATCTAACGGCACAGATTCAATCTTACCTCTATTCACTCATTTCTTCATTTGCCTTCCAAACGGTTTCATCGGTGAATCTCGACCGTAGATCACTGCTGTTAGATCTAATCTAACGGTCCAGAATGCATAACGCACCAAAATTTCACCAGACTAGTTTTTCGCCTCCGACACCGTTTTTTCATCGTTTTTCCATGGTTTTCACTGTGTTTATTCGTTGCAACCATCGTTTTCATCGCTTCTTTCCATACTCCACAAGCCTCCAAAGTAGCCTACCCCACTCCCACCGGATTTCATAACTGGTTTTTCGTGTTTTGCAGGGTCACAGATGGTGAAAATCATTCTCTGTCTCACAGTCACAGACAGGGAAAATAGAGTGCAAAACTCTATTTTTAGAGCCAAAGAACGCAAGGAGATACACTGTTAAGAAGGTTTAAGGCATATTTTATAAAAGGATCAGTGTTGAAACCCTTATCTAAACCCTCCTGCGCCATGAAAACCTGCACATTCACAGAGACAGTCAACAGAAGCAGAAAAGAGTATCAATGAATGAAATTAAAGGATTTAAGCCTATTTATTGAAGATTAATGCTATAATTTAGGGTTTAAAGAGCGAAGATACAGATTGAAGACCATAAAGGCGATTAAAAGGCTTAATGAAGCCTAAAGCACATGAAACAAGTTTTATCAGTGAATTGACATCAGTAGAGCGTTTTCTCCAAGAAAAGGACCAACCATATGACTTCCTCCATCTTCCATCAAACACCAGAACCATTTATAACACTTACAGAGGCCTAAAAAACTGTCAGAACAACATTTATGGAAGTATGGGAGACCTGCAGACTTTCTATTCACCTTACTTATCTCAGAAGACAAAGCAGAGTACCAGCAGCCAGAGAAATGCTTCAAAGAACATACCTGGAGTTATTATCGAACTGAAAAAGACTTCTAGACCAGACTACATAGTACACACAGTTAATGGAGAGCCATTAAGCAGAGTGGGCATTCGACCTTCCTCCCCTCTGTCTTAATGAAATCATTTAAGTTCATATCTACTACTACTATCACTCATTCACCTATAAATATTCATTGAAAATACATTGTAAAGGTTGTTGGTTTTTGGGATTTTATCAACTGTTAGAACTATTATGGAGGGGAAGTAGCTGATGTGGTCTGTAATATAGTAGGCCGGGAAGAGAATTCTGATTGTAAAAGGCCACTGAGCTCAAAGTATGTGACTGGTTTTGCACATCAATTAATCAAGCAAATTCATAGGATCCTGGTCTATATTATCGGTGATGTTTTCCTTACTGTGATTGTTTCCTTTCATGTTTATCACACTGTCCATTATTCTCAGATAAAGAACATCAAGCGTAGATTAGGACATACTGATGGAAGTACCCTAAGTCTCACTGTAATCTTTATCTATATGTTTTCTGCTATTTTTGTATCTAAGAGCAAATTCATTATAATTTAACCAGTATAGAAGTTGGTTGGTCCATGCTTACTGATGTATGAATTTGGGTTGTTTCCTTAGATGTTCTTGTTTGGTTTCAGTTGAAATAATTTGGAAAATGGGAGATTAGAGCTAGCCCTGTCTCACGAGGTGCCTCTTCCAACAGTTAGCCTTTCTAAGATCCCTTTGAGTTAGTGTCAAAAGCATTGAAGGTTAAAAGTCCTTCTCTGATCTTAGGCCTTACTCTGTGTTCCATATTTAATGTTTTCTACCATTCTGAAAGTGGTTATGATGACTGCTGGATTGTTTTCCATGAGAGTATGCTGAAAACTGGTCTGGATTTAAATGACATCTGACCTAATCTTAAGCTACCCTTTATGTCTTATATGAGAGTTTCCTTTGAATTATGTCAAAAGCAGGTCTAGATTTAAATGACATCTGACCTGATCTTAGGCTGCACTTTGGTTTCTTTCTTTCACCCATTCTTAATGTTCCATTCCACCATCTATCTAAAAAGATCCTTTAGTATAGATGAGTTGCCCTATGGAAACCCTTGGATAGTTGTTATGCAAGTAATCGCATTTCATGACTCCATAGCCCAATGGATTAACCTTTCTCTTGACCTATCTTCCCATGCTGAAACATCCTTCTATTTAGTTCCTTCTTTACTTCCATAACCTTCTCAGTTAATGATCTCCAACCAAAAAACAAAAACCTAAAACCCTTGTGCTTCATACCTAGCCTAATACCTCATTGTGAGCTTTAAAGATATATCATTCTTTACATTAATAGAGAGATCCCTCTCTGGATCCAGGAGGGCTAGATCCTAGGATCACAAAGTGTTTTGATGTTGTCTTATCTTTTGGTCTTGCCAATTTGGCCAAAACATAGGAACCACAACAATTCCAACATGTGGAACTAGGGCAATATATCTCCTGACTGCCTCAGATAATGATATGGTAAGTGGTTTCCCCACCACTTACTTACTGCCATATTCTTCTCACATGTTTTGAGAAGGTGAGTGATGTTAGGTGCCTTTGGAGTGCACCCTGAATGATATATCATCTCCCTATATCCTCCTAGGGAGTGGCCATGCTCAACGTAGTTTATGGCCCCAAGTTGACCATGAAGTTTATAAGGAAGAACTCACCCATTTGGAGAAATGGCCTACACATGTATGGTAAAGGAATGCAAATATTCATCATATAAATCATTATGCATAAAGACATGATCCTTACCATATGTTTCAATCATACTAATGGAGTGACTCATAGATATATCCCCTCTCATTCCTAAAGAGGAAAGAGGTGGATGTGATAACTCCCTCAAAGAGCTATGTATCTCCTCCATCTCTACATGATCCATGCATCTCCTCAAATGATGATATATCTCCTCTTCAAATCCTTCCCAAGTATATCCCTCCATGATAGTATGGTATGCTCTCATGGAATAAGTATGGCTGAAGAGAAAATATTCATGTGTTGCATGTAGCAACTTCTCCTTGAGCTTGGATGATCTAGATAAGAATATCCTACCATGATAGTAGATGACCTCATCTCTGACTGAATATCCCTCCTCTTGAAGCTGGTCATCAAGTATCATACAAATAAAAATATCCTTGGAATAATCCACCAACAGCTAGGATTTCCAAAATGGATCTATCCTCCAAAGTGACAATGGTGACGATATATCATATAAAGCATCTGTCATGTGGCTGCTCCCTCCTTTGACATCTCCTATGCCAAAGTCACATACTGGAAGGCTGTTATCCTCCCTCTACTACTCCTTTCTCAGTGCAATATCTGAGGTGAAAGTGGGTAATGATGATGTTGGGAGGATGTCTCCCTCCTCCTTGAGTCTACCCAAGACTCTCAGAATTGTACCATGACCTCCCAATGCTCCCACTCCTCCTAGATCTATGAGTGGTGCAACATGTTGTGAGATGTTTCTCACCAACTCCTGATCAGGTGACCTCCCAAGTGGTTTTCCACAAAACAATGATGTATCATGGGCCAAAGTCATGTGCATAATAGATGGGATTGTTAGGTCCTTGATTCTACTGTGAAAATCCATCTCTTTTTTGTGTGGAAGTTGTTTGTGAGGGATATGTGTGCATGTCCCTAATCATCTGATTTTTTCCACTTTTTCTATCCACCCATTCCATCTGCAAAGTCTCCCAATCTGTGGTGACCTTCCCCAAAGTAATCAACCACTGCGCACCCAATATCACATTGGTGTCATGTATGTCAACCATAAGGAAGTGATCAGTCAATGTATATGTCCCCATGGTGACAGATAAATATGGAACATAATGCATGCACTGCATAGTTCTAGCTCTTGGGACCAAAACAGAAAATCCCTCAAAATCATCAGTGGGTATTGCCCTCCTCTGCACTAGTTTAGCATCAATAAAGTTGTGGGTAGCCCCACTGTCAATCAAAACTATAACCCTATAATCCAAAATGGAACCTCAAACCCTCAAGGTCAAGTACTTGGGTACTTCTCTCAATGATGCAAGGGCCCCTCCAATTGGATCAAATACTCCATTCCCACCTCCTGGTGTTGGTGGATCCACTCCTGCTATCCCAGCACTGTGACATCCTTCTAGTTCTTCTTCCTCTTCCTCCTCATCATTTGAGAAGACCTCCTCAATATTCGATACAGAAAAATAGCTGGAAGATGAGGCTAAATTTGATATAAAATATGTGGCTCTCCTCAAATATATCCTCCAATTGATCCCCCCACTAAAGAACCGACTCCCCAAATCATGGACAAAAATCACCTCTACAACAACCCTCCAAAATAACGCAGATATGGACTGAAATTGCACTGTAGGTGATGGTGGTATCTAGGACTAGTGAAAAATAATGATATAATGCCCTAGGATACTCCTTGATGATCTCCCAATGGAAAGGCTACCTCTCCACTGAAGCATAAGCCCAAAAAATGGCTCTACAAACCCTCCACAACTTCTTCCCTGCAACACAACACAACCTAAAAAAAAACTGCGTTGTACATTAAGACAGAAGCTTTGGCCTAATGATGGAATGTGGAAATGAAACTAACTCACCTCTCCTGAGTGGGCAATCAAAGTCCCCCGAGGATGAGGGTGGGATTCCCGCTCGGGAACACCCTATGCTGAACAACACTGCAATCTTAGCTAAACAGCTGAAGAGAGAAAACACGTCTAATAGACCATATCAAAATAATAATCTAAAACATATTATTTATGGATGCCATCCCCTTCCTTATATAAGTGGTGAGATTCCTCACCCTTGGCCCCACTCATTAAAGCCACTACTTCCATGCAGGGAGTCTCCCTCCAAAACTGCGTTGTCCCATAATGAATGCCACTCCTCCATGAAAGCACTATTGATTTGGTCAAAGTTGACCCAGTCTACATGCTCCAGCCCCTTTTCACACAAAAGAGTGATTTATCAAGCCACTAAAGTGATCTCCTTTCACATTAGCAATGATTTTATTCTTACTAAGGAGATTTATGGGTCTCTATACCCTCTTATTCAACAAATTAAGAAGCACAAGAAAAAATTAATATTCCAACTAGCTCATGGCTAATTGAGAATATTACAACATGTGCAGGCATGCTCAATCGTAATTAATGGTTCACCACCCTCCTTAGGCTACGAAAATAAGTTGGGGAAGTGAAACTGATGCACCCAAGCAGCAAATAAATTAAATTGATTGTGGGAAACATAAGATCAAGTGTAGTGAAAAGTCAAAGGGAATAAAGTCGTAATCATTGGAGGAATTAGGACGAGGTGCATCACCTATGCAAGTTCTGAAGCCTTCCCTCTTGGCTTGTTTGATTCGATGGTGAATTTAATTTTGGCTTAGTACAACAAGGTTAAATTCATACGGATTTCATTTTTTTTTGTTGGATGTTCCCTCTCATAACAAGTTGGGACACAGATAAATCTTAGGTTTCAACATAGGTATTTCTATTAACCAACTCACATCTATGATTATGGAGTTAGATTAGCTTTGAACATGGCAGGATGGCAGTGTGAGATGGTCATAAAAGACTCGATAAGTAGTGAGGAAGGAATTCAATGAAGAAGAATTATGGGAGCTCCAAGAAATGTCCAATGCCCTCAATTTGGAAAAAAATCAATTGGAAATAATGCTCTCTAAGATAATTGAAATTGTGTTAGAGAATAAGAGCCTCATCCAAGGACATAATGATGAGATTGATTTTGTTTGGATGAAATTGGAAGAAATGCATCTCAAGGAGGTTCAAGCCTCCTCAATGTCATACCCTGGCATCGTCTTTGATCAACTTAGAAAACTACCTTACAGTAAGGCTTGACTTGAAGAAACCCCCGAAAATTGTGGATACAAAATAGCAAGCGCCTAGCAATAGTGTAGGCTAAATGTCTTTTATTTGAAAAAAATTGTAACGGTTGTAATTTTTTGTAATATTGGAGTTTTTGTTTTAGAACATTTACTTATAGAGCTCCAAATGAAACTGGGTACAAGAATTGGGGAAGAAAAAGTAAAGGTACAACAATGGGCTCATCCCTTTCTTTGGTTGTGGCTAACATATTTATGGATTTTTTCGAGATTGGAGCTCTAAACCCTTGGCATAAAAAAATTAAATGTTGGTTTAGGTTTGTCGATGATACCTTTATAATTTGGGAACACAAAAAACCCGCTCTAGATTCCTTTCTATCCTGCCCCAAAATCATTTCCCATCACATTTATTTAACCATGGAAATTGAATCTAATAATCTTTCCCTTTCTTAGAAATCCTTATTACTTGGCTTCCTGATGGTTATCTTACCCATCAATTTTTGAGGAAAAAAACCCAAACTAACTGTTATTTTCATGCCCATTCTCACTGATCCAGATGGATTCAGAGACACACACAGGACAAAGAGGGCTGATGAAAGCTCAAAAATAAATGTGTTCGGATTTCTCTCGAACCAGGTTCAAGTTGAAGATTTCGTCGCCCTGATTGCAACGGTGTGAACAATGCATCAATCCGAGCTCGTATAAGAAAGTTAGAGTAGTTTGAAGTTTTTGGGAAGTGGGGCCCACATCATGCCACATGGTGTCCCAGTAAACACATGGGACCCACATCGCAAGCCCCTAAGCTGTTAACACATGTAGCTCCTCCATTGGCCCCTTGCTGCTCCAAAAAAGACAAAACAAAATGATATTTAATTTTCCACAAACAAAAAAAATCATTAAAAAAATAACTATATATTAAATATAGTTATTAAACAATCAAAATCAATTTAAATATGGTAAATTGTTATGTAAAAAAAATCATATTAAATATGGTTAAATACCATATTAAACAAAACCTCCATTTCTATTTTTTGTTAAAACTAAAATTGGGTTTTAAAATAATATTTGGACTCAATGGGATTTGAACTCAAAACCTCCCAACAAAAACTATCTTAATATGATTATGCCAACCAATGTGCAAACCTCACACTTTATCTTATTCATTCTCACACTTTATTATAAAATTCCATTCAAATGGTTCAAGGAAACCATGGAGAATGATGGAGAATACATAAGAGATGAGGGCATAGGGAGGCCAATGGAGCCGTGAGCAAAGAGAAGGTAGGTCAAACAACATACCGACACGTAGTTCAAGGCAAGATGGTGCATGCAGTGCAAGAGAATCTTTTTTAATGCCAAGGGAATATTTTGATTCCAAGGAGGTAAAATTTTCCTGTGTCAGAATGTATTAAACTTTATATGAATTTTAACCAGAATTTTGCAAGGAGCACGATGGTGTGCCCAAATTTGCGATTTGAGCAACGTTTTTACAGATTCCATGTGGAGGATAATATTCAGGAGTCTTGAGGGAATATTTCAGATTCCTTTGAGGCCGAAATTCGTTGGTGTCAGAATGAGGTCAACCTTATACTCATTCTTCTTGAAATTTCACAAGGATCTCAAAGGTGGGATCAGATACTTATTTTGAGTTGCAGATTTCTAGATTCCCTGTGGAGCAGCATCTTTGAGGAATCTAAGGGGAATCTAAAAGATTCCCTAAGGCCCAAGTTTTCACTTTGTCATAATCGAGCAAATTGACAGTCGATCCTACATCTATCGACAACACGAGTTTAGCAGTGAAATCAGATTTTCCATCTGAGCCTTATGCTTTTCAACCACTTTTCAAAGTGGAGTTGTAGGTGTCAACATTCAATGTGTGAGTAGTTGTTTTCAGGATATTCGATGCCACAAGATTGATGGTAAAATCAAGATCCAACAGTTTATCATCCTTGTCTTCATATAGCTCCAAGATGTGAGGTATATGTAGTATGATCATGTACTTCTTTTATTTTCTATGAGATGCATTGTGTTGTATAGATCATTATTGATGTTTGATGAGGGATCTTGTTTTTTTCTTGATGTGAGATGTAATTTCTATCATGGATTTGTTTTATGTTGTTTGAGATCCATTTGCTATCATGTTGGTGGGATACTCATTATCACCATGTATTTTTTATTGATATCCCTTTGTTGCCATGTTCAACGGGATACTCATAGTCATCGTGTTATTGTCATAATGATAGGAGTCCTTTTTTAGAGTGAGAGTTCATATAGCGGAACATCTCGTGGAGAGATCCAGCCACTCCTGCGTGAAGGAATTTTCCTTGTATGACCAAGAAAATACCATCCATGTACATCATCACTCTTTCTAGCGCTTAATTCAGCGGCCTACACCATCTTGACATTGAGGCCCAGAGACGTAGTCCCTCCTAGATGAACTCTGTTATCAATATCGTATGTTGGTAATACTTGTTATGTTCCTCTTCTTTACAACATGCAGAGATGTTCATTTATGTTCATTAACGCTTTGATTAAATGCAATTCTAACATATCAGCCAAAGTAAAAGGTCTTGGTTAAGGGTATCAAAAATTTACCTGGATCAAGTTGTATGAGAGTAGTCTTCTTGCTTATTTGGATTGCAGGGGTGAACCATTGAACATTCGCTGAGTTGAGAATGGATGGTGTCAAAGACATGTATGAGACCATGCTCGGGGTGTCCGAAAAAGCGGACATGTTGTACGAAGCTTATGAGAAACAAGCAGCAGACAACGTTGAATTTAAGACACTCCTACCGGAAGAGAAGGAGGACAAACATCGATTGCAGCTTTAGTTGCAAGCCATGACAGAGGAATTGGAAGAATTGAAGTGCAACAATGAAATTCTTCAAGAAGATCATGATGCATTGAAGGTACTCCTACAAGAAGAGAAGGAGGATAATCAGTGATTGCAACTTCAACTATAAGCCATGACAGAGGCCTTGAAGGAAGTGAAGCGCAACGAAGGCTCAAAGAAGCCTTCTTCACATGTTTCGAAATTGACAACTGAGGTAAACAATGTCTTCAGTTTCTTCACATGATATCATTTTTGTTGGAATTGTGGAGATACCCATTACAGGAACTGGCATGAGACTCCTCACTAAGATGGGGTACCAAGGAGAAGGACTTGGCATTCATGGCCAAGGCATAATGCAGCCATTGGAGGTTGTGCAGAGACCTCGATATGCAGTTTTGGGATACACTGAAGAAGGATGTTTGAAGGACATCAAAGGTAAACAGACATTGTTGAATTCCCTGAGGAAGAGGATTGATGGGAACACTTCACCATCATCCCATGGAAGTGCATGTTATTGTGAAAGAGCTGAGGGAAGCTCTCATCACCATAATTTCACCAGAGACCACCAAGGAAAGTATAACAATTATCACTATTCCAAAGGGAATTTTGATTCTAAAAATGTTGATAATCATGGTCGTAAATCATGGCATCGAAAAACTTGTCATTTTTGTGGTTTTCATAACCATGTGTTTGCTGAGTGTTGGAAAATAATGGCAACACAAAGGAGGATGAGGTGTACAAAACCTTCTCCACAACAGAAAAAGAAACTAGTTAAGCATGCATGGAGGAAGAAGAATCATTGCAGTTTTTGCGACCGAAGTGGCCATCAAAGAGTCATATGCTAGAGACTCCATCCATAGAAATTCCTTAAAGACAAATCATTTGTGCATGAACCAGTCAAAATAACCGATCGTCAAGCGAATCTCCCACAAGGGGATGGCCCTTTCACTTTGCTAAAGAGGGGGTTTTCTAGATTATTTTTCTAGATGTGTTAGCTTGTCATGGCCTTATTTTTTAAAATCATGTGTTGTATTTCTTCATGTAAAAGTGGTGATGTGTTTTTACATCACTAATGAAGAAACTATGATATTTTGGCCTTGTTTTATAAGACATGTGACACATTTCTTTCATGTAAAAGTGATGTTGTGTTTGCCATCACTTTGAAATGCGACAATGATGTTTTTGTCTTGTAATGATAGCTAGGGTGTGATTTCCATTCGATGTAAACTTGACCACCGAGTATGAGTTATAAACTCATGGCAAGTATGGAAATGTTTGGGTCATAGTTGGTCTATTTGGTCATGTAATTTGCAAGAGGTTGTACTACAATTTTGCATAGGGTGCAGGTGTTAGCTCATCGCTTAGGGCTCTGAAGAACAAAGGTGAAGGAGATGGAAGGATGACCTTTTTCAGGACACTTGTGGTGCAAACATTGTACACAAAAGTTGCACATTATTGTTGATGCTTTTGGAGGAACAAAATCTCCTTATTGGGGAGGAATGATCTAGGTGGATCTAGAGACACACACAAGACAAAGAGGGCTAATGAAAGCCCAAAAATCAAAGTGTTCAGATTGCTCTCGAACTAGGTTCAAATTGAAGAGTTCGTCACCCTAATCACAATGGTGTGAACAACGCATCAATCCAAGCTCGTATAAGAAATTTAGAGCAGTTTGAAGTTTTGTTAAGGCAATGGGAAGTGGGGCCCATAACATGCCACATGGCGTCCCAATAAGCATGTGGGAACCACATGGAAAGCCCCTAAGATGTTGACACATGGCGCTCTTCCATTGGCCCCTTTCCCCTATAAAAAAAAACAAAACAAAATGATATAACTATATATTAAATATAGTTATTAAACAATCAAAATCAATTTAAATATGGTAAATTATTAAATATGGTTAAATTCCATATTAAACAAAACCTCCATTTTTGTTTTTGGGAGTCATTACAATATGGAGATACGAATTCTATATATTATATAGTTTGAAAAAAAAATATTAAAACTAAAATTTGGTTTTAAAACAATATTTGGACTCAATGGGATTTGAACTCAAAACATCCCAACAACAACTATCTTAATATTATTATGCCAACCAATTTTCCAACCTCACACTTTGTCTTATTCATTCTCACACTTTATTATAAAATGCCATTAAAATGGTTCAAGGAAACAATGAAGAATGATGGAGAATACATAAGAGATGAGGGCATAGGGAGGCCAATGGATCCATGAGCAAAGAGAAGCTAGGTTGGACAATAGACCGACAGGCAGTTCGAGGCAAGATGGTGCGTGCAGTTCGAGAGAATCTTTTTTGATGCCAAGGGAATATTTTGATTTCAAGGAGGTAAAATTTTCCTGTGTCATAATGTATTAAAATTTATATGCTTTTGAACTAAAATTTGGCAGGGAGCGCGATGGTGCGCCCATATTTTCCATTTGAGCAGCAGTTTTGCAGATTTCTTGTGGAGGAGAATCTTCGAGAATCTTGAGGGAATATTTCAGATTCCTTGGAGGCCGAAATTTGCCAATGTCAGAATGAGGTCAACCTTATACTCATTCTTCTCGAAATTTCACAAGGATCTCAGTGGTGAGATCAGGTTCCTATTTTGAGTTGCAGATTTCTAGATTCCCCATGGAGCAGCATCTTTGAGGAATCTAGGGGGAATCTAAAATATTCCCTAAGGCCCAAATTTTCACTTTTTCAAAATCCATAAAATTGATAGTCGATCCTACACCTTCCGGTGACATAAGTTCAGTGGTGCAGTCATATTTTCCATCTGAGCCTTATGTTTTTTGGCCATTTTTCAAAGTGAAGTTGCAGTTGTTAACATTTAATGTGTGAGCAATCATTTTCACGATATTCGACGCCACGAGATTGATGGTAAAATCCAGATCGAGAAGTTTATCATCCTTGTCTTTAGATAGCTCCAAGATGTGAGGTATATGCAGTATGATCATGTAATTTTTCTATTTTATATGAGATGCATTGTGATGTATAGATCCCTATTGTTGTTTGATGATGGATCTTGTTTTGTTCTTGATGTGAAATGTAGTTACTATCATGGATTTGTTTTATGTTGTTTGAGATCCCTTTGCTACCATTTTGGAGGGATACTCATTTTCACCATGTATGTTTTATTGAGATCCCTTTATTTCCATGTTCGGCGGGATACTCATAGTCATCATCCATGTGTTGTTTTCATATTGATAGGAGTCTTTTTTTAGAGTGAGAGTTCCTGTAGCAAAACATCTCGTGGAGAGATCCATCCACTCATGTGTGAGGGAATTTTCCTTGTATGAACAAGAAAATACCATCCATGTACATCATCACTCTTTCCAACACTTAATGTAGTGGCCTACACCATCTTGACACTGAGGCCTAAAGACGTAGTCCCTCATGGATGAACTTCGTTATCAATATCATATGTTGCTAATTTTTGTTATGTTGCTCTTCTTTACAACATGCATATATGTTCATTTATGTTCACTAACACTTTGATTAAATGAAATTCTAACACATTAGTCGAAGTAAAAAGGTCTTGGTTAAGAGTATCATAAATTTACCCGGATCACTCACCACGATCCATGAAAAAAAATTGTTGTAATAGTTCCGGGTTGATTTTTCATGTAAATGGAAGGATATTATAAAGACAAAATAGGACCAAGATCATGGGACATGTATTCCAAACTGAATGGAGGGAAAAGCATTAAAGTGTGTATCACTTGTGGTTAATTAATGACTATGGAAATTGGCATTGGAATTGGGAAAAGGTAAAAGACAATAAATGGTAATTCAAATAAAAGAAATAAATGAAATTAGGAGAAAAGGAAGATGAAGAGACAAGAATATGCAAGCAAGGGAAATTAGAGAGAAAATAAACGAAACTGAAAGAAAAAAGGAAAAGGAATGGAAGATACACCAAACATCAATGATAAAAAGGCATCTGAGAAACAATTGAAAAACTTTGATTAGTTTTCAACTTTGGACAACCTTAGAGAGAGGAAGATAACTTGGACACAAGCAAAAAAACAATCAAAGGAAGCAAGGGAGCACAAGGAGAATATTGGAAGAGTAGCTATATAGGAATATTTTGCAGGTAATAGGTTGCATGTGTGATTTTCTTCATGGGATTTGAATGTATGGTGCATGAATTTGGTTTACATTATTACTTTTTTTTCATTGGCATGGGATTTCCATGGATTGATAGTGGTTAAAACCTTTCCTTGCCATTTCCTGGATAGCCATGGTGTGATGGGATTCTTTCTTGGTTGAGCTTTGGATTTCCAGAATTTTTTGGATCTAGTTAATGTGGTCTCAGGACAATCCCAAGGGTTGGGGGTGGAGATTTTTTTTTTCGAGAATCCCTTGACAGGTGGGTGGATAAAAAAATCCCTATGGGTGTGGTGAAGAAATTTTGAGGCATCTGAGCTTGTGTTGGTTTGGTGATTTATGGATCGGTTTAGGTAAAATCACAATGGTTGAGGGTTGAAGTGGTTTAGCCTCTGGATGCCTTAGTTGTTTTTGTTTTGGTTTATTCTATGAGATCCAAAATTCATGCTTGTAATATGGCATGGGGGTGATTGACTGAAAGAGAGATTTCATTCAGCCCAATCTATGGTCGGGTGGTACATGGAAGTCCCTGACTTGGTTGGCATTTGCATATGTTATTATGTGTTGATTCTTATTGAGATTAATGAGCACAATTTCTAATTTTATGATTAGTTTTTCATAGCTCTATTATGTTTAAATGTTGGTTACACACATGGTATATTTCTCATAATATGATGTGACATAGTTATGGAATCATTCCATGGTTTGATGTGCTTTGAGTCATCTTGTATGAATTCTTGAGCTAATGTGTGTTATTGTAGCTAGTAATAGAGGGAAACAAGCCTTCTTAATGATTCTTTAATGAAATTAATGAATTCACGCATTCATGACCTACATGTACCTTGTCTACTAAGTTTTTTTCTAAATTATTTTCATGTATTTGATAATTATGAGTAGTATTAAGGCCAGGAACAGTGAATGAAGACCCCTACAGGTTAATGACATAGTTCTGGAAGGTTCTGGGTAGTTTTAGGTAGCTGGCCTGGAGCTAGCCTTGAAAATACAGAAGAGGGCTTATGGCAGCATTCTCTTAACTGCAAAATTCCAGATGTAGTTGCACGGAGGATGAAATGTGTGTGCGGTTGGAGCCTTCTGGCTGCATGAACAAGTTGGCATGTGTGCGACTAGGTTGTGAGGTGAATCAGAAAGGTAGTTCTAGTCTAGGAAAAGTTGATAAGTAAATATTGTTTGACATTTTGGTGATTTGGTATTCTTAGAGGTTGTAGTAAATGTTAAAGATAGTAGGCCCCACTTCCATAATTGGAACTTGGATGACAGTTCATGCATAGTAACTCTCATATCATGTTTACCCTTGAGAGCTTATAAAAATGGGTAAATGTGGGGTGGGGTATTATAGGGTGGTATCAGAGCAGCTTCATTCCATGTAAACCTTTCTCTGATACTATTGTTATGGGGTGGTATCAAAGCAAGGTTTACAATATTGGACCTCCAGGTGAATTCAAATGGTTATGTTTATCAAGCATGTAATTATTGTTTCATATTTTTATTTTCATCTTGATTCATGCATGATTTTGATATGTTGTTTCTATTATTATATATCATGCTAATTTGGATTGACTTGTGCAAATGTAATAGCCTCCCTTGAGATAAATTGAGGTATGATTTTGAGTACATAAATTATATTTGGTTTATCTAACATGGCATGTTTACAGGAAATAGAAGCCCAAAAGATGAAGACCATAATCGTGGATTACAATTCACATGACTCCTTGTACATACTCGAACTGAAATCAGTGGAATGGGAAAAGTCATTTCAGCAACAAGGAGAGGAATATTCTCTTGATCTAGCAGATACATTAAGAAGTCTAAGGGAAGCGATTAGAAGTTGTAAGGTAGATAGTAATAGTTTTATTGAGGAACATGAAATACTTGCAAAGGCTCAATAAAATCAAGTTGAATTCAATGCATTGATTCTTCAAAGCCTTTAGAGTTGCAGAAGCATGGACAACTAGGGATCAGTCACAGAGATAGGCAGGGGGAGAATATTAATGGGGCAGTTGGAAGCAAGTCTTAGATAAGGTACATAATGGATAGTTATGATACAATGAAGAGTGTAAAACTCTTTGATACACATGACAAGAGGAATGGTATGCATGGACTTTATTCTAGCTCTTCTTCTAGGAGACATCATTAACATCATCGCCAACATCATAGGAGGAGTGAATACTTGAAAGAGGAAAGGTAATGATAAGACTAAAGGAAAATGGCCCAAGAAGCCAGGAAGATTTTAGGATTTAGGTGAGAAGAAAAATGCATCCCCTCAGAAGAAGTTTAATTCAACTGAGAAAGGACATGGGTCTCATCCTGGAGAGCATCAGAATAAAGGCAATGTCAGGGAACTGTTGAAGTGTTGGATTTGTGGTGAATACCATTGCAAGAGGGATCATCCATTGTACCGGGTTGGAAAGCCTCATATCTATAGTCTCAGGAGGCACAGACAGTTGGGGATGTTGGTCAGAGCATTACCTGGTGTTAGCCACCTATAAAATTTGTTATAGCAAAAGGTGGCTAAGACTTTTTGAGCCTTCAAGGAACAAATTTTATTACTAAAAAGTGTTGGCTCTTGAAGACTCTTGAAGACCTCCTGCCTATCCCCTGTCCAGATCTCCACTACTGTGCCTATTCTACATTCAGAAATCCTATAGATTTCCAAGACAAATTATTGCTGCAAGCGCCTTTTCCCTTCTCCCCTTCTTCCAAAACTAACTTTCATTTGCCCCCCTTTCTCCATAAAACTCCTCTGTTTTCATGATTCCTTTTCTCCCTTTCATGAAAATCCTCTTTACATGGTTTAAACTCATTTTTAAAACCATATCGGAACCCTCAATTTCCTTGGAAAACCATTAAAAAACCATAAAAACCCACATTTTGGACATATATGGGTCCTAGCCCTTTTCCCTTTGACCCTCGGTCATATAATTATCCATGCGCCCAAAGGCCCCGCAGCCGGGCGCATGATCATATTATATATGTATATCGTCCCCCCCGAAAATATTAAAACCTTATGTTATTTTCAAACTTTGGGTTATTAATTATTTTCTAAGTTTTTCCGCCGGTTCAAACCCCAGTCAATCTCCATCGTCGATTTGATCTGCAGATCGACGGCGCGGAGTCTATCACCCCGGTGGACCCCGCCAGCCACTCACCGATTGCAAAACCGGGAGGTTTTCATCGTACCACTTCCGAGCGCACGACAGTTTCTTCCATTTCGCAGCGATTCCATACACTGGCCGACACGTATCTTAGGCACAGTTCATGAAACCGCCGTCCATCGCACATTAAACATCAGACGTGGACCCCACGCGATATTGGCATCCACCATCCGATCTGAGGCCGCCCATCGGACGATGATCGCTCACCAAAGTTGCTCACACGATAACTAGGCTCCGGCGCAATGGAAACAACATCTCCGCCATCGATCTGATCTGCAGATCGACGGTCCAAAATTCATCGCCCATTTTCTCAATTTTGACTTTCCACCTGCGCTCCCAACCATCGATTTCGTGCGATCGACGGCCCCCGATCGTCCCCTCACCTCTACTCCTCGCTGTTGATCTTTGCGCGATCAACGGCCCCGATTAAAAATCTTCTAACACCCTCCCTTTAACTCCTCTAATCAAATCCCGACCGTTGGATGATGCCATCGAACGACCACGCTTCCCCCACACGTCCTCCGCAGCAATAAACCTATAAATGCAAGGATTTTATAATATTTTTTGTATTTTGCAGGGTTTTCAAGTGATTTTTCTGCCTCGACTGAAGAAATTTCAAAGGCATGGGATGACGATCTTCCTGCCTTCGATTCACCAAATAAAATCATCACAGGGTTTTAAAATCCACGTTTTCATCAATCATTCATGAAGCATTTATGCCACATAACCCTGCGCATCCCTGCATATCGAAAAAAACCATGAATCGGGCACAATCAGAGAGTATCAGTGACGAAGATAAAAATGAACCAGGACAGAGGATGGAAGACATATTTGCGGGGATCACGGCTAAGAATGTTTATCAAAAGCCTAATCCTCGATTTAAAACACAGTTTAAAGAAGATCATAAGTGTTTTATCAACAGGAACACCTCCACCGCCACATCTGAGGCAAATTGATTCCTCCCAGCTACTAAAATGCCACCTGTACCTCAAAGTATTCAATCAGAAGCTAAATTTATTGATCAGGACCAGATATCTGCCTCACAACATAGCCAAAAGATAAATTCTGCAGGCAAATTAATGACAAACATCTACAAAGTTACTTCGACGCCATACTGAGCCTCAAAGGTCAAGAAGCCATTAAGTCTGTATTAATTGTAATGGGAGATCTTTTATCATATCTCACCTCCTCATTCTTCTATATATACTTCTGTAGAAGTTGAGAGAGGGGTTGGTTGACAAGGTTGCTGAACATTGTAATGTAGTTGAGCTGGAAACTTCTGATTGTAAATATTATTCACTGGCTCTTGGAGCTCTGCTAGTGATAGATAGGTCAGGCACAGATGTGTAGATAGCTGCTAAACTAAAGCATTGGACTTAAAGCTATAACGAGTTTGGAGCATCAATACAAGCTGATTTATGGGATCCTGGTCTATGTTGACGGTGATGTTTTTCTCATTGTAACTTGTCATTTTGTTTCTATTTTCACTGTGTTCCATTTTCTCTTATAAAGAACAGCATGCATAGATTTAGGACCTACTGTACATCAGTAACCTTCTCTGACTGAAAATCTTTATCTGAATGTTTTCTTCTAAATTGTGTTATTTAGGAATGATTTGTTTCAGTTCAAGCATAGGAATGTTGGCATTCCCTCATCTTATTGTCTTAGCTGAATGTTATTCTTAAATGTTATTTTCAGTATATGTTTAGTGAAGATGAACTAAGGAAGATATGGTGAGCCCTGGTCCCAGTTTTATCTCCACAACTGTCTGAATGTTTCCCTTGGAATGTGTTAAAAGTTGGCTAGTTTCGAAGTACTTACCAGATCTTAGGCCATTCTGTGTTATCTTTGTGTTTGTCTTGAAAGTAACCAAGTAAAGAAGAGCTAGGAGAGGATTTGTGGTGAGCTCGGCCCGCTGGTTTCTACTCCAAAGGTTGCCTTCAAGTTTCCCTTTGTTTTAAAGTGTTTTCTATTGAAAGTGTATCAAAAGCTGGCTAGTTTAAAAGTACTTATCAGATCCTAGTTTACTTTTATGTTTTTCTTGAGTCTATGTCAAAGGCTAGCTAGTTTAGAAGTACTTACCAAATCCTGGGCTACTCTTTGTTCCTCATCTGTTTAATTCTCCTACTTATTGTATCATTTCATTCCATAAATCAAACTTCAAAGAGATCCTTAGACATAGATGACTTGCCCCATGGACCACTCTTGCCTCTTGTTGTTCCAATTAAACCCTATTATGACTCCATACCCCAATGAACTAAAACCTACAATTATCTATCTTTTTGGCTGAAACTTACTCTCATTGCTTGCAACTTCTCACCTTTGAAACTCTTTGCATTTAGGACTTTCCACCTCAAACAGTAATCATGCTCAACCATCCAAAAACAAAACAAACCCTTGGCATTCATAACTAGCCTAATATTATTACCTCAAACTTCAAAGACAAATCCATATTTGCACTTATTGGAGAGATCCCTCTCCGGATTCAGGAGGACTATATCCTATAATCCTAAAGTGTTTGAAACGATGTTGTTTCTGTGATCGGACTTTGCCAATCTTGCTGATTACAGATTCTTAACATTTCTGGCTACTCCGCTGGGGAACAACCCCAGAATCATTTTTCATTTGAGGGTAACCATAGGACATCAGATCACTTTGGGTTCCCTTAAAAACTTCATAAAAATTGTGAGTAAAAAACAGCCTTTTCAAGCACTACCAAGAACTGGTAATCATGATAAAACTTATTTGAGTCAGTGACAAACTAGGCGAACTCTAGGGTTCTCATAAGTCTTTATCTAACCTTGAAAGATCAGCTGGCTTAGCCATAAGAATAGATTGTCTTTGTCTCATAACCATAGCTAAGTTTTGAAACAGAGTTAGGACATTCTTAGAAACCACACAACAGAAAATAACTCAGAAAACACAAAAATACTTCAGATTGGTATACAAATAAACATGGTGGTGGACCATAAAACCTTTTACCTCCTTATGAGCTAAAAACTTCTACTTGGCGACTCCACAATCCTTAACAGACCTTAAGACTCCACTGGGAAGAACCCTTATCATTATAATATCATTCAAACTCGGTCAGAGGACTGTAGGATTAAGATTTGTGTAAACAGATTAGTTAACCTCTCGAAGATTGTCATACCTGGTTGAATTTTTCTTGTTTATTTGGGTCTAAAAAACACAACATAGTGGATCCTAGAAAGATTCACACTAGAGCCTATCCTAACCCTGATCCGCCTGAGTTAGTTGATAACCCAGAAAGTATCCTTAGGAGGTCTCCTAGGATTAAATTATCAACTGTTTTCAGATCACCCTTGAGAGCTAATTCAGTCCCTGAAAATCTTTCAGCTCTACAACAATCACAAGTTGACTTAGTAAATCCTTTTAGAACTAGGTCTCTTGGTGACTTAGATCAGCTAGATTCTGAGTCTTCACTTTCATCTCCTAAAACAAGTGAACATCCTGGCAGCAGAGAAACAACACCTCCTAATTTACATTTCCTTCATAACCTAGGTGTCTCTCATCCAAGATCAGCTCAGCAATCTATTCCTGGTCCATCCACTTTTGCTCACCCCACATCCACTGTTCAAACCACTTCACTTCAGCCCACTTTCCCTTTTGTTAATCAACCTCTTGTAAATCCACCCCCACCACATATCATGGCAACATGGTATGCTCCCTTAGTCCTTCCTGCACCATTATTCAATCTTCCACAGGACTATCAGTCCAAAATTCCATTATATGATGCTAGAAATGCTACAACTGCATCACAACATGTGGATAAAATGAATGACTACTTTGACAAAAATGAAATTGATGATGATTCTGTCAAGCTTAGATTATTTGCTCAGAGCTTAGGGGGAGAAGAAAGAAAATGGTTCAAAGGTTTAACCCCCCACAGTATTAATGATCTCCAAGCCTTCCATCAAACTTTCTTAAACAAATGGGAAGTAAAGAAGAATCCTCTCCAAGTCCTTTATGATTACAAGAACCTCCATAGAAACACTGGGGAAAGTGTGCAAGCTTATTGCACTAGATTTAACAGTGTGTATAATGCACTTTCCCCAGAACTAAAACCTCCACAAGGCTCAGCTTTAAATAAGTTTCCTGAAGGGTTTGACCCTGAGATGGCCTATCATTTGAGAGAAAGAGATTTTGCAACTCTTGAGGATATGAAAAGAGGCGCCCTTTCTGTGGAGGTCAACTTAATGGAAAAGAGAGCAAGAATGAAAAATGAAAAGAGAGTGTCCTTTAGAGAGGAATCTACACCCTCTACTTCCAACTCAAAAATGGAGAAAATGATGGAAGAAATGATGAAATAAATGAGCCTAATTAAGAGAGCACAAGCAAGCCAAAACCAAAGTGCTCCTCAAAATAGAAATCAGAACCAGAATCAGAATTTTAGAAGAAACCAACCTTCAAACAGACCTAGGGAAGATGATCAACAGATCGCTCCTCCCTTTCATCAAAATTATGTGAGTGAGGTTGAGGAAACGGATGAGATAACAGAGGAAGACGATGTCAACATGTTTGGGGTAGAAGATGATGACTTTGAGATTCATTATGATAGAAAACAAGGTCTATACACACCTTATGATGACAGAAGAGATGATGATGAAAATTATTATCAAGACATGGAAAATGTCATCATAGAACCTCAAAAAGAATATGACCTTAGAAGAAAAACCAGTCAAAAAACCCCCAAAAATAAAACCTTTGACAAATCTTTACAAAACAGCGCTGCAACCAAGCCTAAATTTATCAAACAAAAGGATAAAACAGTGGCTGTAAATTCTGATAATGGTAAAGAGAAAGGCACTCAAAACAATGAAAAGTCGAGTGTAGACATTAGTAGTACTAACACTTCAACTAGTACTCCTGTGAAAACAACTTTGTCAAGTGTAAATAAAAAAAATTAGCAAACCCATGTTATTGATAGAATGACAGCTAATAAGGCTGAAACCAACACTTTAAAGAGTCAAATTCCTTTCAGCCTGGAGCAGGAAATTTTGAAAATCAAAATCTCTGTTCCCCTGACAGAATTAGCTGCCCAACATGTATATAGGACCCAAATTTTGAAGGCTTTAAACATTGAAGAGAATGAGGACACTGTCAATATTAATTATGACCAACCAGAGCTTATTTTTGGTCCTAAGATTGAAGGTATGTATCAAGAGGGACCTGTTCCTCCCTTTTATGTGAGTTTAAACATTCATGAAAAAATTTTGTACAACGTTATGCATGATTTCGGGGCCTCCCATAATTTAATGCCTAGAGCTGTAATGGAGAGCCTGGGTCTAGAAATCACTAGACCTTACAAAGACCTTTACTCCTTTGATTCCAGCAGAATAAAATGTTTAGGATTAATCAAAGACATATGTGTTAACTTAGCCCAAGTTCCAGCCAAATGTTTAGTCATAGATATTGTTGTGGCTGATGTGCCCCCAAAGTATGGAATGTTATTATGAAGATCTTGGGGGGCTAAGTTACAAGGGACTATGAAAATGGACATGACTTATGCGACTATCCCTGTTTTCAATTAGAATAGAAGACTTTACAGGGAGTCACATATGAAATACACAGTTACAAGTCAGGATCGACCACAAAACTCTCCTATATATTTTGTAAATACATGCCTTGATTCTTTTATCATGTTTAATGAGGAAAAATTTAGTGAACAAGTAACTTTAATAGGATTAATGGCCAATAGGGAGGAAGACAAACAAGATTATGTAGATGTGTCGGAACAGTTTGTTGAACTTGTAAAATCTAGCAAAGAAAACATAGGTCTTGAGCTACAAATTACGTGTCCTTTGCTTTTGAACATTGAGAGTAAAAAAAGCAGTCCTCAACCCAATAATATATCTGAGGAAATGAAACAAATTCAACTGAGTGCTGATGCTCAAGAACAATAAAAAAGCACAGTAGTTGAAGAGGACATTCGTCAAACAGATGAAATTAAAACTAGTCCTCTGTGGAGTTTGTATTTTGATGGATCCTGCACTAGAACTAATGCTGGTGCAAGTGTCTAGATTTCCAACACTGAAAATAACCACGCAAAAAGCATTTTCTGTAAATTAAACTTTCAGTGTTCCAATAACATAGCGGAATATGAATCCCTTCTCTTAGGCTTACATTTATTGAAAAAGTTAGGAGCCAAAAGAATTAATGTGTATGGGGATTCAGAGTTAGTCATTAGGCACGTCAATGGGGAGTATAAATAAAATCATACCAGACTTAGAGCCTACCAAAACGATTTCATGGATCTTTTGAAAACCTTCGAGGAGTCCAAATTGATTTTTGTCCCAAGAAAAAGGAATATTTCCGCCCACAATTTAGCCTTTGCAGCTAGAACATGCTTAATTCCATATGAAACCAAAGACTGCACAACTCAAATCAAATTTAGACCAGCTATGCCTGATAATGAAAAGTATTGGCAGGTGTTTGACAATGACAAACAAATAGAAGACTTCATGCAATTCAGAAATGAATTCGAACTAAACAGTTCGGACTCAGATTATGATACAGACTGCAATGAAGAAAATTGTCTTGGTGAAGAAGAGTTGTCTCCTGAGCTTGTCAACATTAATTTTCTGAATAGAAAACTTAAAAACAAAAAGGAAATAATTGCAGAGTTAGAAACAAAGGAGTTAGAAGCTCTACACGCTAAAGATGAAAGTTTTCCAAGCGGTCTAGTGCCTTTAGAAGAGTTGTTTGATATTAACGATGTGACCAAAAAGCCAAAACTGGAACCTATAGAGACTAAAGTGGAGGAGTGAAATATAGGCAGTGAACTTAAACCAAAGATTATTAAACTGTCTAAGACTTTACCAGCTCACATTAAACTCAAATACATAGAGTTGTTTAAATATTTTTTTGATGTTTTTTCGTGGAGTTATGAAGATCTTAAATCCTATGACACCGAAATAATATAGCACAAAATTCCCCTCAAAGAAAACCAAAAACCATTCAAAAAGAAACTGCGCAGAATAAACCCTGTTTTATTTATTCGTAAGGAGACCATGAAAACAAAAATATGCTGGTATTATTGTCCCTATTAGATATTCTGAGTGGGTGTCTAATCTGGTGTCTGTTAGGAAGAAAACTGGAGAAATCAGGCTTTGTATAGACTTTAGAGACTTAAACAAAGCTTCATTAAAAGAGAACTACCCATTACCTAAGATGGATCATATTTTACAAAGGGTGGTAGGGTCTAGAAGAATTTCTTTGCTGGATGGCTATTCAGGGTACAATCAGATCTTAGTTTACCCTGTTGATCAATTAAATACAACCTTCACTACACCATGGGGCACTTTCATGTATGTGAAAATGCCTTTTGGTCTAATGAATGTTGGAGCAACTTTTCAAAGAGCCATGGACATAGCATTCTCGGAGGAACTGGGATTCTTCATCATTATATACCTTGATGATGTCACTGTTTTCAAAAAAAGATGAAGAGAACTTAGCACATTTAAGAAAGATTTTCGAGAAATGTAGAAAGTTTGGAATATCTTTAAACCCTAAGAAGACACTATTCGGTCTCCAAGAAGGTCAACTTCTTGGGCACATTATTTCTGAGGAAAGTATAAAGATAGATACAAAGAGGATTGAGGCAATATTGCAAATCTCTCATCCTCGAAACATCAAGGAGTTGCAATCTTTCATTGGGAAGATTAACTTTTTAAGAAGGTTCATTCCCAACTTGGCTGAGCTCCTTAGGAATATCACAAACATGTTAAAAAAGGAGCAGGGGGTAAAATGGACCTTGGAAGCAAATAAATCCTTTGAGCTGGTGAAACAAGCGTTAACCAAAACACCGGTTCTTGTAAGTCCTGATTTTTCAAAAGATTTCTATATTTTTTCATTTGCATTAGAGCATACCATAGCTGTTGTCCTTCTACAGAAAAATCCACAAGGACAAGAGCAGCCAATTGCTTTTTTTAGCAAGGCATTGAGGGATGCCCCTCTGAAGTATAACATTATGGAGAAACAAGATTTTTCTTTGGTTAAAGCTTTGAAAGACTTCAGAGTATACATTCTTCACTCACACATCATTTCCTTTGTCCCAAACTCAGTTGTGAAGGACATTCTAACACAGGACCCAGACGGTAAGAGAGGTAAGTGGATTGTTGTTATCCTTGAATACGATTTAGAGATAAAACCCACTAAACTCATCAAAGGCCAAGGTCTGGCTAGATTAATGGCTGAATCCAATTTTGAAGTTCTTGATATTAATATGATTAATGTTTTAGATAATCAAAAGGAAGTCTCAACTCCCATTGTTGAAAACCATTTTATGAATTCCTCTTGGTATGCTGATATTGTTTATGTTTTGCTTAATTTGAATACACCTCCTAGTTTGACAAAAACAAAGGCAAGATTCCTCAAATTGAAAGCTGTAAACTATTGCATTATTGATAGATGTATTTACTGGAAAAATGCGAGTGGTGTATTGCTTAAATGTTTGCCTGAGTTTGATGCAGAAAAGGTTAAATACCAGTTCCATGAAGGAGAGTGTGGAGGTCATTTGTACTGGAAGACAACAGCCAACAAAATCTTGAGGGCTAGTTTCTATTGGCCTACTATTTTCCATGATGTGCACAAAATGATCATAGCCTGTCACAAATGTCAAATTTTTGAAGGCAAAAGAAAATTGCTACCCCTGCCTCTGCATCCAATCACTGTTGAAGCCCCATTGCAACAGTGGGGACTTGACTTCATAGGAGAAATCCATCCCCCATCTTTTTTCCAGCATAGATGGATTCTCACTGCCACAGACTATTTCACTAAGTGGATAGAAGCCATACCTTGTAGGCAGGCCAATGATTCAGTTATCATAAAATTTATGGAGACTAACATTCTCTCCAGATTTGGCTGTCCTACCAAGATTATCACTGATAATGCAACAACATTTGGATCAAACAAGATGGTTTATTTCTGTCACAGATATTAGATAACATTGGGGCATTCCATGACCTATTACCCTCAAGGTAATGGACTTGCAGAATCCTCAAACAAGATTTTAGTGAACATAATCAAGAAACAGTTGGAGGACAACAAAAAGTCTTGGCACACAAAGCTAGTTCATGCATTGTGGGCTGACAGATTGAATTTGAAGAAATCTATCGGCATGTCACCTTTCCAGCTTGTGTATGGTACTGATGCAATTTTTCCAAATAGCCTTGGTGTACCAGTAATGAAGTTGATTCAAGAGTTTCAAACTAAAGATAATGACATGATCAGAAGAATAAATCAAACCATTCATCTTCAGAAAACCAAAGAGGAGGTTTATAACAAATCATTGCAGAAATAGATCAGCATTAAAAGGCTTTTTGATAGAAGAACAAAGGCCAACAATTTTAAAATTGGGGACAAAGTTTTAAAGTGGGACTCCAGGAGGGAAGAAAAGAGCAAGCATGAAAAATTTGACAACTTATGGCTTGGCCCTGACTTTATTCATTCAGCTGCTGGTAACAATGCGTTTTTCTTGCAGGAGTTGAATGGAGCGGAACTGTTTGGGGGTCCTGTCAATGGCATGATGCTTAAGCATTACTTCTCTTGATACATGTTATGTTCCAAAAGCCTTTTTATCTTTTTCCATTATAAATATTTCATTCACCATTGCATTCAAGTTCTAAAAATCAAAAATACAAAAACAATGAAAAGAAAGAAGAGGGCAGATTGTGAAATCAAGAAAGGTATAGCCCCATACCAAAAAAGAGAAACAAATTTGAAAGTGTGAAATCTCAAATGCCACTCCTGAATAACACACTTCTAGTTAGTCAATCTGTCTAATCTGGACTAATTAGCTTTAAATTTTCTGTTGATAGGATAGTGAATTCGATTTGCCAAAATGTTTAATCTTGGCTTATCAGTGGATAGTTTAGGATAGAAATTAAAGGTTCAAACAAGATCAAAATTTGAACCTAAGGTTTCAAAAAGAAAATTGACTCAGATCTGCTTCAAATTCTGAGTCAAAAGATGTAAAAATCTAGTTCTAATCAGATGAAAACCTTAACTAGTTGATGAAGACAAAACAACTCAAACAAATTCAAACCAGAGCTATAAAGAAAAGAGAAGGCCATGATGAGAAAATTTCAGATCTTAGGCCTTCCATTTTTTATTTAATTTTCTGCAAATTAATATCTATGTGCAGCTTGTTTTTATGCCATAGACCAGCATCAAGTTAGACTGTTCAATCCTGACTTGAATGCTTTTAAATTTCTATTGTAGAATTTAGAGAATAAAGTCTGTTGGATAGTTTAATCCCAACAGAGAGTAGATCAAGTAGAGAATCATATGGGCTCAACTGTTTAATCTGGGTCCATGGAGAAATAAGAAGTAGAAATAGATTAGATTTCCTGCTTTCAAAAGAATAAAATGTTGTAAAAGATTTTGCCAATCCAAGTGCACTCTAATGAAGAAAAAATGTTAGATCAATAGGATTGGGTAGGTAGAAAGTTTGTATTGATGAAAGATACTTTGTTTTTATGGCTGCTAATATGTTTTCAGACAGAAAGAAAAGCAGCCCAATGGATGAGGCACAGGTTAGCCTCCCAGAGAATGCAAGTCTGAAGTTCTTGATGCCTTCAAGAAAGCACCATCCCCAAGTGGAGCCACTGTTAACCACCTATAAAATTTTTTATAGCAAAAGGTGGCTAAGACTTTTTGAGCCTTCAAGGAACAAATTTTATTACTAAAAAGTTTTGGCTCTTGAAGACTCTTGAAGACCTCCTGCCTATCCCCTGTCCAGATCTCCACTACTGTGCCTATTCTACATTCAGAAATCCTACAGATTTCCAAGACAGATTACTACTGCAAGCGCCTTTTCCTTTTTCCCCTTCTTCCAAAACTAACTTTCATTTTCCCCCCTTTCTTTATAAAACTCCTCTGTTTTCATGATTCCTTTTCTCCCTTTCATGAAAATCCTCTTTACATGGTTTAAACTCATTTTTAAAACCATATTGGAACCCTCAATTTCCTTGGAAAACCATTGAAAAACCATAAAAACCCACATTTTGGACATATATGAGTCCTAGCCCTTTTCCCTTTGACCCTCGGTCATATAATTCTACACGCGCCCAAAGGCCCCGCAGCCGAGCGCCTGATCATATTATATATATATCCCGCCCCCGAAAATATTAAAACCTTATGTTATTTTCAAACATTGGGTTTTTAATTACTTTCTAAGTTTTTCCGCCGGTTCAAACCCCAGTCAATCTCCACTGTCGATCTGATCTGCAGATCGACGGCGCGAAGTCTATCACCCTGGTGGACCCCGCTAGCCACTCACTGATTGCAAAACCGGATGATTTTCATTGCACCGCTTTTGAGTGCGGGAATTTTTTTCCAGATCGCCAGCGATGCCATTCACCGCATGACACACGTCCCATGTACTATTTAAAAACCACCCCCCCATCGCACATTAAATTTCGGCAGCAAACCCGACGCGATATCGCTGTTCACCGTCCAGTCTGGGGCGGGACATCCGACGACAATCGCTCACCGAAGATGCCCGACAGTTAACTAGGCTACAACACAGTGGTGACAGCATCTCCACCGTCGATCTGATCTGCAGATCGACGGCCCATATTCCATCGCCCTGATTTGTCGCCCAGTCAACATGTTCCGCTTTGACTTTCCACCTGCCTTCTTGACCGTCGATCTCTACGCGATCGACGGCTATGATTTAAATTATTCTTCCGCCATCCTTTTGTTTTCTCCCAATAAATCTCCACCGTTGGATGATGCCATCCAACGGCCCCGCACTCTCCACGTGCCTTCTGAAGCAGTAAACCTATATATGCATGGATTTTATAAAAAAAATTTGTATTTTTCAGGGTTTTAAATGGTTTTTCCGTCATGTCCGAAGAAAATTCAGAAGCAGAGGGTGACGATCCTCCCGCCTTCGATTCACCAGAGAAATCATTCGCAGGTTTCAAATTTCACGTTTTATCAATAATTCATAAGGCATTGATGCCACATAACCCTGCGTAGCCCTGCATACCGGCAAAAACCATAAATCAGGCACAGTCAGAGAGTATTAGTGACGAAGATCAAAATGAACCAAGACAGAGAATGGAAGACATATTTGTGGGAATCAAGGCTAAGAATGTTTATCAAAAGCCTAATCCCCGATTTAAAACACAGTTTAAAGAAGATCTTAAGTGTTTTTATCAACAGAAACACCTCCACCGCCACATCTGAGGAAAATTGATTCCTCCCAGCTACTGAAATGCCACCTGTACCTCAAAGTATTCAATCAGAGGCTGAATTTATTAATCAGGACCGGATATCTGCCTCACAACACAGCCAAAAGGTAAATTCTGCAGGAAAATTAATGACAAACATCTGCAGAGTTACTTCGACGCCATATTGAGCCCCTCAAAGGCCAATAAGCCATTAAGTCTGTATTAATTGTAATTGGAGATCTTTTATCAGATCTCACTTCCTCATTCTTCTATATATACTTCTACAGAAAATGAGAGAGGGGTTCGTTGACAAGGTTGTTGAACATTGTAATGTAATTGAGCTGGAAACTTCTGATTGTAAATAGCATTCACTGGCTCTTGGAGCTCTGCTAGTGATAGATAGGTTAGGCTTAGATGTGTAGATGGTTGCTAAACTAAAGCACTGGACTTAAAGCTGTAACTGGTTTGGAGCATCAATAGAAGCTAATTTATGGGACCCTGGTGTATGTTGACGGTGATGTTTTTCTCATTGTAACTTGTCATTTTGTTTCTGTTTTCACTGTGTTCCATTTTCTCTTATAAAGAAAAGCATGCATAGAGTTAGGACCTACTGTACATCAGTAACTTTCTTTGGCTAAAAATATTTATATGAATGTTTTCTTCTAAATTGTGTTATTTAGGAATGATTTGTTTCAGTTAAAGCATAGGAATGTTGGCGTTCCCTCATCTTATTGTCTTAGTTGAATGTTATTATTAAATGATATCTTCAGTATATGTTTAGTGAAGATGAACTAAGGAAGATATGGTGAGCCCTGGTCCCAGTTTTCTCTCCACAACTGTCTGAACGTTTCCCTCAGAATGTGTTAAAAGCTGGCTTGTTTAGAAGTACTTACCAGATCTTAGGCCATTCTGTGTTATCTTTGTGTTTTTCTTAAAAGTAACCAAGTAAAGCAGAACTAGGAGAGGATTTGTGGTGAGCCCGGCCCGCTGGTTTCTACTCCAAAGGTTGCCTTCAAGTTTCCCTTTGTCTTAAAGTGTTTTCTATTGAAAGTGTATCAAAGGCTGGCTAGTTTAAAAGTACTTACCAGATCCTAGTTTACTTTTATGTTTTTCTTGAGTCTATGTCAAAGACTGGCTAGTTTAGAAGTACTTACCAAATCCTGGGCTGCTCTTTTTTCCTCATCTATTTAATTATCCTACTTATTGTATCATTTCATTCCATAAATCAAACTTCAAAGAGATCCTTAGACATAGATGACTTGCCCCATGGACCACTCTTGCCTCTTGTTGTTCCAATTAAACCCTATTATGACTCCATACCCCAATGAACTAAAACCTGCAATTATCTATCTTTTTGGCCGAAACTTACTCTCATTTCTTGCAACTTCTCACCTTTGAAACTCTTTGCATTTAGGACTTTCCACCTCAAACAGTAATCATGCTCAACCATCCAAAAACAAAACAAACCCTTGGCCTTCATAGCTAGCCTAATATTATTACCTCAAACTTCAAAGACAAATCCATCTTTGCACTTATTGGAGAGATCCCTCTCCGGATTCAGGAGGGCTAGATCCTAGAATCCCAAAGTGGTTGAAATGATGTTGTTTCTGTGATCGGACTTTGCCAATCTTGTTGATTACAGATTCCTAACACCTTGATCTATGTAGCACTTCATAACAAGCAGGCAAACCATGATGCATCTATAATTGGGATGGAAGGTAAGTTTTGTGATCAAGTTGTTTCCATTTTGATTGATCTTGGATCTAATTATATCTATGTTAGTCCTAACCTGGTAGATCAATGTCGTTTTAATAAAGAAGTGCATGTAAAATATTGGTTGGTGCAATTGGTTACAAGGACCAGGAGGAAAGTTCACCACTAGGTGAGATCTTGTGCATTTGAGCTTAATGGTATGCCTACAACATCACACCTTAATGTGCTTCCTTTGGGTCCATATAGAATTCTCTTGGGCATGGATTTGTTGTTTATTCATAGGACCAAGGTATCATATTATTATGAGAAGGCCATTAAGTGCCTAGATGATGATGGAGAAAAGATAATCTTGCAGGGAAAGAAGAAGCCTACATCAGTGAGAATGGTTACAATTATGAAATCTAAGTGTAGCTACAAAAAAGGGTGTGTGTTTTTTCACTAGAAAATTTGGCCCAATTTTCGATGGCCACTTCGTCACTATTCCCACACATAGTCGTCGCAAGAGTGATAGTTTGAGGCTGTACAAAACGTGGTTAGCCATTACGTCGCAATTCCGACGCTTTGCCAAAGTGTCACAATACTGACACTTTTTCCGATGTTTTGCAAAGTGTCGCTATTTCGTCGTTTTATAAGCGTCAGTCTTTCGATGACCCACAATTGTTGGTATTCCGATGATCACAAACTGTCGGTCTTCCGACACTTCTCAGGTTTTCAAACAAACGTCACAATTCTGACATTATGGCTTCCAACGTTTAATTCCGACGTTTTACAAACCGTCGCAATTCCGACGAAATATCATCCAACGTTTAGAACGTCATGCATCCAACACTTCTGTAACGTCGCTTTAGCGACGAAAAAGTTAAAAATATTTTAAAAAGAAACTTCGCTCTTCCGACAAGCGAGGCGTCGGTCTTCCGACGCAAATGTAAAAATATTAAAATAATTATCGTCACTCTTCTGACGTTTAAGGCATCAGTCTTCCGACGAAAAAGTCAAGATATTAAAAAAAAATAGCGTCGCTCTTCCGACGTCTAAGGCGTCGGTCTTCCGATGCTTGGTTAAAAATATTTAATATATATATATATATATATATATATATATATATATATATATATATATATATATATATATATATATATTGTCTAATGTGGTTCAACACAAATATATTTCACAAAATTTTATTGAGGAATGAATTAAATAGACTAAAATTTCTCAAGTTAATATTTATGTTATGGAGAGATGTTTTAAACTATTTCAATTTAATTGATTTTGGTCTGGCATATAAAGTAGGAAATGGACATAAGGTTAGAATTAGAGTCGATCCATGGCCAAGAAGTGGTGACAAACATTGGATGGCACAACCTATAATTAATTTTCTTCATGACAATGGGAACACTAAACTACCACATTTCGACAACCCAACTCAATTTACCATTTGGAGGCAAGGATGTAAAATGACATAAGTATTGGAGTTGGATGTAGGATTTCATGAGGAACGGAATATGTATTTGGAAGCATTGACATAGTCTTGTATAAGGCTTACTAACAAAGATGATGAACTGGTTTGGTCACATTCTCCCTATGGGATCTACATGCACAAACTTGGGTACATTCACCTAAATTCATTAGAAAGGAAATTTAAACATAAATGGTGGTGGAAATTGGTCTATAAATCAAAATTTCCATCACATTGTTGATTTTTCATGCCTCCAATATCATAGAGCCCTCCACAGTTGAATATTTAATCCTCCACAAATCTGTCTTACCTGAGCTTCAAATAAACATTGGTATACACTTCTACAGATGTGTTCTATCTGAACTCCAAGGAAGCACTAATTTACCCTTAAAATATACTCCACATATGTATTATCACCACTCTACTTCCACAAAGGTAAGTCTGAGGTGTTCTTGGGCTCAATTCCACAGGACCGAGCTTTACAAGCTAGATTGGTATAAGAAACATAAGTCACTGAGTCTTATCACAGTCTTGTAACTTAACACTGAGCTCATAAATAAAAATAGGTGACTTAGCTAATTCGAAAGTTTTGTCCAAGCATCAGTAAATAGGAGATAATCTAAGATTTTAATAGATGTTCACCGCATAAAATATGTCAAAAACCTGTAGCTATATCCCTGGCCTGAGACTGCAATGAAGAGGTCCAAAGTATGGCGGCTTCAATAGAACCAAGCCTCAATATAGGGTTGTAATAGGTCCGAGGGTTTAACTAATTCAAGTCTTAATAAAAGGCTACAACACAGAACCGATCTCTTATGGTATATCTCTGTCCTCCAATAATGACAAACATTAAATTCTCTTGAGCATGGTAATAGAACTAAATTTGTTTACAACAGTCCACAAGATATCCATTCATTTCTAGAAATTCTGCAAGAAGAAAATGAAAGTCATGTGTAACAAAGTATTATGAAAAGACTTCAAATTACTTTCATATTGGAGCAACTAGCCTCTGACAGAAAATATAAAAATAAAAATCAAGACACTGAGTGTGCCCAAAGGATTGTCCTTGGAGTGGAAATTTCTATCTGGATCCCTACTTTTGCAAAAATATTTCTTATATATACAAAATTATTTACTCACCAGCAAAAATAAAAATGAAAATGGAAGGGCATACACAATGAAATTTATATCCTTTTCCTTAAGGAAAATAAAATCAAAATAAGATGCATGGTCTAACAATTTGGCATCCTCAATCAACAACTTATATCTCGGTACCTTAGAGTTGTTAACCAGGTGATAAGCCTAGGATTTTCAATGGTTTATTAATGTCCTACAAAAGTAACAAAAGAAAAATGAAGCAGTGTATGTTGCAATATTCTATTTCAACCTTCAGGATATGGAGGAGGACTTCACGAGGAAAAGGCAATGGCCTTGCAATTTAAGTGGGCCATATTACAACAGTGTTTCCCATAAATGAGAGAATAGAAATGAGTAACCTCTCTCAATTGAGTCGTGACTTGTTTTTTGTAGGTATGGGCTCCAAACTCCAAACCTTGCAAACAAGGATAGAATGAATCACCATGGTGTCAAGAAACCATAACTTAGCCTGAATATCCTAAAACTGAAGTTGGAAACATCGTCTCTCCAAGGTTGTTGATGTTGCAATCCTTTGTTCAACATGGATACAAATGTCGAAAACAAGTTAAAAGATGAACCAAATAATAGCATTCAAAGGAAATACTAGGATGTCACCATTTCTACCTGCTATCCTTGAAAATAAGGTGAGATTACTTACATTCTTTTGTGTTTGCAAGGTGGACTTGAAGACCATGTTCATCCCAGAATGAGATCAAAATTTACTTTTGTTTTTGGATTCGTGAAATAGAAGGACAGTGTTGTCAAAAAATAGTGAAATGGAGATCCCATAGAGGGCCTCCACCTTTACCACCCATGGATTTTGAAATGAGAAACTCTCATCCATAAATATGAAGTCCAAAGAATGTGAGGCAGTCGACACCCTTGCTTGACTACTATGTTAATGTATATAATAGACCCCAGAGATGATCATTTGAATCTCATATAGGGTCATACTTATAGAGATCGCCAAGAATAGGAGAGGTATACCTTCAACCTCTCAAATAGTAGGTTTCTTCCAACTATCTGAAAGGATTAACAGGTGTCCATGGATCAGCAATATACTTAATTTTTCTTCCTCAATAGCATTTGGGAGGATTGAAAAATAGTCAAAAGTGCAGTGATTCCATTTGCAATGACTAAACCTTAAACCTACAATTTCTTCCTCTCTGGCCATATGGAGATGAATTTGTCTGCTCTTCTGGAAAAGATTTTGAACATGGTGTATCCCAGCATGATAGTCTCGCAATTAATTGATTCATTTTGATCATCATATATATAAATATGATTGATTTAAGAAACTTCGCCAGGGGTAAGGCCAGAAGAGACTATCTAAAGCAAAAGGTCCGCAACATGAATAGGTAATATGGTAAGAGTATTTTTAAGGAATTTGTCTTTCAAGTTTTCTAGCTTCTAAGCCTTATTAGAATGGAATTTGAAAATTGCTCTCATGATCATGTAATCAATGTAACAACAACCATACAATCTGGGATTGATGATGAAAGGTGGTTGGTTGCAGATGTCATATAATAAGGTGACATTATTTTGAGTGAGGTGTTAGAATCAGTAATGGTGCAAGCAGGCACTTCAGTAAGAATCTTTTGTACAAGGATTTAGTGTAGACACTAATTTGTTGAAGAATCACTTTTCATTTGTAGAGGAGGTATTACCGTATTAGTGTTTTCCTCAGTATGCTTCAATAACAAAATTTGTCACATTTTATTGTCCTAAATTTGAAAAGGAGCCCAAAAAATTACCACAGCCAGGCAACTAAACACCCGTGTTTCCTACATCTTGAACTACACACTAGCAAAATTGAATCTGATGGGCTAATATTTGATCATATTATTGTAACATATTAAACAATTAAATTTTTTTTGCAGTAGGACATTACTCTCTATACCTAGCTCAAACCACATTATAAAAATTCATCATGGTTGTACGCAGAGCATAAATATTTCAAGTCATAAGAATCCAATGTGAAAAAGAAAAAATGAAAAATCATGCACACAAATCAACTCAATTAATATGTGACGGCTGTTGCACAGGAAACATTTCCAAGGATTCCATCTTTGAATGGAAATATGTCTAAACATTATTTCTGGAAATATTTTTTGTCAAAATTTCTATATTCATCTGTTGTGAGTGTTTTGTGTATCCTGTCCAAGCTTTATCTTGTCTCCACATAAAATAACAACTTTTTGACACTTATGAATAATAAATTATAACATTCAACCTTGAAAATTTTCTCAATCATAGAAGAAATTTAATATAAAACAGGAATGGGGAAATGATGTCTTGATTTGATAAAAAACTGCCTTTGTAAAGAGGTTTTCCAAAGTTCAGAATGCAATCTTTAAAGCCAAACATTGATGATGAGGAAAAGTCAGATTCCATTATCTCTAAAGTAGTTCATACATACTATTGATAAAAAAATTTATGAGCATATAACTGAGCAATAAATCGTGCAAGCAGTGAACATCGCAAATCCCTAACCCCTGCACCATCAGCTTGCCTGTAGGTTTCAATTATATGAGTGAATGCCTCCTTGCTTAATAGAGTTTTTTGTTCCTCGGTCAGTGATACAAACTGTGGCACTATTGGCATTTCTAGGGATTGATCTTCCCTAGATGGAGTCGTTTCTGGATCATAGGAGATTATTGTTTCTGGATCAGAGGACATGATTGTATCTGGGTCAGAGTTTACTTCCAACTGATTATGTGAAGCAGTTCAACAGTTTACTTCATGCATTAAAAAAAAAACATAAAGCATGAATGAGATCGTACCTCTGTGGCTTGAGATTGGGACTTACAGAGACACAGATGAAAACACTCTGCGGCTTCAGATTGGGACTTTTTATGAAACCCTATACGCAGCAAAAACCCACAAAAAAAAAACCCTGTACATAGCAAAAACCCACATGATTTTAGCAAATGAAATCCTACATTTCAAAAACACAAGGTCGAGGATTCAAATCTGAAAAAGACACATACCTTGCAGGAAATCATAGTTCTCAGTCTCCTTCCTAAGGACATCAAGCACATAATCAATGAGCTCAGCTCCTTCTATGTAATGCCCCTTGGCCCAGTTGTTTCTAGCCCCAGATTGGCCAAAAATGAAGTTATCAGGTATGAAGACCTGTCCATAACCCTTTCAAGTTGTAGATCTGAAGTGCCCTGATATCTCTCAGTAGGATCCATCACATGTTCTTCACAGACCACTTCCCAAAACTTGGAGATGATCTAGTTGCCACATTGGCCCCCCTGAATGTGAAAGATCTCTGGCATTTTTTCTATCGACCCAACTTAGATTTGGATCAGATCCTCCCTCCTTCCCTGGACAAACCATGCAAGTGGAGAGAAATGAATGAGGGAAATTAAAACTTTTGATATTTCAAAATTTTTGACATTTTGAAATGAAACACGTGTGTTTTTTTTAATGCCACTCAAATTAATTTAAAAATAAATATTTTCTAATAATTATAATCATTTTAAATAATTAAAATAATTTCTAAATAATTAAATGTTTGTTTATTTTGATTGTTTAAAAATATTTACAATCAAAAAAATAAAACATATCTGTTTGAGAAGCAATTAAAGTTATATGAGTAAATTATGGACTGATTTGTGCATATAGTAATCCTTCTACCCTACTAAATCATCATGCTTTATTAAAAGGAGTTTTAAACTTTACACTATTAAATTATGTTGTATTTTAAATATTTGGAGTTTTAATCTCTTTTTTTTATATATATTTTTTCTTTATAATTTTTGTATTATGTATATAGGGGGTTAAATGGGTTAGCCGGTTGGGAAATAGGGTTTAAGGGGTTAGGGGTTAAGGGTTTAGAGGTTGAGGGTTTAGGGGGTTAAATGGGTTAGGGGTTTAGGGGTTTAGGGGGTTAAATGGGTTAGGGGTTAAGGGTTTAAGGGTTAGTGGTTAAGGGTTTAGAGGTTTAGGGTTTAGGGGTTAAATGGGTTATGGGTTTAGAGGTTTATGGTTTAGGGGGTTAAATGGGTTAGGGGTTTGGAATTAGGGTTTAATGGGTTAATAGGGGTTAAAGGGTTATAGGTTTAGGGTTTAGGGGGTTAAATGGTTAGGGGTTTAGGGGGTTAGGGGATTTAGCAGTTAATGATTTTAGGGGTTAGAAGTTAGGGGCTAATGGGGTTAGGTTTTAGGGGGTTAGATGGGTTAGGGGTCGAGAATTAGGGTTTAAGGGGTTAGGATTAAGGGTTTAATGGTTTAAGGTTTAAGAGGTTAGGGGTTAAGGGTTTATAGGTTTAGGGTTTAGGAGGTTAAATGGGTTAGGGGTTTACTAGGGGTTTAGGGGGTTAAATGGGTTAGGGGTTAAGGGTTTAGGAGTTAGAGGTTAAGGGACGTTTAGAGGTTTATGGTTTAGGGGTTAAATGGGTTAGGGGTTAAATTAGTTGCTTATTCTTTGCGTCTCAATGTAAAAATTTTGTAAGTATTGTTTCTTGTTGCCATGTCTTCTTTATTTATTAATTTATAGTATTTGTTAGCCATTTATTTAAATTTATTGATGAAAATGTCTATTGCAATCAAACCAAATGTATGTTCAATCTCCAGTTTCAAACTTAGCCACAGTGTTGTCACACAATTTAAGTCCGAAGAATGGCCATCTGATGAAGTCTTAATAACCAGACTGCACCTCATGACTACTCGAGAAAATCTTAAGTTCGAGTCTCCCACAATCATGAGAAATTTGGCTCTTATACTCTTGCTCCACTTGACTGTGTCCTGGAAATACCCTTCTTTATTGCAAAAAAATCCTAATGTTGTTGACCTTGTCCCTTAACAGACCAAGGAAACATATGTGACTAAGAGGAATGGAAAGCACTACAAAGTTGAAGAGAGTACAAAAGACTAAGATGGTTTAAAGGGTAAGCTTGAATTAGAATGTAGCAGTGTTGAAACAACTAAAAGTTGTCCCAAACAAATAGTTGATAATGTGAAACCTTCTTCTGTACCAGTCAAGCAAGACTACATTCATGTGAGAGAAAGAAGAGGCCAAGCGACTGATAGGCATAGCCTGGAAGAATATAGGGTATGGTTCCCTCTTTTTGATGAAATATTTGATCTACATTTTTTCTATCGAAGATTAACCATTTTAACCTTGCCAACAAGGTGGAATTAACCCAATCGTAGGTCCCAATATGTCATGATATATATTAACTCTCTATATATATGAGAAGGAATAATTATAAAGACATAGATTGATAGAGGTGGCGAGACAAGGGGAGTCACAAGGGAGAGATGGAGATAAACTAAAGGAGAGGGGGGAGAAGGAATGGATCAGCTGAGAGAGAGAGAGGGAGAGGAGTGAGAGAGGTAGAGAAGGGTAAGAGAGGGAGATAGTGACATAAAGATGGAAGGGGGGCAGAAAGAAGGATAGAGGGAGGGATCTAGCTATGAGAGGATTGGAGGGTAGAGAGAGAGAGAGAGAGAGAGAGAGAGAGAGAGAGAGAGGGAGGGAGGGAGATTGGGGAAGAGAGAGGTCATTCAATATGCTCTGAAAGTGTTGAGGCTTCAGCCATGTCACAAGTATTGTCTACTAGGAAGGATTTCCAAAGAATTTGGTTGGCATCACTATGACACTATTACAGAATTAGAAGGGAAGAGAAAGGCAAAGGCTCGGGTATCATATGAGAGAAGGAAGCAAATAGAAAAATTGAGATCAAAAGCAGTGGAGTTAGCCGAAAATCAGCTTACCCCAGAGATGGATAAGATAAAACTTGACAACATATTGGTCAATTTCCTTGACCCTTTATTGGTTATTCAGAAGGAGTATGAATACACCACCGTTAATGTCAAGGTAACCGGCCCCTAGCAGATCAAGGGGTTAAGGGGTTTAGGGGTTAGATGTTTGGGGTTAGGGGTTAAGGGTTTAGAGGCTTAGGGTTTAGGGGGTTAAATTGGTTATGGGTTTAGGGGTTTAGGGGGTTAAATAGGTCAGGGGTTAAGGGTTTAAGGGTTAGTGGTTAAGGGTTTAGAGGTTTAGGGTTTAGGGGTTAAATGGGTTAGGGCTTTAGAGGTTTATGGTTTAGGGGATTAAATGGGTTAGGGGTTAGGAATTAGGGTTTAATGGGTTAATACGGGTTAAGGGGTTATAGGTTTAGGGTTTAGGGGGTTAAATAGGTTAGGGGATTTAGCAGTTAAGGATTTTAGGGGTTAGAAGTTAGGGGCTAATGGGGTTAGGTTTTAGGGGGTTAGATGGGTTAGGGGTCAGGAATTAGGGTTTAAGGGGTTAGGGTTAAGGGTTTAATGGTTTAAGGTTTAAGGGGTTAGGGGTTAAGGGTTTATAGGTTTAGGGTTTAGGGGGTTAAATGGGTTATGGGTTTCCTAGGGGTTTAGGGGGTTAAATGAGTAAGGGGTTAAGGGTTTAGGGGTTAGGGGTTAAGGGTTTAGAGGTTTATGGTTTAGGGGTTAAATGGGTTAGGGGTTAAATTAGTTTCTTATTCTTTGCATCTCAATGTAACAACTTTGTAAGTATTGTTGCAGCTTGTTGTCATGTCTTATTTATTTATTAATTTATAGTATTTGTTAGCCATTGCTTTAAATTTATTGATGAAAATGTCTATTGCAATCAAACCAAATGTATGTTAAATCTCTAGTTTCAAACTCAGCCACAGTGTTTTCACATAATTTAATTCTGAAGAATGGCAAACGGGCCACCCAAACGTGCACAAGGCACCCAGGCGGTCACAACTTAGCAAAACTGATACGGGCGCCCTCGAAATAAACGACCCGACCCGAACCGAACGCGCCTGGTCGGGCGACCTCACACGGCGCAACACGGCACGCCTGACCGAACGATGCCACAAGGGAGCAAACGGCAAACGGGCCACCAAAACGTGCACAAGGCACCTGGGAGGTCACAACTTAGCAAAACTCATACGGGCAGCCTCGAACGAAATGGCCTGACCCGACCGCGCCCAGTCAAGCGACCTCACACAGCGCAACACGACACACCTGAACGAACGATGCCACAAGGGAGAAAATGGCAAACGGGCCACCCAAACATGCACAAGGTGCCCGGGTGGTCACAACTTAGCAAAACTGATACGGGCGCTCTCGAACGAAATGGCCTGACCCGACCCGAACGCGCCCAGTCAGGCGACCTCATAGGGCGCGACACAGCGTGCCCGACCGAACGATGCCACAAGGGAGAAAATGAAAAACGGGATACCTGAATAGAAAGCCCGACCCAACCCGAATGCGCCCAGTCGGGTGACCTCACATGGCGCGACACGATGCGGCCGACCGAACGATGCCATAAGGGATAAAATGGAAAACGGGCCGCCCAAACATGCACAAGGCACTCGAGCAATCACAACTTAGCAAAACTGATACGGGCGCCCTCGAACGAAACGGCCCGACCCGACCCGAACACGCCCGATCGGACGACCTCACACGGCGTGACACGACGCGCCCGAGTGAACAATGCCACAAGGGAGAAAATGAAAAATGGGCCGCCTAAAAGTGCACAAGGCACTCGAGCGGTCACAACTTAGAAAAACTGATATGGGCACCCTCGAACGAAACGACCCATCTCGACCATGCTTGGTTGGGCGACCTCACACAGAGCGACACGACGCGCCCGACTGAACGATGCCACAAGGGAGAAAATGGAAAACGGGCCACCCAAATGTGCACAAGGCATCCAGGTGGTCACAACTTAACAAAACTGATACAAGCACCCTCGAACGAAACGACCCAACCCGAACGCACCCGGTCGGGTGACCTCACACAGCGCGACACGGCGTGCCCGAACAAACGATACCACAAGGGAGAAAATGGAAAACGAGCCCCGAACGTGCACAAGGCACCTGAGCGGTCACAATTTAACAAAACCGATATGGGTGCCCTCGAACGAAATGGCCCGACTCGACCCGAACGCACCCGGTCGAGCGACCTCACACGGCGCGACACGGTACGCCCAACCAAACGATGCCATAAGGAAGCAAATGGTAAACGGGCTACCTGAATGTGCACAAGGCACCTGGGTGGTCACAACTTAGCAAAACTGATACGAATGCCCTCGAACGAAATGACCCAACCCGACCTGAATGTGCCTGGTCGGGCGACCTCACATGGCGCGACACGGCACGCCCAACCGAACGATGCCACAAGGGAGAAAATGGAAAACAGGTCGCCTGAACATGCACAAGGCACCCGGGCAGTCACAAATTAGCAAAACTGATATGGGCACCCTCGAACAAAACAGCGCAACCCGAACGCGCTTGGTCAGGTGCCCACACACGGCGCGACACGGCGCGCCCAACCGAACGATGCCACATTAACAAAGCAAATGACAAACAGGCCACCCAAACGTGCACAAGGCACTCGGGGGGTCACAACTTAACAAAACTGATATGGGCGCCCTCGAACGAAATGGGCCGACCCGACCGAATGATGCCACAAGAAAGCAAACGGCAAACAAGCCGCTCGAATGTGCACAAGGCACCCGGGCGGTCACAACTTAGCAAAAATAATACGGGTGCCCTCAAACAAAACGGGTTGACCCGAACGCGCCCAGTCGGGCGACCTCACAGGGCGCAACACGGCGCGCCCAACCAAACGATGCCACATGGGGGAAAACGGAAAATGGGCCGCCCTAACATGCACAAGGCACTGGGGCGGTCACAACTTAGCAAAACTGATACAAGCGCCCTCAAACAAAATGGTCCGACCCGAACACGCCCGATCAGGCGACCTCACACGGCGCGACACGGCGCACCTGACCGAACGATGCCATAAGGGAGCAAACAAAAAACGGGCCGCTCGAACGTACACAAGGCACCCGGGTGGTCACAACTTAGCAAAACTGATACGGGCACCCTTGAACGAAACGACTCGACCCGAACGCGCCCGATCGGGTGACCTCACACGGCGCGACACGGTGCGCTCGACCAAACGATGCCACATGGGAGAAAATGGAAAATGGGCCGCTCGAAAATATGCTTATCATGTTTTTTGTTTCCACAAAATATTTCACCCAGGCTTATCTCTTTTGGAAATACACTTTTTCTTTTGGTTTCTATTTCAATGCATCCTCTACTTCTTATTCCAATGATTGGCTTATTTATTCTAGAGCATATTATTATATGGTTAAGCATAAATGCAATTTTATTGCTTGTAATGATTGTAACACCAATTTTTTTTTCTATTGTTGGTGATGTAGGGTCTATAACAACTAAGGAATATAACATACATTTCAATAATGTATTATGTGTTCCGAGTCTTTGTTGCAACCTTCAATTAAAATATCAAATCACTCATTCAATTAAAGGTAGAATAGTAGAGTTTTCATCTCACCAAGTTGTAATCAAGGATTTAAAATATCCCAAGCATGTCCTAGCCTTTGGAATAATATACCAAAATGTGCAAGTTTTTATGTATAAGTGTAATGTAAATTTTTTGATGTATAAGCATGTTTTCCAACAACAAAAAAACATTATCCAATAATGTAATACTCATTATATCCAAATAAATCATATTTATATAAACAAAATGTTAAATAATACAATTTTTTCATATTCAAATGTTGAAAAATTGTTAATAAAGTAATACTTTACATGTCCACGCATGTAATTGTTTTTCATGTCCAAGTTTGTTGTCCAACCAAACAAATGTTTTCATATTAAAATGTTGTGTTGTTTAAACGTCGGTCTTGCGACGCTTGGGAGAAATCGTCATAAAAGCAACATTTCTCATATAGACATCAGTCTTGCGATGTTTGGCTTCACAACGTCACAAGACCGATGTCTATATGAGAAACGTCGCTTTTCCAACGGTTTCTCCCAAGTGTCGCAAGACCGACGGATGTGTAGGTGACGTCGCAATTCCGACGTTTTGTCCCATAAACGTCATAACACCGACGAAATGTTTAAAATGTTGCAATTCTGACGACAAACATAAACGTCGAAAAAGCGACGATATCCCTAAACGTCGGTATAGGACGATTTGTGGCAGGATTTGAAAAATTGATAGAAATTGGTGAAATTTCCGACATTACGACAAAAGTGTCAGAATTTCCGCCAAATGTACTAATGTTTGTAATCCATATTTCTAGTGACAAAGGAAGGATGTTGATGATGTTGAATTCCTGAGGAAGTATCCTGTCTTGTAACAGTTTCAATATGTGTTTCCTACAAAGATTTCAGAGTTGCCTCCTCATAGAGAGGTGGATTTCTCTATTGAGTTGGTACTAGGAGCAAGACCAATATCTAAGGCACCATATAGGATGAGCACTCCAGATTTGGTGGAATTGAAGTTGTAGCTTAAAGAGATGCTTAATAAGGGATACATAAGTCCAAGTGTGTCACCTTGGAGTGCGCTAGTGTTGATTGTAAAGAATAAGGATGGTAATATCAGATTGTGCATTGATTACAAGAAGTTGAGCAAGGTGATTATTAATAACAGGTACCCATTTCCTTGGATTGATGATTTGTTTGATCAAATGAAGGGAGAAACAAAATTTTCAAATATTTATCTAAGATCAAGATATCATCGGGTGCGCATCAAAGAAGAAGACATCTACAAGACTGTGTTTCATACAAGGTATGGCGTACAAGGTATGGGCATTATGAGTTCACAGTGGTTCCTTTTGGTCTTACCAATGTTTCATCCACCTTCATGTGTTTGATGAAAAATGTGTTTTTCCCTTATTTGGATAATTTTGTGATAGTATTTTTTGATGATATATTGGTATATTCAAATAATGAGGAGGAGCATGCAAAACACCCGAAAACAATGTTGATATTGTTCAGAGAGCATAAGTTATATGCCAAGCTCAGCAAGTGAAATTTATTTCAATCTCAGATTCATTACTTGGGACATGTTGTTTCCAAGGAAGGGATAACAATGGATCCATATAAGATTAAAGCTATCATGGAGTGGTCAAATTCAAAGAATGTGGATGAGGTCAAATCATTCATGGGACTAGCAGGTTATTACAGGATGTCCATCAGAAAATTATCTAATATTGGTTAGCCCATCACATATTTGCAGAGGAAAGGGAAGAAGTTTGAATGGATTTGAGATTGTGCATCTAGCTTTGATCAACTACAACATTTTCTTATCAATCCTCTAGTTTTGAAGATTACAAATCCTGATAAGGATTTTGTGGATTGTACATATGCTTGTAAAGAATTACTTGGTGTAGTCCTAATGCAGGAAGTGCAGGTGGTTTTTTATGAATCAAGGAGGTTGAATGAACATGAGTAGAACTATGTGGCTCATGATCTTGAGTTGGAAGCTATCATTCATGCATTGAAGATGTGGAGGCATTATCTCCTTGGCAGGAGATTCGTCTTAATGAGTGATCATAGTGGACTGAGGTATTTATTTGACCAACCCAATATGAATGCAAGGCAAGCTATATGGTTGGATACTATCTGTATCATCCCCCAGTTAAAATATCATGTAATAAAGTTAATAAATAAATAAAAAGACCAAGGTCACAAGACATGTATTCCAAGTTGAATGTTGGGAAAAACATCCTGGTGGGTGTTCATTTTGGTTTATTATGGATAAATAAATTGGAAAAGGCATTGGAAAAGGCTTTGGAAATGCAAAGGTGCATTAATTGGTATTTTATTTATGAAAATAAAAGAAAATAGGAGAAAATGGAGATGAAAGGTCACAGGTTTGCATGTGAGGAACATTGAAGGAAAATAGAGGGAATTGGAGAAAATAGAGACCTAAATAATAAAAAGGCTTATGAGGATCAGTTCACAACTTTTGAAAGATATATCGTGGAGCTTTCTCTCTATTATCTTTATTATCTCATACTCTTGCACACTTAGATAATTCTTGGAGCACTCTAGCATTAGATAAAGGAAGGCAAAGGAATGAAAAACAAGAAAAAGAAAGTAAGGGACAAGAAAGGAAAATTTGGATCAAACAACTTCAACAGGAATACTTGTAGGTAATAGGTTGCATGTGTGATTTCCTAGCTGGTTTGTGAATGTACGATACATGCATGTATGAATTTGGTTCTCTTGTTGTCACGGGCATGGGTTTTGCAAGGTGTGACAGTTGTTTCAGCCTTGCCTTTCCATTTCCAAATATCCATGGTGTGATTAGGTTCTTTCATTTGGTTGAGATTTGGATTTCTAGATGGTTTTGGAACTGGGTGAGGTGGTCTCAAGAAAATTCGCAAGGGCCTAGGAATCCCCTGATTAGTTTTGGTGGGATTTTTGTAAATCCTGAGGGTGGAGATGGGAAAATTCATCAAGGTAATGGTGAAGAAATTATGGGGAATCCAAGCTTGTTTTAGGCCTAGTGATCCCTTGACCGATTTTGGCGGGATTGAGGTAAAGCATGAGGGTGGAGGTGATTTAATCTCTGGATAGCCTTGATTGTTTATGGGCTTATTTTTTTCCTAGTGATCCCTTGACCAGTTTTTGTAGGATTGCGGTAAATCTTGAGAGTGGAGGTGGTTTAATCTCTGGGAAGCCCTAGTTATTTTGAATTGAGTCCCACATTCATGCTTAAAATATGGCACAAGGGTGATTGGCTGAAAGAAAGATTTGGCTCAACCCAATCTATGGTCGGGTGGTATGTGGAAGCCCGTGACAAGGTTGGATTTTTCATACATTAATAAGAGCTATTTTCCTATTGTATTTTATCAGCACTTGTACTTTTTATTATGTGGCTTTGATAGATGTTCTATCTTGGTTATTATTCTAGTTATATGTTGGTTCTAAGCATGGTTTCATAATCGGTTCTAGTTAGGGATCTTGACATGTTTTGATTAGTTAATGAATGGTTAATGAATGCATGAGCTAACAAATTTTATTTCAGTTATTGTCAAAGGGAATTATACCTTCCCGATGATTCTCATATAAGTATCAAGCCCCTATGTTTAGATATGCATTCGAGACCTATAGATTGCATGTTCTCATTATGTTTGACGAAATGCATGTGATGTTCAAGGAAGTCTAGGTCAATTTCTTCCTTAAAATTTGTATGTATAGCATTGTTGTCATCTCAATATTGATTCTGAGAAGTTATAGGAATTTCTAGGTAGTGGTCTGGAGGTTGACCTAGAATTTAGGTTTAGAATCCAAGACAGCACCCTCTAAACTAAATAATTTGGGTCACAAGCACACCCTGGTAGGCTTATGCATGTGGTTGAAGGCCTTCAACTGCATGAATGCCTTGTGATGCATGCATTTGGGAGCCTAGGTTAGTAAAAGGAATTCCACATCAAGATTTGGGTACTTGGATTGGTTTTTTTTCTCCTGGGTGTCTTGAAGATCCTTAGGATTGTTAGTAAGGTTCCAATTTGTCTACTCCTCTTCCTTAACTATACTTAAGAAAATGAGGCATATAATAGTAGCCCTCAACTCATGTTTACCCCGATATGCCAGTTATAGTGGGTAAATGTGGGAGGGGTGGTTACACTCTTAGTGAGTTTGATTTTTAGATATGGTACATCAAACGAAAATAGAACAGGGTTGTAGATTCTCTCCGTAGGAGAGTGCAGGTGAAAACAATTTCAGTTGTGAGCTCTTATGGGACAAATTTACAAGAGCGGGTCTTACATGCAAGGAAACATGATGAGAAGTATCGATAGCTGAAGCAGAGATTATAGCAGCAGGGTGAGGGTGATCAGGATGAGGAGTATCACCTCACAATAGATGGCTTGGTCATATTCAGGAGTAGGATCTATGTGCCTGATGATAGCGAGTTGAATAAGATTATTTTGAGAGAGTTTCATGTCAAGCCATATTCAGGCCACCCAGGATATCAAGAGACTTTGAAAACTGTTAATAATTTCTACTATTGGTCGAATCTGAAGAAATATTTGGTTGATTTTGTTGCAAAGTGTTTGTCAACATGTGAAAGATAAATGCAATCATCCAGTTGGTTTATTGCAGCATATTCTAATTTAGAAATGGAAATCAAAGGTCATTTCCATGGAATTCATTACAGGGTTTCCTGGGACATCAAGGCAACATGAATCCATCATGGTTGTGGTTGAAAGGTTTAGCAAGGTAGCTCACTTAATTGTCATGAAGTCTACTAATTCATCTAGTGAGGTAGCTCAGATATTCATCAGGGAGATAGTGAGGTTACATGGGGTTCCCAAGAATATTATATTAGATAGAGTTCCAAGTTTACTTCCAATTTTTGGAAGGAGTTGTTTGCAGGCTTGGGGACAATGTTAGATTTCAATATAGCTTATCATCCACAAACAGATGGAAAAATAGAGAGGGTTAACAACACCCTTGAGGGTATGTCTAGGATGTATGTCATGCACGAGTAGAGGAAGTGGGAGGAGTATCTTCCACTGGTGGAGTTTTCATATAAAAATGGGTATCATGAATCATTGAATATGAGTCCATTTGAGGCTCTCTATGGGTGGAGTTTTGATTCTCCTATCAGTTGGAGTGATCTATTGTGTAGGGTCTTGATTGGACTAGATATGTTGGCAGAGATGGAGCAGGAGATGTAGGTTATTAAAATGAATTTAAACGCAACATAGGACATGAAAAAGAGTTATATGGATCAACATAGCGGCATTCAAGGAGTTTCAAGTTGGGGAGCATGTGTACTTGTGTATCAAGCCCAATAAGATCTCCTTGAGGACTGGGTCATGTACCAAGTTGACAACTCAGTATTGTGTGACTTTTTAGATCCTTGAGAGGATTAGACTAGTGGCCTAAAAACTTGCTTTGCCGCCATCCGTTAAAGTCCATGATGTTTTCCATGTTTCATTGCTTAAGAGATATGTACAAGATGTTGATAATGTGATTTATTGGTTTGTATTGCATGTGGAACCAAAGAGAGAGTTCTAACCATATCCACAATGCATATTATAGAAGAAATAACTCATGCTTCATAACTGAGCAATAAAGCAAGTTAAAGTGCAGTGGAAGCACTTTGGCCTCGTTGAAGCTACATGGGAGATGGATGATTAGATGTGGACATTATATCCTTCTTTATTTGTTGGTTGAAGCAAATGATTTTTTGATATATATATGTGTGTGTGTGTGTGTGTGTGTGCGTGTATCATTTTAAATACTGCAACAAGTTATGTTATTAAGCTCAAATAAGCAGTATGTTTTTTTTTTAGTGGTTTGTTGGTCATAAGTGTCATAGAACACTGAGGATGGTGTTCCCCCAAGGGGGAGGGGTTTGTAACAACCCTAGGTTGATTTTCCATGTAAATTGAAGGAAATTATAAAGAAAAAATAAGACCAAGGTCATGGGACACGTATTCCAAGACAAATGGAGGGAAAAAAATTAAAGTGGGTATAAGTTATGGTTAATTAATGGTTATGGAAATTGGCATTGGCATTGGCATTGGCAAAAGGAAATAAACGACAATTTAAATAAAATAAATAAAGAAAAATAGGAGAAAAGGAAGATGAAGAGACAAGAATATGCATGCAAGGGAAATTAGAGAGAAAACAAAGGAAATGAAATAAAAAAGGAAAATGAAAGGAAGAGACACTAGAAATCAATGAAAAAAAGGAATATGATAAACAATTGACAACTTTTGATCAATTTTCAGCGTTGGAAAACCTTAGAGAGAGGAAGATCACTTGGACACAAGCAGAAAAACAAGCAAAGGAAAGCAAGGGAGATCAAGGAGAATATTGTAAGAGCAGCTACAAAAGGAATATTTTGTAGGTAATAGGTTCCATGTGTGATTTCCTTGTTGGGATTTGAATGCATAGTGCATGCATTTGGTTTACATGATTACTTTGTTGTCACTGGCATGGGATTTTCCTATATTGATAATGGTTACAACATTGCCTTGCCATTTACTGGATAGACATGGCGTGAAATGATTCATTCTTTGTTTAGTTTTGGATTGCCGAAACATTTTAGATCCGGGTGAGGTGGTCTCAGGAAAATCCCAAGGGTTGGGGGTGGAGATGGTTTTCTCCGGGAATCCCTTGATAGGTGGGTGGAGACAGGAAAATTCCTTTGGGTATGGTGAAGAAATTCTTTGGATTGGATTACCGAAAAATTTTGGATCCGAGTGAGGTGGTCTCAAGAAAATCCCAAGGGTTGGGGGTGGAGATGGTTTTCTCCGGGAAGCCCTTGATAGGTGGGCGCAAAAATTTAATACAAAATATGTATTGCCTGGATTCTCCCGATCTAACAATTCTACTGTTAAATATAGAATTGCTTCTACAAAATATTTTTGGAATTTAAAACACAATCGCCAATAGAAATATCATGAAGAAAGATCAATCCGAACATAACACAGATAATTTACTGGGAAATCATAAAGCTAAAAACCCCACTATCATCTATTATGTATATATCATGGATCATGAAACAATCTCATGCAAAGCTCCAATTCAATTGTCTCACATTGTTATACAAAAAATAGCATGTTCCTTAGCCAATTTACTGTCTCCTGAAAGCCTGCCTTGCTCATGCAATTCCTGATGAATTCAATCCTTAATCACAAAGAATTTCAGCCTTCCTCAATTGCGCTAAGTATCATGGGAATCCCGTGGTTTTATAACTACACCTAGGTAGCATGCTAATATCACAAATGATAGTTACACTTCCCTTTCACCTTGTCTCAACTGGGTCTCCATTGGATCTGACATGCATGCAGTTAATAATAGTAAAAACATCAGTTGCATGTGATATCACTACATGTGAATTAATTAATATTAATTCACTTGATCTCTCACTAGTGTATCTGCAGTTACAACTAGCACAATTGACTTTAACTCACTTAACTGAGTTAAACTGATTTACAACTTGCACAACTCATGCACCACTGCACTTCCAACTCTGTTACAACTAGAATCACTTAGTTACAACTCAAGTCAACTTGCATGTCCCATCAACCAACCACTTAACTCGAATTTCACTTAACTAATTGACTTGCTACTTTAGTTAACTATTTTCAAGTTCTCATTGAGAATATATTATAGTTTAATGTCCATCTAATATTAAGGGATAATAAAAATAGACATGCATCTATAAATAGACATGGACATACATCCATAAATAGACATACACTAAAAAATAGCTTGTGTGGGTCTCACCCTAGTGTAGGTGCTTAATTTTCACTAGGATCATGGATGTTGTTTTCGGATGTCAATTTCACAGTTTCTTGTTGCAAACTTCAACACTCCCTCTCAACAAGAAAGGAATGTCCTTGCATGCGACATGCAACTCCATGCATGCGACATGAAAACCTTGCATGAGACATGAAAATCCATGCATGTGACATGCAACTCCATGCACAGGACATGCAACTCATGCATGCAACACTTCTCTAGTGTTTCTCACACATGCAACTCTTGTATGCAACACTTCGCTAGTGTTTATTGCCAATGCAACCTTTGCATGCAACACTTATAAAACTGAATAGCCTCCAAACAACTCAATTAGTATAATGAATTTGTCATCAAAGTCTTCTGACTTCTGCTAGCTACTACACATGTCTTCAGGATCCACTACGTTGCTGACACCTACATCCATGCACTCTGCACTTGCTGCCAACTCTGATCTGCACTCCAATATCTGACACTGTCACTTTGATTTCATGTCCTCGTGACATTTGACTACATCAATCCAACTGATCCTGCTACAGCTGCTCTGTGGGGCCCCTAGTAGCTAGGTTTGATTCATGAGATCCACACCATCTCAATGAATCCTACCCAAAAATTTCTTCTTGGGATTATCCATGCATGTCGCCCCACCTCTTACCTGGTGGTGTAGCTTCATGCACTCCCTCTACCCATCTGGCATGAAATTTATCTTCATAAGTGGTTTCTCCCACTCCATGATCCTCATCTTGTGTCTGCTCCACATCCTAAGGTTCACTCTTACCTCCATGCAATCTTGCTCCCTCTCAAGGATCAATTACATGGCTTTCTAAAGGCTTCCCAACAGTAAGAAGCTATGTATAAATCCCATCTATATCAAGTCTATTGAGATTCTTAACTCGAATCCCAACCTTCTTGGCTTGCCCTGTTAATTTGTGTCGAAAGAAAACTTTTCCTTCACTAAAGACAACATCATAGCCTCTATCCTCTAACATTGCGACTAAGACTAAATTTTTCTTCAAACATGGTACATGAATTACATCTTTTAAATTAAAGAGTTTACCTAACACCCTCTGAAAGGTAATGGTACCAATGCTAGTTGCATTGTATCGTCCATCATTTCCCAACTCAATATGCATCTGGAGATCTTTCTCCTCTAAGTCACTGAAAAGTTTTTTATCTCCTGTCATGTGAAAGGAATCACCACTATCCAAGTACCACCCAGATCCCAATGCACTTGACACCATGCATGCGATCAATGAGAATTCAAGCTCAAATTGCGAGGCAAGAGCCTCACCAGCTGCAGCTCCAGTGGCCATATTGTTCTTCTTCTTTTGTGGACAATTTGTGGCAATATGTCCATGCTTGTGACAATGAAAACACTTCACCTTGGACAAATCCAGCTTCTTGCCTTTAGACTCAAATTTAGAATGGAATTTCTTCCACTTCCCCTTCCTTACCTTGGAAGCTAGAGCACAATCCTCTTCATCATCATGCTTTGATGAAGAGCCATCTCTAGTGTTTCACCTGAACTCCTCCTGCACCAAATCTGAGCACAGTCGTTCCCAATCCGGCAATTTTTCCTGTCCGTTGACAAAGTATTCATAAATGTGCCAATTATTATGAAGTCCCAAGAGAGCCAAGCTCACTAGATGATCATCAGCAATAGTTATTCCCACACTCCCCATTTCATCCCGACATTGGACAAACTTTGTGAGATACTTTGGAATGTTGTCACCCTTTTCCATCTTGATCTTCCTGAGTTTATCTTTGAGTGCCAAATTCCTATAGTTATTTCTGCTTTGGAAAAGATCCATCAAAGCATTCCACATAGCATATGGTGTGTCTTTCCCATGAAGGATTGAGACAATGTGGTCTTGTACTCCTTCCAACAGAATCCTCCTCACCTTTTCCACTTTCTTTTTCCATGCATCAAGTAATGCAACATTCATCGAAGTAGGCTTAGGATCATCATTTTCAATGAATTCCCTAAAGCCATTATCTTCGAGCACCGCCTCCATCCTTTCCTTCCAATAAATGTAGTTCGAGCTGCCCTCGAGCGCATACTCTAGCTGCAAGCCATTGAAAGCCATTTCAATGTTAAATCAGCTGTAGCACCAATAAATTCTTTCTGCAAATTCAAATTCTTTCCACCAACAAACTCAGCTCCTGGGTCAAAATTGCAATCTCCTGTGCTATGATACCATGTATAAATTTAATACAAAATATGTATTGCCTATATTCTCCTGATCTAACAATTATATGCCATTGCTAAATATAAAATCACTTCTACAAAATCTTTGAGGAATTTAAAACACAATCGCCAATAAAATTATCATGAAGAAAGATCAATCGCATATAACACATATAATTTACTGGGAAAGCATAAAGCTAAAAACCCCACTATAATATATTATGTATATATTATGGATCGTGAAACAATCTCATACAAAGCTCCAATCCAAGAGCTCTCAGTACATCATACAATTGTCTCACGCTGTCATACAAAAATTGGCAAGTTCCTTAGCCAATTTACTGTCTGCTGATAGCTTGCCCTGCTCATGTAGTTCCTGATGAATGAAATCCTTAATCAAAAATAATTTTAGCCTTCCTCAACTGCGCTAAGTATCATGGGCATCCTGTTGTGTTATAACTACACCTAGGTAGCCTGCTAATATCACAACTAATAGTTACACTTCCCTTTCACCTTGTCTCAACTGGGTCTACATTGGATCTGACATGCATGCGGTTAATAATAGTAAAAACATCAATTTCATGTGAGATCACTACATGTGAATTAATTAATATTTAATTCACTTGATCTCTCACTAGTGTATTTGCAGTTACAACTAGCACAATTGACTTTAACTCACTTAACTGAGTTAAACTGATTTACAACTTGCACAACTCATGCACCACTGCACTTCCAACTTTGTTACAACTAGAATCACTTAGTTACAACTCAGTTCAACCTGCATGTCCCACCAACCAACCACTTAACTCGAAATTCACTTAACTAACTGATTTTCCACTTCAGTTAACTATTTTCAAGTTCTCTTTGAGAATAGATTATAGTTTAATTTCCATCTAATATTAAGGGATAATAAAAATAGACATGCATCTATAAATAAACACGCACATACATATATAAATAGACATACACCTAAAATAGCCTATGTGGGTCCCACCCTAGTGTAGGTGCTTAATTTTCACTAGGATCATGGACCTTGTTTCCGGATGCCAATTTCAGTGTTTCTTGTTGTAAACTTCAACAAGAAACATTTTGGATCCGGGTGAGGTGGTCTCAGGAAAATCCCAAGGGTTGGGGTTGGAGATGGTTTTCTCTGGGAAGCCCTTGATAGGTGGGTGGAGACAGGAAAAGTCCTTTGGGTATGGTGAATAAATTCTTAGGCAGCCAAGCTTGTGCTAGTTTGGTGATTTTTGGATTGTTTTAGGTAAAATGTGACAGTGGTTGAGGGTTGAGGTGGTTTAGCCTCTAGATGCGTTGGTTGGTTTTTTTGGTTTATCCCATGAGATCCCATATTCATGCTTGGAATATGGCACGAGGGTGATTGGATGAAAGAGAGATATGGTTAAGCCTAATCTATGGTTGGGTGGTACATGGAAGTCCCTGACTTGGTTGGAATTTTCATATGTTATTATGTGTTGATTCTTATTGAGATTAATGAGCACAATTCCTGATTTTATGTATGCTTTTATGACTGGTTTTTCATGGTTCTATTCTAATTAAATCTTGGTTACATGCATGATATATTTCTCATAATATGATGTGCTCTAGTTATGGATTCATTCCATGGTTTAATGGGCTCTTAGTCATCTTATATGAATGCTTGAGCTAATGTGTGTTATTGCAACTAGTAATAGAGGGCAACAAGTCTTCTTGATGATTCTTTGATGAACTTAATAAATTCATGCATTCATGACCTGCAAGTACCTTGTCTACCAAGTGTTTATCTAGCTGATTTTCATGTATTTAATAATTTTCAGTAGGAATAAGACCAAGATCAATAAATGAAGACAACTATAGGTTACTGACAAAGTTCTATAAGATTCTAGGAAGTGTTGGGCAGTTGGATTGGAGCTAGCTCTAAAAATCTGGAACAGGGATTTTGGTTGCAGTCTCTTAATTGAGAAATTTTGACTGTAGTCACATGGAGGATGGATTGTGCATGTGGTTGGAGCCTTCTGGCCGCATGGACAACTTGCATGTGTGCGACTAGGTTGTGACGTGATTCAAAAAGGTAGTTCCACACCAAGAAAATTTTATCAGTATATTTTTCTTGACATATGGGTGATCTAGTGTTCCTGGAGGTTGCATTAAATATTAAAGGTAGTAGGCCCCACTTCCATAACTGGAACTTGGATGTTGTATCATGCATAGTAACTCTCAGCTCATGTTTACCTTGGAGAGCTTGTAAAAGTGGGTAAATTTGGGATGGGGTGTTACATATATTATTCTCAAAACTCTCATCACATGTGCCCTTAAAATATCTGCTCCCCAATTTCTCCCCTCTGAAAAATCCCACCTTTTCCAAGCTTTTAGTGCTAATGGATATTATGCTTCTCAAATCAAGAAAGCTTTTAAGTCCATTTCTAATCCCAATTCTCGTCGCCTTGTGTCCTCTTCTCCTCAAGGCCAAGTGTTTCTCCCTTACATTAAAGGAACTGCATACGTCATTGCTAAAATATTATTAAGAAATAATATTAAGACCATTTTAAAACCCCATAAAACTTTGAAACATATATTCAGGTCAACCAAAGAGAAGTCTGACCCCATGCTAAGTTCAAGGGTCTACAAGATTTCATGTCCATGGTAAGTCATACATTGGCCAAACAGGTGTCCCTTCAAATCTTGCCTTAAAGAGAACACTTTTTATACCAATCATCTCTTCCTTTCGAATTCTGCCATTGTTGAGCACACATTTAACTCTAAATATTTAATTTTCTTTAATCAATTCAAAATCTAGGCCTATGTATTATTTTACAACTCTAGAATCAATAAGGAAGCCCTCCAAATTATATTAGGTCCTTATATTACTAGTATAGTCCCTTATTTTTATTGTTGTACCCGTGTAACCCCCATATTGTTATTATTGTGCCCTTAAATTATTATTGTTAGGTCAGCTAGGATTACATTGTGGCCCCATGGACTCCTATATATAGAAAGGAGGGTTTTTCATTTGTATCATCCAAGAATTGTTCATGCATGTAATGTATTCGAGGCTTCCCCTCGACGTGTATTATTTATAAGGCGTTGATATCTCTTTTCTTCTCTTTTTGAAGCTATTTTCACAACATTTTGTATCAGAGCTTTGGATTCTAGGGTTTCGCTGCACCAAACAGGTCATCGTGGAATTTTTTCTATACCTTTTTTTCTACGAATGCTCAAAAGCTAAAAATTTTAAAGCGCAAAGTGGAAATCAGGAGGAACATCATCGTAAAATTTCAAAGATTAGTTCGCAATATTGTCAGAGATATGATTTGTGGAAGTTAGGTCTTTTTTAGGCTCCTGAATTTCATCTCAAAGAGGTGATCGTGGGAAAATCTTCATAACTCTCGCTCTGAGCATCGGATTGGAATTCTGTAAAAATTGGTTGGAAGCACACGGACTGTAGTTTCCTGTCTATCAATTTTAGAGCCAAAGGAGAAAAAAATGACATGTGGAAAGTCGTACAAGTTTTCTCTATGAACAAGTACATAATTAGGTCATTGTGGGAGATTGGACATAACTTTGCCTTGAAGAATCCAAATCAGGTCAGACCCATGGCATTCGAAAGAGGATTCAGAGGGATACCATAGGGCCAAATTTCAAATATTGAAGATCTGAAATCACAGAGATAATTCAATTTCAATAGCGAGCTCCTCAAAAGCAAGAAAAAGGTGTGTATTTTTTTCGAATGACATAAGTCTCATTTGAAAAAAAATTAGTTTGAATTTATTCCAAGGATATATTGAAGAATAGATATCAGTATTGGGTTCGAAAATTCCCCCTAAAAAGAATTCAACACCAATTAAGCCTTCAGAAGGCTCTACTATGACACATGAAGACGAAGAAACACAACATGAGATATCAAATTTACATGAGCAAGTGCACCAAATTTTGCTATCGCAAAGATCAACAAAAAATGAAATGGAAGTTTTGAAGAAAGGCATGGAAACTAAGATGGATGGTTTGAAGAAAGGTGTGGAAGCTAAGATGAATGGTTTTGAAGCTAATATTGATGGCATGGAAGTGGGCATGGAAGCTAAGATGGATGGCATGGAAGCTAAGATGGATGACATGGAAGCTAAGTTCAATGAAAAATTGAAAGACAACATCGAAAACATGAAGAATGATTTAGCAAAGTGGATACAAGAAATGTTTCCTAATGGCGAAAAGATAGTAGAGGAAACTCATGATGAGAATAAAATACATGTTAATCGTGATTTCATAAACTCTAATGATGGATTGAAGAACCACCATATTCCAAAGATGGATATCAAGAAGTTTGATGGCAAGGATTCCGTAACATGGATACTACAGATGGAGCAATATTTTGATCTCAATAATGTGCAAAACACACAAAAGGTACGCATTGCAACTTTACATTTAGAACAAAATACATTTGTATGGTATCGATGGCTTTGCTCCCGTAAAAAAAATTGTCACTTGGTCAATTTTTACGGAGGAAATGATAGCACATTATGAGGATACAAAGAGCAACACCTTCTTTACCCAATTGATAAATCTCAAACAAAAGGGTTTAGTGGGGCAGCACATTGAGGACTTCCAAAAAATTGAATATAAGGGTAACTGATCTTACAGAGGAACACAGGATTGATCTCTTCCTAGGCACTTTAAAGGATAACATCCAACATGAAGTTCGCATTTTGGAACCTGATTCATTGGAGAAGGCATTCAGGTTGGCAAGAAAAGTTGAATGTAAAATTATGGCGACAAGGAAGCCTACCACTCAATTCTATAAAGAAGGAAGTGTTGCTATGCCTAGATTTCCACAACCTACAAGGTTGACACCACAAAAATTGGAAGAAAAAGGAGAAAAATGGCTTTGCTACAGTTGTGATAGAAAATACACTAAAGGTCATAAGTGTGCTGAGAAGAAATTATTTTACATAGATTGTGAAGAGGAAGAAGAAAATGAACAAGAAGAGGATATACACCAGGAACCAACCCTAGAAGAGGAATAAATGAGTCCAACCATATCGTGTAATGCATTGGCAGGAATTACCACTCCTCAAACTCTCAAGATAGAAGGACATATCAAGAAGAAAAAGGTAATAGTGTTGATTGATTCAGGTAGTACCCATAATTTTATTCATTATAAGGTAGCCAAGGAATTTAATTGTTTCCTATACCCAGCACCAGAATGTCAAGTGATGGTTGCAAATGGAGGAACTATAAATTGCTCTGGAAAATGCCATAATATCAAGCTAACCATGGGGGAATATGTATTGACTAGTCCAATGCTTGCCATTCCTATGGGAGGTGCTGATGTTGTACTAGGAGTACAATGGTTACAATCTTTGGGGACGGTGGCTTTTAATTTTCAAGAACTTTTCTTGAAATTTTTTTCAGAAGGAAAGGAAGTCGAATTACGGGGTATTGCGGGGAAGCCAGGAAGGATAATAAGCTCTAATGTCATGACAAAACTTCTAAAGAAAGAACAGCGAGGCGTAATTGCACAATTATGCTCACTAGAAGTTCCAACATCAAAATCATCTATTTCTGCAGATCTCCAACAAGTCTTGGACAATCATTCCAAGGTGTTTGAAACTACCAAAGGACTCCCACCTATTCGTGATCATGATCATGCTATTCATTTGATTCCAAGAAGTCTTCCTCCAAACATCAGGCCTTATAGATATCCTTACTTCCAAAAGAGCGAAATTGAACGTATGATTGCAGAAATGTTAGAGGCGGGTATAATTCAACCCAGTCAAAGTTCTTTCTCTGCTCCTGTAGTATTGGTACACAAGAAGGATGGATCATGGCGAATGTGTCCGGATTATAGTGAGCTCAATAAGCTCACCATTAAAGACAAATTTCCCATTCCTGTGATTGATGAATTATTGGATGAATTACATGGAGCAATTTATTTTACCAAGTTGGATCTTCGTTCAGGATATCATCAAATTAAAATGAAGGCTGAAGATATTCTGAAAACAACATTTCGAACTCATGAGGGTCATTATGAATTTTTGGTCATGCCTTTTGGCCTTACCAATGCACCTTCTACATTTCAAGGGTTGATGAATTCTATTTTCAAACCATTCCTTAGAAAATTTGTGCTAGTATTTTTTGATGATATACTAATCTATAGCAGGTCTTGGAAGGATCATGTTCTACATGTTGATAGGGTGCTCAAACTATTGGAGGAGAAACAATTATATGCAAAAACATCCAAATGTTTCTTTGGAGTAGACCCTAACAAAATTAAAGCCATTAAGGAATGGAAAGTCCCTGCAACCATAAAGTAGTTGTGTGGATTTCTCGGGTTAACAGGGTATTATCGCAAGTTTGTTAAGAATAATGGAAGAATAGCAGCACCTCTAACAACATTATTGAAGAAAGATGCATTTTCATGGACTCCTGAAGCAACTAAGGCCTTTGAACATCTTAAAGAGGAAATGTGCCTAGCACCAATCTTAGCTACGCCAGACTTCACAAAAACCTTTATTGTGGAATGTGATGCCTCAGGAAATGGAATTGGTGTTGTTTTAATGCAAGAAGGAAGACCCATTGCTTTTGAAATTCGTTCAATCAAAGGAAAGTATTTACAAAAGGCTATTTATGAGAAGGAAATGTTGGCAATACTACATGCACTAAAGAAATGGAGACCTTACCTAATGGAAAGACACTTCAAGGTAAAAACTGATCATGATAGTCTTAAACACTTTTTGGAACAAAGACTATCTTCAGAAGAGCTGCAAAAATGGGTCACAAAGATGTTGGGTTATGACTTTGAAATCATATGCAAAAAAGGGAAGCTAAATGTTGTTGCAGATGCACTCTCAAGAAAGGATGAAGAGTTGGAAGCATTGCTTTGTGCCATTTCAATTATCCAACCATATTGGATAACCGAAGCAAGGGATGAATGGAAGAAGGGCGAAGAAGTGTGGACTCTCATTCAAAAGTTGCAGCAAGATCCTAGTACATCTAATGCATTTAGTTGGAAAAATGATTCCTTATGGTACACAGATCGCTTATATATTTTCAAGAATTCCCAACTAAAACAAAAGATTCTTTTGGAATTGCACACTTCTCCTTTAGGAGGACACTCGGGATTTTTAAAAACTTACCACAGGGTGAAGAAAGAATTTTTTGGGATGGCCTTAAATCTGATATTCAAAAGTTTGTGGCAGAATGTTTGGTTTTCCAGAAAAATAAAGTGGAGACAATTAATACCCTCGGACTTCTAAAACCTTTATCCATTCCAAGTCAACGTTGGGAGGATATTTCGATGTATTTTATCACAGGTTTACCTAAGTCTGAAGGAAGGAGTGTCATCATGGTGGTAGTTGATAGAATTACCAAGTATGCACACTTTTGTGCATTATCTCATCCATTTAAAGCAAGTACAGTTGCTACTGCATTTATGGAAACAATTCAAAAGCTACATGGAAACCCGAAGGTTATTGTAAGTGACAGAGATCCCATTTTTACAGGAAATTTTTGTACGAAATTATTTTCTTGTTTGGGTACTCAACTAGCTCATAGCTCATCTTATCATCCTCAATCCGATGGTCAAACAGAGATAGTGAATAAATGTTTGGAAAGATATCTTCGATTTTTTGTATCTATTAAGCAAGCACAATGGGTCAAGTGGTCACCTCTGGCTGAATGGTGGTATAACACTTCCTTCCATACTGCAGCAAAAATGACCCCATTTATGGCACTTTATGGATATCATCCACCATCCATCACATCTTATTTAAGGGGAATTTCTAGGGTTCAAGCAGTGGAGGATCACATCGAGCATCAAGAAGAAGTTCTCCAACTCTTAAAGGATAACCTAAATTTGGCAAAAAGTTGAATGAAACAATAGGCAGATCAACATCGCAATGAGAGTAGTTTTCATGTGGGAGATTGGGTATTTTTACGGCTACAACCATACAAACAAATGTCCCTCAAGCAAGCTAATAAGGATAATAAATTATCACCAAAATAATATGGTCCTTACAAGGTTTTGCAAAAGATTGGTACTATGGCATACAAATTAGAGCTTCCTTATTCTTCGCGAGTGCATCCAGTTTTACATGTTTCATGCTTAAAAAAGGTTATAGGGGACAAACTTCTAGTTCAAACAATATTTCCAGAACTTGATGAGGAAGGAAAAACCATATTGGAAACTGAAGAAGTCACGGAAACAAGAACTCAACAACTACAAAATCGATCAATTTGAGAGTATCTCATCAAATGGAAGAACTTACCCACGGAAGATTCTACATGGGAGGATGATAATTTTATGCAAAATCACCCGGAGCTACTCAAGCGTTGAGGACAACACATTTTTCAAGGATAGGAGCATGTTAAGTCCTTATATTACTAGCATATTCCCTTATTGTTGTTAGTGTAAGCCCTTATTGTTATTGTTGTACCCCTGTAACCCCCATATTGTTATTATTGTGCCCTTAAATTATTATTGTTAGGTCGGTTGGATTACATTGTGGCCCCACTAGGATTAGATTGTGGCCCCATAGACTCCTATATATAGAAATTAGGTTTTGTCATTTGTATCATCCAAGAATTTTTCATTCATGTAATGTATTGGAGGTTGCCCCCTCGAAGTGGCTTATTTCTAAGGCATTGATATCTCGTTTATTCTCTTTTTGGAGTTGGTTTCTGTAGGTTTTAACCCTGAACAGAAGTTATCTACACACAAATATTATAACAGAAAATAAACAATAGCGAGAGCATAAAACATAAAACAGATAAACACATAGATTTTTCCCTGGATCCCAAATCGGGACGACCAGCTTGATTTTTCATTATATTCCTTTTAGTGTTACAACACATATATACATGTCGAAGCATACATGAACCCTAATCCATTAACCCTGGATTAGAACATAACCGTAGTTCCCTTGACTGGATCTACAAAAAAACCAGGGGCCGAAAACCATCGTACCCCAAAACCATGTGCAAAACCATGCACAAAACCATGGGCGCAGACTACCCACTGGAAATTAAGGATCCCAAAAATAGAAAATAAACAATAGCAAGAGCATAAAACATAAAACAAATATACACAGAGATTTTCCCTTGGATCCCAAATCGAGAAGACGACCTTGATTTTTCATTATATTCCTTTTAGTGTTACAACACATATATATACATGCCGAAGCATACATAAACCCCAATCCATTAACCCTTGATTAGAACATAACCATAGTTCCCTTGACCGGATCTATAAAATACCAGGGGCCGAAAACCATCGTACCCCAAAACCATGTGCAAACCCATGCACAAAACCATGGGCAGGTCCGCCCACCGGAAAATAAGGACCAAATTTTTTTTCCTGGGCGCTTTCGCCCCCCCTGCTATGCCCGACGCAACGTATCGCCCCCCCTGTGACCCCCCTATGCGTGACTAGTTGTGGAAAGAATATAACACATACCCAACATTCTCCCACTTGTTGTTTTCTTTCCGCAGGGGGCCACAAGAGAGCTTAGTCATTGGCCCAATTCTTCAACACCCATTGTTTCTCTACACCAAGAGAACTTTTGAGTGCTCACAGACTTCATCAATGCATCTCCAAAATTCTTCAAAGTGTCCACCTTTACCAGCAACACCCTTTTAGCCTCAACCATATCTCTAACAAAGTGATATTGAACATCAATGTGCTTTGTCTTTGAATGATAAGCAGGGTTCTTAGCCAATAAAATTGCACTTTGGCTATCACAGTCTATCCTTATAGCTTGATGTACCAACCCCATACTTGAACACAGTCAGTTGCATGAGTGGATGCTATGTATTTTGCCTCTGTAGTTGAAAGTGCCACTACAGACTGTCTTTTACTCATCCAACTGACTGTGCCTCCAAATAGCCTAAACACATACCCACTTGTAGATATTCTTTGGTCCAGATCTCCAACCCAGTCCATGTCAACAAAACCATGAATTTCCAACATTCTTTCCAATCCTGGTCTTCCCTGGTAGCACAAGCCATAATCACTAGTGCCACATAAATATCTGAAAACCCGCTTCACTGCTATCCAATGCTCCTTCCCTGGGTTTGACATAAACCTGCTCAATACTCCCACTGCATGTGCAATGTCTGGTCTAGTACAAACCATTGCATACATCAGGCTACCCACTGCACTTGCATATGGAACACGGGACATATCCTCCTCTTCTTCTTTTGTCTTGGGACACTGTTCAGCAGAAAGCTTTGCACCTACAGGAATAGGAACACTCACCGGTTTACTATCCTGCATATTGAACCTCTGCAATATAGTCTCGACATACTTCCTCTGGTTTAACCAGAGCTTCCTCTTTTCCCAATCTCTCTTAATTTCCATGCCCAAAATATAGTTTGCAGCACCAAGATCCTTCATGTCGAATTTGGAGAACAGTTGGGTCTTCAAATCTTGGATAATTTCTTTGTCATTTCCAATCAACAACATATCATCCACATATAAGACCAAATAAATAACACGGTCACTAATTAATTTAAAATAAACACAGTGATCCTCCTTGCTTCTGGTGAAGCCAAGTCCCCATATATAGGTATCAAATTTCTGATACCACATCCTTGGTGACTGTTTTAACCCATACAGAGACTTCTTCAACCTGCATACCAGTTCTTTCTTACCCTTCACCATAAAGCCTTCAGGTTGCTTCATGTAGATCTCCTCTTCTAGATCCCCATGAAGAAATGTTTTCTTCACATCCATCTGTTCTATCTCAAAATCAAATGCAGCAGCAACAGATAAAAGTAATCTAATAGAAGTAACTTTGGCAACAGGAGAAAAAATATCACCAAAATCAATTCCCGGCACATGGGAATAACCTTTTGCTACCAACCAAGCTTTGTATTTCTCCACCTTGCCTTCTACATTCATATTCTTCTTAAACACCTCTCCCGATGGGCTTCCTTCGAGCCGGCAACTCCACCAAATCCCATGCCTAATTTTTGTGCAAGGATGCCATTTCATCAACCATGGCCTCCTTCCAGAGTTTTCCATCCTCTGAATTTACTGCTTCCCTGACAGTTCTGGGATCATCATCAGTTGTAGTTAAGGCAAAACCTGAATAGAAAGCAGATGGACTACACCTTTCTGGTTGCCTTCTTTCCCGAGTTGATCTTCTCACAGCTGGAGTTTGTGGCTCTTCCCCTTCTGAGTCTTCTTCTGTTGTAGAGTTTGATTCATCCTCCTTTAGCTCAAACTCTATCTTCTTAGGTTCCTTTGGTATGAATTCATGTTTAACAACATCTTTCACCTCTCTAAACACCACATCTCGGCTGTACACAACCTTCCTTGTTTCCGGGTTCCAAAACTTGTAACCTTTTAAACCATCCTTATACCCAATAAAGATGCACCTTTCAGATTTATTATCCAACTTGGTGCTTTTCTGCTTTGGAACATGTACATATGCATCACATCCAAATACCCTTAGATGTGAAAGAGAGGGTTTCTTACCAGTCCATACCTTATGTGGAGTCTTATCCTCCAACACTTATGAAGGTGATCCGTTAACCAGATAGCATGCAGTCTCCACTGCCTCTGCCCAGAATTCTTGTCCTAACCCGGTACCACTGAGCATGTTTCTTGCCTTTTCCATCAGTGTTCTGTTCATTCTTTCTGCAACTCCATTTTTCTGAGGTGTGTATGGAGTAGTCTTATGTCGTGCTATACCACACTTCTTACAGAACTATTCAAATTCCTTCTTGCAGAACTCCCCACCATTATCTGTCCTTAGCGCCTTTATCTTCTTCTCTATCTAGTTTTCCACCAGAGCCTTAAATTATTTAAATCTGTAAAAAGCTTCAGATTTCTTCCTCAAAAAATATATCCATGTATTCCTTGAGAAGTCATCTATGAATGAAACATAGTACACAGACTTTCCCAGTGATGGAACTGACACAGGTCCAAACACATCACTGTCCACAAGTTCTAATATCTTGTTCGCCCTCTTAGCACCAGAAGGAAAACTCACCCGATTTTGCTTCCCATATACACAATGTTCACAGATATTGAAATCCATAGAGAAATTAGACATACCTTCTACCATACCATTTCTATGTAGTATCTGAAGGCCCTTCTCTCCAATATGTCCAAGCCTTTGATTCCATAGCATGGTCTTTTCTCCAGAGACATCTAGGCTTTCCGCTCCACTTTCAGGAACCATAGAACTGTTACACCCATCAATAACAGTGCTACCTTGTAGCTTGTACAGAGTTCTAGTCTGAACTCCCTGCATTAATACCAGTGCTCCCCAAACCATCTTGCAGGCATCTTTCTCGAACACTGTTTTTATACCTGCATCATCCATATTGCTTACATAAATCAGATTTCTGGCCAATGCAGGAATATACAGAACACCAGGGAGTGTTCTAATCCTTCCACCTTGCAGCTTCAGCTTGACCTTTCCACGTCTGACAATTCTGGCCTTCCTATCATCCCCTAGGAAGACATCACCACCATCATATTTCTCATACTCGCAAAACCACTTCTGATGGGGAGTGAAGTGAAAGGATGCACCTAAGTCAATCAACCATGACTCATGATCTACATGTGTATTTGAATAAGAAGCCAAATACACATCCCCACCTTCATCTGAGGTGGTTTTTTCCTCTGCAGAAGGAGCATCATCAGATCCCTTTCCTTTCTTAGGAGCTTTAGATCTACACTCCCTTTTTTAGTGCCCTTCCTTTCCGCATTTCCAGCATACCTTTACAAACTTTCTAGGAGATTTAGATCTCCCTCTAGATTTGGATCTCCCACTCGAAACCTTATTCTTGTTTTTGTTTTGGGACCTTCCTCGTACAGATAAGGCATCTCCATTCTGGCCCTTCATATTTCTCCATCTCATTTCCTTCGACAACAAGGCTGAGACAATGTCATCAAAATTCAAGGTAGTTGTATTGCTACCTATTGCAATAACCAGACTATCCCACGAGTCTGGTAGAGAACACAACAAACTGATGCACTTATCTTCATTTGATATTTTAATATGAACAAATGATAGTTGACTTACCACAGTATTGAAGGCGTTCAAATGCTCTGTTTTTCCGCAGGAACAACTTATTCACCAAAGACTTAGATTGGTACAAAGTCCGAAGTTTTTCCCACAAATTCTTCGTCATAGCTTCCCCAGATACATTCAACAATACTGAATCTGAGACACACAACCGTATTGTGCTCTTAGCCTTCCAATCGAGTTTCTTCCAGTCTTCATCTGACATTGTCGTTGGTTTAGTACCTGGATCTACCGTGATCCAATGATATTTATCCACTAGCAGATCCTCCATCTTGAGCTTCCATAACTTAAAACTCTGACCATTTAATTTCTCGATCTCTATCTTCCCGCCGCTTGCAATCTTCTTTCATCGCAAGAATCGATCTTGCAAATCTCCCACTGAACAGGGTCTACCTTAGGCCCGAGCAAAAAACCCTCAACAGCAAAGGCGTCCCCTTGAAGCCGAAATAGCTCTAATACCAAATGTAGGTTTTAACCCTGAACAGAAATTATCTACACACGAATCTTATAACAGAAAATAAATAATAGCGAGAGCATAAAACATAAAATAGATAAACACAGAGATTTTCCCCTAGATCCCAAATCGGGACAACCAGCTTGATTTTTCATTATATTCCTTTTATTTTTACAACACATATATATACATGCTGAAGCATACATGAACCCCAATCCATTAACCCTAGATTAGAACATAACCGTAGTTCCCTTGACCGGATCTACAAAAATACCAGGGGCCAAAAACCATCGTATCCCAAAACCATGTGCAAAACCATGCACAAAACCATGGGCGCAGACTACCCACTGGAAATTAAGGACCAAAAAATTTTCGTCGAGGCGCTGCCCTGGACCCCTTGCACCCAGCGCAAAGGGGGGGCTATCACCCCCCCTCTTACCCCCCCCCCCCCGCGTGCTTAGTCGTGGAAAGAATATAACACATACCCAACAGTTTCACAACATTTCCTTAAAGAGAACATTGTTGATACCAATCATCTCTTCTTTTCGAATTCCGCCATTGTTGAGCACACATTTAACTCTAAATATTTAATTTTCTTTAATCAATTAAAAATCTAGACCTGTGTATTATTTTACAACTCTAGAATCAATAGGGAAGCCCTCCAAATTGAAAAACACACCAACAACTTGAACCGAGAAGATAGATATAGTCTCAGTCATTCTAGAACCCGGTGATACACCACCTCTCTTAGTAATCTGCTCCCGCTCTCCCCCTCTTTCTGTTTAATCCTCGCCTCCTTTCCTTTTTTATTCTTAAGTTCCTTAATTCTTAAATTAATTTAAATTATTAATATTTAAATTAAATTAGTCTAAATCCATAAAAATTAATTAATAAGATTCAAATTAATTTATTTACATTCTTTATTACTATGCCTAATTTTCATCTCCTTCATTCTTAATTTATATTATTAATTAATTAATTATAATCTAAACTTCCCCTAATCCCATTAAAAAAGCCTTCCCTCTAATATGCTCATTATTAATAACTCCTCGCTATTATATCTTTAAATTTTTATGTTTGATTCAACTAAAATTATTTTTATGTTTAATTAATTCAATTGGTTAATTACTTTGACTTATTATTTTCCTTGAAGTGTTAAATTGTTAATTTAATATTATTTATGAATGGCTAATTGGTAATTTTTCATCCATTTATGTTGGGTCCCTATATTACTAGTATAGTCCCTTATTGTTGTTATTCTTGTTATTATTGTACCCCTGTAACCCCCATATTTTTATTATTGTGCCCTTAAATTATTATTGTTAGGTCGGCTAGGATTACATTGTGGCCCCATGGACTCCTATATATAGAAGGAAGGTTTTTTCATTTGTATCATCCAAGAATTTTTCATTCATGTAATTTATTGGAGGTTGGCCCCTCGAAGTTTCTTATTTCTAAGGCGTTGATATCTATTTTCTTCTATTTTTGGAGCTGGTTTCATAAAATTTGGTATCAGAGCTTTGGATTCTAGGGTTTCGATGCTCCAAACAGGTCATCGTGGAATTTTTACTATAAATTTTTCTACGAAGGTTCAGAAGCTGAAAGTTTTAGAGTGCGAAGCTGAAATCCTTAGGAACATCGTCGCAAACTTTCAAAGCTTGGTTCGCTATATTTTCAGAGATATGACATGTGGAAGTTAGGAATTTTTGCAGGCTCCCGAATTTCACTTAAAAATGTCATCGCGGAATTTTTGCTATAACTTTTTTTCTACAAAGGTTCAGAAGCTAAAATATTTAGAGCGCGGACCCGAAATCCTGAGGAATATCATCACAAAATTTCAGAGCTTGGTTCGCAAAATTTTTGGAGTTATGATCTGGGGAAGTTAGGTATTTTTCAGGCTCCCGAATTTAATCTCAAAGATGTGATCGTGGGAAAATATTCATAACTCTCTCTCTGAGCATCGGATTGGAATTCTGTAAAAAGTGGCTAGAAGTACACGGACTGTAGTTTCCTGGCTATAAATTTCAGAGCCAATGGAGCAAACAGTGACACGTGGCAAGTCGTATAAGTTCACTCTACTGAACCAGTCTATAATTAGGTCATTGTGAGAGATTGGACATAACTTTGTCTTGAAGAATCAAAATCAAGTCAAACCTATGGCATTTGAAAGAAGCTTCAGAGGACTACTGCAAGGCCAAATTTCAAATATTGAGGATTTTCAAGTATAGCGATAAGTCAATTTCAATATCTAGATCCTCAAAAGCAAGTAAAAGGTGTGTATTTTTTTTTTCTGAATTGCATAAGTCTTGTTTGAAGAATCAAGTTGAATTGATTCCAAGGGAATATTGTAGAATAGATATCATTATTTGATTCTCAAATGGCCCCTAAAAATAATTCAACTCCCATTAAGCCTTTAGAAGGCTCTACTATGACTCATGAAGACAAAGAATGGCAACATGACATATCAAAATTACAAGAGCAAGTGCAACAAATTTCGTTCTCGAAAAGAGCAACAAAAAATGACATGAAAGTTTTGAAGAAAGGCGTGGAAACTAAGATGGATGGTTTCAAGAAAGGCGTGGAATCTAAGATGGATGGTTTGAAGAATGGCATGGAAGCTAAGATGGATGGCATGGAAGTTGGCATGGAATCTAAGATGGATGACATGGAAGCTAAGATGGAAAACATAAAGAATGATCTAAAAGCAGACATGGAAGGTTTCACAAAGTTGATACAAGAAATTTTTCCTAATGGTGACAAGATAATAGAGGAAACTCATGATGAGAACAAAATAAACATTAATCGTGATTTCATAAACTCTATTGTTGGAGGGAAGAACCACCATATTCCAAAAATGGATATGAGGAAGTTTGATGGAAAGGATACTGTAACATGGATACTACAGATGGAGAAATATTTTGATCTCAATAATGTGCAAAACACACAAAAGGTACGCATTGCAACTTTACATTTAGAACAAAATGCATTTGTATGGTATCGATGGCTTTGCTCCCGTAAAAAAAAAAATTCACTTGGTCAATTTTTACGGAGGAAATGATAGCACATTATGAGGATACAATGAGCAACACTTTCTTTATCCAGTTGATAAATCTCAAAAAAAAGTGTTCAGTGGGGGAGCACATTGAGGACTTCCAAAAATTGAATATAAGGGTAACTGAAATTCCAAAGGAACACAAGATTGATCTCTTCATAGGTACTTTAAAGGATAACATCCAAAATGAATTTTGAGTTTTGGAACCTGATTCATTAGAGAAGGCCTTCAGGTTGGAAAGAAAAATTGAATGTAAAATTATGGCGACAATGAAGCCTACCACTCACTTCTATAAATATGGAAGTGTTGCTAGTCCTAGAATTCCACAACCTACAAGGTTGACACCACAAAAATTGGAAGAAAAAAGAGCAAAAGGGCTTTGCTACAGTTGTGATAGAAAATACACTAAAGGTAATAAGTGTGCTGAGAAGAAATTATTTTACATAGATTGTGAAGAGGAAGAAGAAAATGAACAAGAATCTTCAAAAGAAGAGGATATACACCAGGAACCAAACCTAGAAGAGGAAGAAATGAGCCTGACCATATCGTGTAATGCATTGGCAGGAATTACCACTCCTAAAACTCTCAAGATAGAAGGACATATGAAGAATAAAAATGTAATAGTGTTGATTGATTCAGGTAGCACCCATAATTTTATTCATTGTAAGGTAGCCAAGGAATTGAATTGTTTCCTATACCCAACACCAGAATGTCAAGTGATGGTTGCAAATGGAGGAATTATAAATTGCTCTGGAAAATGCCATAATATCAAGCTAACCATGGGGGAATATGCATTGAATATTCCAATGCTTTCCATTCCTATGGGAGGTGTTGATGTTGTACTAGGAGTACAATGGTTACAATCTTTGGGGACGGTAGCTTTTAATTTTCAAGAATTTTTCTTGAAATTTTTTTCATAAGGAAAGGAAGTTGAATTACGAGGTATTGCAGGGAATTCGGGAAATATAATAAGCTCTAATGTCATAACAAAGATTCTAAATAAATAATAACGAGGCGTAATTGCACAATTATGCTCACTGGAAGTTCCAACATCAAAATCATCTATTTCTGCAGATCTCCAAAAAGTCTTGGACAATCATTCCAAGGTGTTTGAAACTCCCAAAGGACTCCCACCTATTCATGATCATGATCATGCTATTCATTTCATTCCAGGAAGTGTTCCTCCAAACATTAGGCCTTATAGATATCCTTATGTCCAAAAGAGAGAAATTGAACATATGATTGCAGAAATTTTAGAGGCGTGTATAATTCAACCTAGTCAAAGTTATTTCTCTGCTCCTGTAGTATTGGTACACAAGAAGGATAGATCATGGCACATGTTCCCTGTTTATAGGGAGCTCGATAAGCTCACCATTAAAGATAAATTTCCCATTCCTGTGTTTGATGAATTATTGGATGAATTACATGGAGCAATTTATTTTACCAAGTTGGATCTTCGTTCAGGATATAATCAAATTAGCATGAAGACTGAAGATATTTTGAAAACAACATTTCGAACTCATGAGGGTCATTATGAATTTTTGGTCATGCCTTTTGGCCTTACCAATGCACCTTCTACATTTCAAGGGTTGATGAATTCCATTTTCAAAACCTTCCTTAGAAAATTTGTGCTAGTATTTTTTTATGATATACTAATCTACAACAGGTCTTGGAAGGATCGTGTTCAACATGTTGACAAGGTGCTCAAACTATTTCAGGAGAAACAATTATATGCAAAAACATCCAAATGTTTCTTTGGAGTACAAGAGGTGGAATATCTCGGTCATATTGCATCTCACAAGGGTGTTAAGGTAGACCCTAACAAAATTAAAGCCATTAAGGAATGGAAAGTCCCTACAACCATAAAGAAGTTGTGCGGATTTCTCGGGTTAACAATGTATTATCGCAAGTTTGTTAAGAATTATGGAAGAATAGCAGCACCTATAACAACATTATTGAAGAAAGATGCATTTTCATGGACTCCTGAAGCAATTGAGGCCTTTGAACATCTTAAAGAGGAAATGTGCCTAGCACCAGTCTTAGCTAAGTCAGACTTCACAAAAACCTTTATTATGGATTGTGATGCCTCGGGAAATGGAATTGGTGTTGTTTTAATGCAAGAAGGAAGACCCATTTCTTTTGAAAGTCGTTCAATCAAAGGAAAGTATTTACAAAATGCTATTTATGAGAAGGAAATGTTGGCAATACTACATGCACTAAAGAAATGGAGACCTTACCTAATTGGAAGACACTTCAAGGCAAAAACTGATCATGATAGTCTTAAACACTTTTTGGAACAAAGACTATCTTCAGAAGAGAAGAAAAAATGGGTCACAAAGATTTTGGGTTATGAATTTGAAGTAATCTACAAAAAAGGGAAGCTAAATGTTGTTGCAAATGCACTCTCAAGAAATAATGAAGAGGTGGAAGCATTACTTTGTGCCATTTCCATTATCCAACCAGATTGGATAACCGAAGCAAGAGATGAATGGAAGAAGGACGAAGAAGTGTGGACACTCATTCAAAAGTTGCAGCAAGATCCTAGTACATCTGATACATTTAGTTAGAAAAATGATTCCTTATGGTACAAATATCGCTCATATCTTTGTAAGAATTCCCAACTAAAAAAAAAGATTCTTTTGGAATTCCACACTTCTCCTTTAGGAGGACACTCGGGATTTTTAAAAACTTACCACAGGGTGAAGAAATAATTTTTTTGGGATGGCCTTAAATCTGATATTCAAAAGTTTGTGGAGGAATGTTTGGTTTTCTAGCAGAATAAAGTTGAGACAATTAAGACCCCGGGTCTTCTACAACCTTTATCCACTCCAAGTCAACGTTGGGAGGAGATTTCAATGGATTTTATCACAGGTTTACCTAAGTCCGAAGGAAAGATTGTCATCATGGTGGTAGTTGATAGAATTACCAAGTATGCAAACTTTTGTGCATTATCTCATCCATTTAAAGCAAGTACAGTTGCTACTACATTTATGGACACAATTAAAAAGCTACATGGAAACCCAAGGGTTATTGTGAGCGACAAAGATCCCATTTTTACTGGAAATTTTTGAACGAAGTTATTTTATTGTTTGGGTACTCAATTAGCTTATAGCTCATCTTATCATCCTCAATTCGATGGTCAAACTGAGATAGTAAATAAATGTTTGGAAGGATATCTTCGTTGTTTTGTATCTGATAAACAAACACAATGGGTCAAGTGGTTACCGCTCGTTGAATGGTGGTATAACACTTCCTTCCATATTGTAGCAAAAATGACCCCATTTATGGCACTTTATGGATATCATCCACCATCCATCACGTCATATTTAAGAGAAAATTCGAAGGTTCAAGCAGTGGAATATCACATCGAGCATCAACAAGAAGTTATCAATAACCTGAATTTCGCACAAAATCAAATGAAATAACAAGCAGATTAACATCGCAACGAGAGAAGTTTTGATGTAGGAGACTGGGTATTTTTACAGCTACAACCATATAAACAAATGTCCATCAAGCAAGCTAAGACAGATAATAAATTATCGCCAAAGTACTATGGTCCTTACAAGGTGTTGCAAAAGATTGGTACTATGGCATACAAATTGGATCTTCCTGCTTCTTCACGGGTGCATCCAGTTTTCCATGTTTCATGCTTAAAGAAGGTTATAGGTGAAAATATTCCAGTTCAAACAATATTTCCAGAACTTTATGAGGAAGGAAAAATCATATTGGAACCTGAAGCGGTCACGGAAACAAGAACTCAACAACTACGGAATCAATCAATTTTAGAGTATCTCATCAAGTGGAAGAACTTACGCACCGAAGATTCTACATGGGAGGATGAGAATTTTATACAGAAGCACCCAGAGCTACTCAAGCATTGAGGACAATACTTTTTTGAAGGAGAGGGGCATGTTAGGTCCTTATATTACTAGTATAGTCCCTTATTGTTGTTAGTGTAACCCCCTTATTGTTATTATTGTACCCCTGTAACCCCCAGATTGTTATTATTGTGCCCTTTAATTATTATTGTTAGGTCGACTAGGATTACATTGTGGCCCCATGGACTCCTATATATAGAAAGGAGGTTTTGTAATTTGTATCATCCAAGAAATTTTCATTCATGTAATGTATTGGAGGTTGCCCCCTCGAAGTGGCTTATTTCTAAGGCATTGATATCTCTTTTCTTCTATTTTTGAAGCTGGTTTCACAACAATTTAAGGCTTCTTAGCACTTATTTGTAATAAATTTACTCTCTAATATGTGATGATGGACGAAATGTCCACCCTAAATGTTGAACAACATCTAAAATTGCACATAGCACTCATTTGTAATAAATTTATTCTCTAATCTATGATGATGGATGAAATGTCCACCCTAAGGTCATACAAATACAAAATACTCTAAAATTATTATATTCATAAAAATATTAAAAATATATATATAATATTATTTATGTTGGATTAGAGATTTTTGTGATTCATAACTTAGATAAATGTTTTTTCAGATTAATCACATCATTAGGATTTGGTCCACATTTCGAACCAACTAATGCGGTTCATCCTCAGAACAAGGTGAAAAGACAATCGATCTTATTGAATAAATAGTGTGGATGCATCATTGCCCGGTATTAGCCAAAAAAAACTAGTCGTTTAAGACTAGTCGTTAATGAATTAGTTAATTAGTTAATTAAATTTTTTTAATTAATTAATAAATATTGAATTAATAGATATTATAATAAAAAATATTATATAATATTTAATTAATATATTTAATTGATTAATAAGTATTAAATCAATAGAAATTATAATAATAATGAAAATAAAAACTATTATTTAATTTTTATAAAATTTTGTTAAGAAAAAGATTAATGATGTATTACTAAGATATTTAAGGGATTATACAGAATTAAAATAAAAAAAAGGATAATATATAATAAAAATATGAAAACATAAAGAAAAATATAAAAGAAAATATCAAGGGAAATAGAGGAGTAGAAAAAAGAGAGATCATGCAAAAAAATGGAAAGGGAGATTAGGCAAAAAAGGCGATTTTTTTTTTATTTTTTTTTTGCCTGATCTTCCTTTTCATTTTTTGCGTGATCTCCCTTTTCATCTTTTCAATTTTTCCCCTTTTTCTTCTTTTGTCTAGTCCTCTATTTCCCTTGATATTTTCTTTTATATTTTTCTTTATGTTTTTTTTATATTTTTAATTCTGTATAATCCCCTATGTATCTTAGTAATTAATCATTAATCTCTTTCTTAACAAAATTTTATAAAAATTTCATAATACTTTATACTTTTTATTTTTATTAAGCCATAAGGCGTCACTATTTGAAAAAAAATTTGCTGTGTGCATCGTGTCATAATGTGAAATTGTTAGATTATATGTTAGACGATTAAAACATATTCAGCCTTTGGATGAAAAAGCAATGGTAGTTGCAAATATTTAGTTAGTGGAAGGTTTCTAGGGCTTATTTTTATTCGAAATCGCTAGACCATTCACAAATTCAATGCGCTTGCAAAGTTTACATACTGGATTATGGCATTTTTTCCCTTTTACTTTCATGCCCTGTGAATTTGGGCACTGGTTGAAGGCTTGCCCTTTGGGCAGTTTCAAACTCCAGTGTAGTGGGGCTCAAAGTGAGGACCCAGAGATACTCTGCCCTTGCGGTGGTGGAGTATGTCTGATTCTTACCTCGCATATCGAGAAAAATCTTGGCAAAAAATTCTACAAATTCCCTGGTGAGGTAAGCTATTGAAGTCGTGCATTATAAATTTCACAGATTCAGTTCATAACATATCATGGGTTTGGGGATTAATTTCTTTTATCACTCTGATCTTGATTTTTATGGAATGATTATAGGGAGCTGCTCAATGTAAATTCTTTCAATGGTGTGATACACCATTCTCTTCTCTCAACCAAAATTCTCCAAGAGGAGGAGGAGAGTTTAAACGACAGTCTACAACTCCCACACACCCTAGTAGCTGGAGGAGGGTTTGGAGGGAAGTCTACAATTTCCACACAGAGTTCTCAAGTAACATCAGGAGGAGAGTTTAGAGCGCAGCCTTCAAATCCCACACAGAATTCTCTACCAGGAGATTTTAGATTCCTGGTTTAGATTGCAGCCTGTAAATCCCACACTGAATTCTCTACTAGGAGGGTCTAGAGGGAAGTCTCCAACTCCCAGCATTAGCAGCAAGAGAATGGGAAGAGGTGGAGAGATACCTGTCGAGTTTCACAAAGGTGGACGACAACCGTTATTCAATGAAAATATTCTTTGAGATCAGAAAACAAAAATATTTGGAAGCTTTAGACAAGTAAGCATATCCTTGTTTCTTAATGTGTTTTCTCGCCAGAATGCAAAGATGAGTGAGATTGCACTATTGGTATGTTGAAAATAAAAAACTATCATTTGGGTATTTACACGCAAGATCGAACTAGAGCTGTAGAGATATTGGTGAATGATCTCAAATTCTTTTCTTCATTCAACGAAGAGCTCTTTAAAGAAATCACGCAGCTTCTTACCCTGGACAACTTCAGGGATGTTCTTTATATTATATACTTGGCTTTTAGATTGGGAAAGAAGCTGTGAAATCATGCATTAGCTTTCGGCCATGACAATTATTCTTGTAGAGCTAAAGAAATTGTTAGAAGCTAATCCTCTGTTCCGTGACAAACTCACATTCCCCGCCTTCAAAGCCTCAAGGCTCCGAACACTGATAAATCAAAGGTAGGGTGCTTTTTAATGTTCAGAAGTTCATGGAGGCCAATGGCTGATCTCTTTTCCTTTTGTTTTTGAACTGGTCAAGATGAGTGTTTTTAGCAGTCCTTCATTACATACTTCAGAAAATTGAAATAACGAATTACTAATCAGACAAGGAGAATTCTCTGTTTTTGTTATGCTACCGTTTTATTTTGGAACAGGGAATTCCATTGAAGTACTGACATAGCATAGTGTGCCATTGGCCTTTTTGTATCCAGCCTCAATTGGCAGCACCAGCTATGTAAAATTCCCCGACCTAATCCTGATATTAAGACCCTGTTTGTCGATCATACATGCACACCACCAAATGGGGCCCAAGCACCAACGCCTTCATTACTAATCAGACAATGAGAATTCTCTATTTTTTTTATGCTACAGTTTTATTTTGGAATAGGGGATTCCATAAAATTATTGACATAGCATAGTGTGTCATTGACCTTTTTGTATCCAGCCTCAATTGGCAGCACTAGCTATGTAAAAATCCCTGACCTAATCCTGATATTAAGACCTTGTTTATCGATCATACATGCACACCACCAAATGGGGCCCGAGCACCAACCCCTTCATCTAATCCACTTGTGGGTACACTCCCAAAAGGATCATTGTTTCCTCCTATTGCCACCCACAGTTTCAATCGCTCCCATGAAGGTTAGGGTAAGGGTTTGAGCTAAAAAAGTTTGCTAGTTGTTCGATTAGGGTTAGGGTTCCCATTTCTCTCTGATCAAAGCTAATTTTCTATTTATTTCTCTTAGCCCCTTTGGCAGTTTCATGGAATTGAAAGCAAACTTGGACCTTCTCTTTTGACAGTGTATTTCTATCAGCTGGCCATCTTGACACTTGATCTGGTCATTTAGTGAAACAGATTAGCGTCTATTCGATTGTTCTCTGGTTATGTGAAATGAATGGTATACATAATAAGTCGCCTTTGCAGAGAAATCGAGCTGCTCACTCTGAGCAATGGCATATTTTGTTTTGAGAGGCGGCAATAACAATGTTGTTGGAAAATCTTCGTGCTGCTACGATTCTCAATGCGTAACGAGCCTCAAACACTTTGCCACATTTTTCCACATTTGTTTCTAAAAATAAAATTTCTATAATTTTTAAAGTTGTCTGATTTGTTTGATTAGCATTTAGTTGATTAATTGGATGCATGTTTTTGGGTTTGGTTTATTAAACTTGAAGATCCAGTCAGATGTGTTTATTCATCTTGTGTATCTTCCATAATTTGCAGTTATTGGTTATGTCCATGATGTTGTTGCTCGAGAAAATATTAGGATAATTTTATGCACATTTAAGACTGGCATTTACTATTCTATTCTTCCATTCGGAGGCTTTGAAAGTACAGAGGGCACACGTTTGTTTTTAGATTCAGTGAGCCCCATTTTGATTGATAAAATTATCTCTATGGGAATATGCCATGTATTTTTGTAGTTTAACTTTAAGATTGCCTCTATCAGTTACATGAATTGTCTGCTGCCTCTTATTCTACTATCTAGTATTGACTTTCCCTCAACTATGTAACTTATTTCAATGACAAATTTGTTGGGAATATCGAGATTCCATGGTGTTGTTGTTTCTCCCCATAGGCTGCATTTCTGTATGTGAAACTAAAAGTTTTAGCTCCAAAGTACTTTTAGGAAGTATTAAGCCCTCTGTTATTTTAGTGAACGAAACGGTTCTGTCAAAGAACACAACAATTATTTTTCACTCGGTTGTACTTGTTGCTTTAGTTTTAAGTCTGGTTGACAAATATTTCAGTGGTAGAAAGCTCTGGTTTTACGTCTAGTTGACATGGGTTTTAGAAGTAAAAATATGAGTGTTGATCAACATGTTGATAGTGTTTTCAACGTTTTTTTTATTTGTATTATTTATAATATTATTTGTATTTGGTTTGTGTTTCTGTATTTTATTGGTGAACACATTAAATCACTTAACCACTTAATTGTTACCTCTAGTTAGAAGTTCAGGATTGTCCAGGATATTCTGTAAATCCGATGAAGTGACAAGTTTTCTGTAAATTGTTTAGAAATATTTCAATTGCAAGTTTATCACAACATTTTTTATTAACTTGACAAATAAAATCGTATAAATTAAAAGCGTAATGTTCCATATTGAGAGATAATCCCAAGTTTATCACTATTTTTTATTAACTTGACAAATAAATTTGTATAAATGAAAGTGTAATATTCCAGATTGAGAAAATAACTCTTCCTCTTGGGCCTGAATGTTGCTGAAGGAAACGCAATGTAACAAATGTTGTTGTAGTGATTAGCATATCTTTCATGCAATTCCATTTATCTTGGAAAAGCTCCGGCACAGGGAAAATTTTATAGTGTAATTTTTTATAGCCAGCACTTTCATGCTCCCCAATGTACTTTTTTTGGTCTATCATATCATGTTCTTATACCTGGTTTTGACAGTTATGGCCTGAAGGAACTGTCAAATTTCTTTCTTATTGATAAAAGTGGCATGCACAGGTGGACTACGCATTGAAGTGGACGTCTATGTTTTGGTTGTTTGTTATGCTGACTGATGTTGGGAAGAAAATACTCCATTGTAAATCAGAATTTACAATCATATCATGTTCTTATAACTAGGTTTGACAGTTATGGCAAATGTTGTTGTAGTAATTAGCATATTTTTCATGCAATTCCATTTATCTTGGAAAAGATCCGGCATAGGGAAAATTTTGCAGTGTAATTTTTTATAGCCGGAACTTGCATGCTCCCCAATGTACTTTTTTTGGTCTATCATATCATGTTCTTATAATTGGTTTTGACAGTTATGGCCTGAAGGAACTGTCAAATTTCTTTCGTATTGATAAAAGTGGCATGCACAGGTGGACTACGCATTGAAGTGGAGGTCTATGTTTTGGTTGTCTGTTATGCTGACTAATGTTGGGAAGAAAATGCTCCCCTGTAAATCAGAATTTACAATCATATCATGGTCTTATAACTAGGTTTTACAGTTATTGCCTCAAGAAACTATTCAAATTTCATTATTATTAATAGAAGTGGCATGCATGGGTGGACTACACATTGAAGTGGAGGTCTATGTTTTGGTTGTTGTCTGCTATGCTGACTGATGTTGAGAAGAAAATACTCTGCTGTAAATCAGAATTTATAGAGATTTGTTTCAAGTTTCTTGGCTTTTCTACCAAGTCCATTTACTGTTGTATGTGGTCGATTTTGAGTAGGATATGCCAGTTATTATACAAGGATTATTTTCCACAAACTAAGAATGCTCACTTTCTAATTTGAGGTGACCTATTTAAACGGCGGTCTACAACTCCCACACAGATTTCCCCAATAGCTGCAGGAGGAGGGTTTAGAGGGAAGTATGCAATTTCCACATAGATTTCTCTAGTAATAGTAGGAGGAGAGTTTAGAGCGCAACCTGCAAATCCCACACAAAATTCTCTACCAAGAGGTTTTAGATTGCAGCATGTAAATCCCACACCGAATTCTCTACCAGGAGGGTCTAGATTGCAGTCTGTAAATCCCACACAGAATTCTCCAGCAGGAGGAGGAGGGTTTAGAGGGAAGTCCAACTCCCAGCATTAACAGAAAATCTGTGGGTATTGTGAACGGATACGATTATTCAAACAAGTTTATGTGTGGCGTTAGGCCTTGCCAAGTGCTCACTGTCGGTACTGATAAAAATAAGGGTGGACAGTTTGTAACTTGTCTTGTTCGAAAGGTATGAAAATTTTTGGGTTGAATGTCAAAGAAATCGGTAACTTAGATACATGGTAGCTTTGGATTTTTTTTTCTCATAGTTTTAGAAATTTCTCTTTGCCCCATCATGAGTTGTCATGCTAATATGACAGGTACAAGATAACTTGATAAATTTGCTAATTTGACAAATAACTTCATAACTTTTCCAATTTGACAGGTAGGAATAAGTTGATGTCATTTTTTTTATTTAAGTTGGTGTAAGTTGGTGTTGGGAGTGTGATTTAAAACTTCTTTTATTTGATTAAGAGTTTGTCTTCCTTAGATATAAGGAAACAGGGTAATGGTCTTGCCCAAAATAATGGTAGTGGCGCTCTAACAATGTCCAATGTATTTTGTTTTCCATTAACCATCCATTTCATCTTCATAAACTGGAATGTTGACTACATAATTATGTCCACAATATACTATTGTAACACTCATGTCCATAACCCATCCCTACATTTCCTTTTTGTCCTTCATCCTAACCTTTAGATGGTTCTCTGCAACCAACTGCAAAACTTTTATCACCACTTTGCCCCAAGGAATATTAGAAAGGCTTCTGTTTTTGAGGAATACCCATCACAAATACTTAAGCTTGTAACGCCATCTATCGTTATTAGTAAAACTACCATATTTGATTTGAATTGTATTTTTATTACTATTAGCGAGATATATACTTCCATATTTGTTTTGAATTGGAATTTTACTTTATTTTTATTTTTCAATATTTTTCAATATAGCTGGAGTGTGCCTAATGCTGAAGAACATATGTTTCCTCCTTGGAGTATAGATTTGAAGGAGGTAGTTACGGCGTTTCCTTTGCAACATTTGATGATGGTGCAATTGCTAGTTATTGTTATTATAATTTTTATTAATTTAATGATGATGATGATGATGGTTAATGTCCACTGAGACCAAACTTTGGGCTATCAAACCTAAACAAATGAATTATTTAGTTTTCTTTAAAATTGTGCTCCTATGCTCAAAGAGCTTGGAGAGAAGCATCCCAAGCTCACTATAACTTTGACATGTTAAAAGGCTAGGAAGCTCGGTATTGCAACAAAGATTATGAAACTGAGATTTAATGTGGGTGTATGCAAGGCACTCTAAGAGGAAGTAATTTTCATCCTCAATGTTCATTTTCTAACAGAGATCGCAGATCCTTTCCACCCATGGTGTTTTAGGAATTGCCCAATGACTTGTTTCATTACAGAGCTCATGAGAGTTCGTTCTTATCTTGGCTATATTAATTTTTTTTCTTTGAGCTAGTTAAAAAAGAGAGATACTTTTGATATTCTAGAGTAGGGTTGATGACCTCCTTATAATATCTTAATTTTCTTTTAGCCTCTAAATCTTTCTCACACCACATTTTCTCTTTAAGCTTAGAAGTAACAATATTTTTAATGTTATTAATATTTTGCAATGCAACATTTTCATCGATCTCCCAATTGTTTAACCAGGCCCTGTTATCTTTATACCAACCTTGTTTGAGCCTCAGGTGGTTTTGGCTGGAATTTAAAGCTAGCTTAGGAAGTCTATGGTCTCCCATGTTATTTATTTTGTGCTTATACAATAGGAGCCTAGTCATAGCTAGGCTCTCGATAGGGGAAAGACCCACTTCTATAAGGATAATAGGATAGGGTGTATTTCTTTTAATTTTGAGGTTATATGTTATAAAACGCTTCTGGATTTTCTCAATATTTCTCCAGGATTCTCTAGAGATGCTGCAACCCCAAACCTCACATCCATACAAGATAACAGGAGCGACTATAGTTTCAAAGAGAAGCTTCTTTTTATCCCACATCATAAGGTTTGCTGCTTTATAAATATTTTCGAGACCAAAATAAGCTTTCCACCCTCCATTAATCCTTTTCTCAATGCTATAGTTCCAATTGAGCTTGTGATGAATATCAATTCCTAGGTACTTGTAAGAAGACACTTCCTCCAAGTCACTATTGTCATACACAAAATTAGCGTAAGTGTCCTTCTTGGATTTGATAATTATAACTTTTGTTTTGTTAGTGTTAACCATCATACCCATGGTAGAGCATAAATCCTTTAATCATAATTAATTAAAATATATAATTACATATTTTAATTAAATATTATATAATTCTTTTTATTATAATATCTATTAATTTAATATTTATTAATCAATTGAATTTCTTTTAATTAAATATTACATAATAATTTTTATTTTTATGATTATAATATCTATTAATTTAATATTTATTAATCAATTAAATTTTTTTAATTAACTAATTTATTAACGGCTAGTTTTTAACAACTAGTTTTCTTCGGCTAATACCGAGCAATGATGCATCCATGCTATTTATTCAATAAGATCAATTGGCTTTTTACTTTGTCCCGAAAATGATCCACATTAGTTGGTTCGAAACGTCAACCAAATCCTAATGATGTGATTAATCGAGAAAGACATTTATCTAAAATTATTTATATCAAAATCAAAATATATAAAAAATAATAATCTATTTTTTTAATATATTGAATAATTTTATATTTTAAATATAAATAATAATCTTAATACAGAGTTGTAAATTTTATTTTAAAGGGTAAAAAATTATAAAATGAAAATAAATTAATGCAAAGTAAAATACCTTAACTCCTTATTGCAATGTATACTCCCAAAGATCATTGAAATAAATATATTAATAAGAAGTGTGTCTTGGATTAAAAAAACACATCTTATATAGAATTTTATGGTAAAAATGAAGAATTGTCATTGTGTTTTTCTAGTTAGTGTAATTGAAATAAAAAAAAATACTTTAAAATAAAATAAAGTGTTTGAATTTTTTATGATAGATTTGGTTGGTAAAATTTGATAATAAGAAGCGTGTTCTTTTTAAAGTTTTCTAAATCTCATTCAAAATGAAAAAAAATATATATTCTAATCTCTAATTTTGAGATATTTTTCTTTTTGATTGGTTTTTAAATTAATTTATTATAAAATTAAGTTTTATTGAGTTCTAAAAAATAAATATATTAAAATATTAGAACAATATTTTATATTTTTTACATTTAAATGTTTTAAAATCAATTTATAATAAAAAACTTGGTATTTATTATACAAAATTTTAATATATAAGTATTTCTTATATTGGTGATGATGATGATGGTTAACGTCCACTGAAACCAAACTTTGGCCTATCGGACCTAAAGAAACGGATTATTTAGTTTGTTTTAAAATTGTACTCATATGCTCAAAGAGCTTGGAGAGAAGCGTCCTGAGCTCATTATAATTTTGACATGTTAAAAGGCTAGGAAGGTCAATATTGCAACAAAGATTATGAAACTGAGAGCTAATGTGGGTGTACGAAGGGCATTCTAAGAGGAAGTGATTTTCATCCTCAATTTTCATATTCTCGCAGAGATGGCAGTCCTTTCCACCCATGGTGTTTTAGGAACTGCCCAACGACCCATTTCACTATGGAGCTCATGAGAGTTCGTTCTTATCTTGGCTATATTAATTTTTTTCTTTGAGCTAGTTAAAACAAAGAGATACTTTTGGTCTTCTAGAGTACAGTTGATGACCTCCTTATAATATCTTAATTTTCTTTTAGCCTCTAAATCTTTCTCACGCCATATTTTCTCTTTAAACTTATAAGTAACAATATTTTTAATGTTATTAATATTTTGCAATGCAATAGTTTCGTCGATCTCCCAATGGTTTAACTAGACCCCGGTATCTTTATACCAACCTCGTTTGAGCCTTAGTTGGTTTTGGTTGGAATTTAAAGCTAGCTTAGGAAGTCTATGGTCTCCCATGATTTTGTGCTTGTACAACAGTAGCCTTGTCATAGTGAGGCTCTCGATAGGGGAAAGACCCACTTCCATAAGGAGAATATGATAGGGTGTATTGCTTTTAATTTTGAGGTTATACGTTATAAAACACTTTTGGATTTGCTCAATCCCTCTCCAAGATTCTCTAGAGATGCTGCAACCCCAAACCTCACATCCATACAAGATAATAGGAGTGACTAAAGTTTCAAAGATGAGCTTCCTTTTATCCCACATCACAAGGTTTGTTGCTTTACAATTATTCTCAAGACCAAAATAAGCTTTTCACCCTCCATTAATCCCTTTCTCAGTGCTATAGTTCTGGTTGAGCTTGTGATGAATACCAATTCGGAGGTATTTGTAACATGACACTTCCTCCAAGTTGCTATTGTCATAGACAAAATTAGCGTAGGTTTCCTTCTTGGATTTGAGAATCATAACTTTTGTTGGGAAATTTTGACCAATAAGATCTGTGTATTTTTGTCCTCCTCCCTCCAAATAAAAATTGAATGACATGTGGCACTGCAACCCTCGTGGAATTAGCTAGGAAATTTGTTTCCTTTAAAGTTTTCTAAATCCCATACTATATGAAAAAAGAAACATTAATCTTTAAATTTTGAGATATTTTGATTTTTGATTGGTTTTAAATTAATTTATCATAAAATTAAGTTTTATTGGGTTTTGAAAAATAAATATATAAAAATATTAGAATAAGAATTTATATATTTTTTATATTTAAATGTTTTAAAATCAATTTATAATAAAATACTTAGTATTTATTATACAAAATTTTAATATATATTATTAATATATAAGTATTTTTTATAAGTGGAAATGTTTAAATTTTTCTAAATCTCATCCTAAATGAAAAAAGAAATATTCTAATCTCTAAATCTTGAGATATTTTGATTTTTCATTGGTTTCTAAATTAATTTATTATAAAATTAAGTTTTACTGAATTTTACAAAATAAATCTATAAAAATATTAGAATAATATATATATATATATATATATTAAAGTCATTTTATAATAAAAAAACATTAATATTTATTATACAAAATTTTATTATAGATTATTAATATATAAGTAGTTTTTATTATTTTATTATGATTATACTATATTATGATATCGTAAAAGATGGAACATAAAGATTTAGCAACAGTGAAGAACAACACAAAGATGTGATGGAGCATCAGCTAGAACAATGCAAAGATGAGATGGAGTTTCAGCTAGAGTGTAAGGAAATATTTAATTCTTGTAGATTAATCATGGAGTACTGTCGCTTTTGTGCCGCCTTCTTTTAATCAATATGATGGATTGGATGTGCCTGTGGTCTATCAAAACTTTGGCCAAAATCAATTCCATTGGTGTTTCTTACTCCAAACTGGAAAATTATGTGGACTTGGACGGTGATTTGAATCATTCAAGGATTGATAGTTTTATTCACAAGCTCAAACCTGAGATCACAGAGGGTGTGCTTGGGATTTCACACACACAACTTAGAAATTGGTTTGTGAATTCAAGGTTGTCTACTTTAGAAGATAATTCCTATTCCAATTTTTTTAAATGTAATTGCAATCACCACAGGTGAAATATGCTACCCATTTCACTTAAATTTCTTTTTTTATTCTTAAAGGACTTTTATATTAGCATGGTTCCCATATTTACAAAACATAGGACATAACAAAACATAGAACCTAGAAGTTCAAAACTAGCATAGAAATGAACTTAACGAGAATATGATTAATGAAATTACATTTCTTTTCCTGGAAGAGTGTTCCCCCTCTAGAAGACCATCACTCTACTCCAGTTCCACCTCCTCTGTTGTCATTCCCATTCCTCTTGCTCTGACACTGGACTGTATTGAAGGAACTAACAACGACGTCTTTATAAATACCAAAAATTCCCTCTTCAACATTAATAGCAGCCTAATTCTGCTCATTAGTCGTTAAAATCTAACAGGTGGAGTCCTCTTCAGAGATTTGTATGCCCCTTTCTAACATGTCTGAGTGGCTTCAGATATTTTTCATCTACATATCCTTATTGAGAAGCAATTTTGTTACACTCATAGAAATGATTAACAATACTTGCATTGTAGTGAGTGGCGAGATAATCTTCCCAAATCTTCTATTCCTTCAATGTACCTTTGCATCTTTAGGGGCAATCGCTAGTTTAATTTAGGTTAACGAAACAACACATCGAGAATAACTTTGTCTATTTGCAGTTACCGTAAAAATTAAACATTACAATTTTGTCTCACGTGGCTTAACAAATCATAAGACGCGTTATTTTTTTATTCTAGTAAATAATTATATTTATATTGTCTAAATTTATTTTTCTTGCAAGTTAATTTATATTTTCTAGAATGAAAGGCTGGTTTTGCAAATTTTAGGGTTTTTTTTTACAAGTCATTCATGCTCGACTCCACGAGAGAGGGTTCTTCCCCCTCCTTTAACCATATTGTTGTAGGAGCTTATAATGATTCTAGATCTACTGGTATTCCTCTTCAATATTCTCATTTTTGACATCCTTTCATAGAGCAACCAAGCGAAGTGGGATTTCTAGTTTCCCAACAAAACCTCCACTGGGTGCTTCTTAGCAAGCTAGAAATCTAAGGTGTTATCTGCCAAGAGCAATGCAAAATCCAAAATATGAGGTTAAATCAAGCAAGATCGAAGAATATATCCAAAATATGTAGGATCATGCTTTAACATGCAAATTCATTGGATTATGGCCCTTTGAAAAGTCTTTGATTGGGTGGATGAAAGAAATGGAATCTCCAGGGTAAAATAGAATTGGAGCTAGGGGTAAAAGGGATTCTTCACAATCATTTTCTCTGGTTTGGAATATAAATCGAGGGTTTTGAAGGAGGTTCTAATTTTTTAACAATGTAGGGCTCTTCATGTGATTTTGGAAGGAGAAATATAATCCAGAGAAGGAAGATTTCCTTGCTGCCCCAATATGTGTATAACTCTTTTCTCTTCCCAAGGAATATTGGGAGGAAGAAACCTTGGAAGGCATCAACAATGCCATCATAGCTTTGTCAAAGTATCATAGACTACTAAGAGAGGGAGGTACACATCATATGATCATATCTCTATTTACATGAATAACTCCCAACCTCTTCCAACCTCCATAGACATTTATTATTAGGATAGTGTTTGGAAGAAATCTATAGATTATGAACTTGTTCCTTTTAAATGCATACATTGTCATGAATATGAGCATCTTATTAGGGATTGTCCGATGAATACTGAGGAATCACCTAAATAACACCCTCCTCAAATAGAACAAGATGATTTGGGAAAAGTCCCCAAAGGAGGAAGGAATTTGAGTCCTTAGGTACCTCAAATCCCGACCATACCCCAAGATCTCGCAATAGGTTCGAGTCTCTCTCTTCTTCGCAAGAACTTCCATAGAAAAACAACATTCAAATCAAGCATGCAATCACTAGAAGGAAAATCCCATAACCCTATTGCGTCCTACAAAGCTTGTGCGAAAGTCTCATGAAGAGCACCAACAAAATCCATCACCATAGTAAATTGTTAGCTCCCCTTCGAAAGAAGATATGGATTTGGACAACCCATGATTGATTTCCCTTGCAGAAGAATGACATGGAAAATATATGAAGGACATACTAGCTCATCAAGCTAGGATTTTGCATGACACCTATCTTCGAAACAAGGAAAGTCACTAATTGGGCTCAAGTTCTTCATAGTCTTCCCTTGGGGTTCAAACATGGGATTTCAAGGTGGTCTCTAGGCAAGAGAAAGAAGCCAAAGAAAAAGGCCACAAGAGAAATAGGTCATGGATCCAAGAAGACAGTGAACAACTAGTCAACTCAAGGAAAATCATGTCAATGTCAAAGGCTCTCCCCACCCACCCTGAAATCTTGAGCCTTCAAGGAGTTTTCTATGTAGTCATTATTATCATAGTTAATTTTTGCTTGTTTTTTATTGGTACACAACTTGTTAGTCTTAAGATTATTCTGGATTTTAGTTCTCTTGAAAATCCTTTATAATTAATGAAAGAGTCCATTTACCCAAAAAATGTTGGGAATCACGATTTTCGTTAGACCAAAACCCGCAGGTGTTAATCAACGATCGCATCGCCAGAGATAAGGATCCATGAGAGGTTGTTAGTCCATGTCGTGAAACACACGGGGAGTGTTGGTTTATCCAATGTCCAACAATCTCTCCTCCAACGCGAGCCGAGTGTGTATCAAACTCATGACCTATGCTCTGATACCACTTGTTGGGAATCACGATTGCCATTAGATCAAAACCCGCAAGTGTTAGTCAATGATCACATCGCTAGAGATAGGGATCGACGAGAAGTGGTTAGTCCATGTCGCAAAACACACGGGGGGCGTGAATTATCCAATGTCCAACAAAAGAAACTTAATTTATTGAAAAATATATATATAATTATTTAAATATTCAATAAAAATATTATTTTATTATGAATTTTGGGAGATCTTTCAATAAAAATCACATAAAAACTTTTATTCAATGAATTTCGAACCATCTAGTATGATTCATATTCAGACCAAGATGAAAAACCATATCATAACACTAATTTAAATAATAATAATAATAATATTTTCAAAATTATAAAACCAATTTAATATTCTCAAAAATCTTTTAAAATGCTCCAAAACTCATATTTTTTTTCCAAAAACTTCAAAAAGTCATACTTATCATACTTGTAATCATAATAAATCTCTATTATTATATTTTGAACAAAATTAGGATAAAAATATACCAAAAACCCAAGACGGAGAACACTTAAAAACTCGCCCCTAAGAAAATATTACAATCCTAAAGTTGTTAGGTGAGATGTAAACCCGAGAGCTTCCTAAGTCCAAGGTTACATGAAGCGTGAAAATTTATGGTCCCCGAAGTGCAAGTTGCATAGGGGTCGAAGAATAATTAAAGTGACATGACAATTGCATTATTTTCAGTTTAAAAACTATGTTCCTTCGCTTTATTAAAATATTATAAAGTTCTCGAGCATTTAGGAATTTTTTAATATTTATTACAACGCTTATGTATGGGGTGAAGAGTTCCAAGAAATTTGAAATTAGAATAGGTTGATTTAAATTTAAAAAAAAAAAAAATATATATATATATATATATATATATATATATATATATATATATATATATATATATTATACAGTGTTTTGTGTATATTTATATTAGATTTCAGTTTTATAACTTTTGTTTTAATATTGATTTTCTTAGCTTTTTAACATGTTAAAATTATAGTGAGCTAGGGACGCTTCTCTTCAAGTTTTTTGAACATAGGAGTACAATTTTAAATCAAACTAAATAATTTGTTTCTTTAAATCTGATACACCAAAATTTGGTCTCAATAGACGTTAACCATCTTCACCATCATATTATACATTTAAAGAAACAAATTATTTAGTTTGATTTAAAATTGTACTCCTATATCAGTTTGGGGTAATTTAATTGGTAATGGTTGTGAAAATAAGGTTCGAGGTTCAAATCTCTTGATTCATCTATACTTGCCAAAAAGGCATACGCAAGCATTTAGTGATAATGGTTGGATTTGATCTTACTTCAAGCAAGTACAAAACCAACCCACTTGTTAATTCATAATTAATTAATTAATTTCAAACAATATATAGATATAGTTATTATATCTACCCACTAAAAACCCAAAATTAGAACAATTAAAATGTACTTCTCAATAATATTACAATTTGAAACCCATAAGGTGTAGATATTGGTTTGCATGGGGTTTAGTCCCTGCCAAGTCAAGGGTTCAAGTCTCATGGGGAGGGGTTGAGGATGGAAGCCACTTTCGAATAATTAACTATCTCAATGGGTTCAAATCTCATGGAGAGGGGTTGAATATCAAAGTCACTTTCAGATAATTAACTATGCCAAAAGGCATCCAATCTCGATCAAGTCACACAATTTTGGTAAATAATATTTCATTATATCCCATTGCAAATTGATCATTATTCACATAATCATAATGAGTAATATCTCATTATGATGATGATGATGTCTATCGGACCTAAACAAACAAATAATTTAGTTTGTTTTAAAATTGTACTCTTATGCTCAAAGAGCTTGGAAAGAAGCATCTCGAGCTCACTATAATTTTGACATGTTAAAAGGCTAGGAAAACCGGTATTGCAACAAAGATTATGAAACTGAAATCTAATGTAAGTATACTCAAAATACTTTAAGAAGAAATTATTTTCATCCCATTATAAATTGATCAATCTTCTTCCATCCAATAAATTAACTAACTCAAATTTCACCTCAAATCCATAAAAATAAAAATAAAAATGGCATATTACGATGAGTTGTAACCACGATTGTTAGGTGAATTCTAAGCATGAGAGCTTCCTTAAGTCGAATGTTAGGTGAAGTGTGAAAATTGCATGGTAGACGAAGAATAATTAAAGTATCGTTTTAAAAGATAAGTTCCCTCCCCATCTTAAAATATCTATAAAGGTGTTGAGAAATTAGGATTTTTCTAATATTCATAAAGATGTCAAGCATTTGCAACCATAGTGGTGATGAGTTTCTTAAAGAAATTTGAAATTAAATTAAAATATTATTTTTTTAATAAAAATAAATAATTTAGGATTTATTAGGAATTTGGTTTCTGTGATCCATAAATTGTGAGAAAATCTTTCGGTAAAAATCAGATCAGAATAATTTTGGTGGACGCATTTCAAACCAGCCAGTGTGGTTCATCATTAGGACAAGATGAAGAATCTCATCAGACAACCCAATTAAATAGATAAGAAAATCTTCAACTAACAGTTTGTAAGATAACGGCTAGTTTGACTAAGCCTAGGAACGAAAACATAAATATAAAATAATGATTTCTTATTTATTCAATATTAAATGCTTATTGTTTAAAATTGAAATCTTATTTATTTTTATTCTTAAGTTTAAATTTTTTTTTTAAGTATATATATATTTATTTATTTATTTATTATTTTTATTTATTTATTTATTATTATTATTTTTAATATATATATTTTTTTAAGATTAACACATAAAATATCAACCTAAATAGTAAAACTAAATAGAATTGAAAATAAAAATAAAAATAACCATAAAAATAAAATACATTAAAATAAAACTAAATAAAATATACAAATAAAAACAAGTAAATAAATAAATATTAATAATTTTAGTTTAAAAATTATATTTTATTTAATAACATGTTATATAATAATAATCATAAGTTTAACAATAAAAATAAATAGATAAATGCATAAAAATATTAATATTTTTTTTTATTTTTTTTTAATAAATATAAAAATATAAAAAAATCTCCAACTAGCCATTTGTAAAACAATGGCTAGTTTGACTAAACCTAGGAATTGAAATCAAAAAATATAAAATAATGATTACTTATTTAATTTATTATTAAGTGCTTAATGTTTATAACTGGAAACTTATTTATTTTTTATTCATAATAAAATAAAAATTTACCAATATATTCTTGAAGAATAAAAAATAAATAAAAATAAAAAAATAAAAATAAAAATTTATTTTCATTTTAATTTTTAGAATAATAATTAATATATTTTTTTTATTCTATTTTTTTTAATAAAAGATTAAAAGTTAACATATCAACCAAAATGATAAAACTAAATTTTAACATATCAACCAAAATGATAAAACTAAATAAAATTGAAAATAAATTAAAAATAAAAATAAAATAAAAAATTACATAAAAATATAAGAATACAAATAAAAATAAATATAAGTAAATAAATAAATAAATAAATATATATATATATATATATATATATATATATATATATATAATATTTTGAGTTTAAAAATTAAATTTTAATAATATGTTATATAATAAAAATCATAAGATTAAAAATAAACATAAAAATAAACAAGTATAAAAATACATAAAAATTGAAAATAAAAATTGATTAAAAAAAAAAAAAAAAATAGGAATGAAGAGCCGGAATCCAACATCTGCTAACCAACCACCCATCGTCCCTGTTGAGGTTAACCGGCCTTTTTTCGATTTCCAAGGCTTCTCTCAACTTGCGGTGGTGGAAATGGTCAATCCTCGCAATAACCTTAGCATCCTCAATGCAAATATGATGATTGGTCTTCTCAGCATGATTCTTTGATTATTAGTTGAAGATTTTCTTATCTATTTAATTGGGTTGTCTGATGAGATTCTTCATCTTGTCCTGATGATGAACCACATTGGCTGGTTCGAAACGCGTCGACCAAAATTATTCTGATGTGATTTTTACCGAAAGATTTTCTCACAATTTAGGATTTTTTTAATATTCATAAAAGTGTCCAGCATTTACAAACATAGCGGTGATGAGTTTCCAAAGAAATTTGAAATTAAATTAAAATAATATTATTTTTTAATAAAAATAAATAATTTATTTAAAAATCTTAAATTCGGGTCAATCATTTAAAGTCAAAGAAGGTAGTTAACTCACACAATATGTTGAGATGCTGATAACAACCTTTTGCTCTCTGCGAATCCAAAGGTTAGACTTTGAAGTGGGAATTTTGTTAAAGGCTTTAATATGGTGTTTGAGTTAACAAAATATTTTTTTACGCGTAAATTTATATAGTTCGATCAATTAAATATATTTGTAATTGATTGAAATTTGAGCCAGGAAAGAAAAATATAAAAAGACATTAAATTAACAATTTATATGATATTGTATCACGAAAAGTTTCATGTATTTTATAGTTTGTGTGAATGAGATGTGTTAAAATTATAATGTAGAAAAAGGAAAAAAAATTGTGTGAACTCTTTCATAGAATTGGGTTTTATAGGTGGTGTCCAACAAATGCGTGTAGCAATTTAGTTTATTAGAACATTCAATTTTCTTGAGGAAAGAGGTCTCACTTAAGGCTAAGGCATCTTTGACACTTATTGATGAGTTAATAGGTAAAGTGTTAAAGATTAATGGAAAAGTTGATTTTGTTAGAATTTAATTACACTCATCTAAACAAGAATGGATTAATTTATATACAAACACCTTGATAATGTAAATTTAAACATTGTTAAGATAATCCATAATAGAGTAAGGATAAGAAAAGGAATTGTGCAATCTCATTATATTCTTCAACAAAAGGATAGGATTGCATTCAAGGCTTATGTCTTACACTTTATTAGAGGGTAAAAATCTCATTTAAGGCGCAAATATGAATAAGATATTGATTTCATTATACAAAACAAGAATAAAATTCAAATTCAAACTTTCTATAGTACTCTTTCAAAATTTACACCTACATATTTTTTAGGCATATATGGTATACACCAAATGTGTTTTTTTTTTTAAATTGGTTAGGTTAGGCATTGTATACCTTTTTCATTTCTATTTCACATTTGTCAGTTTATTTTGACATGAGTGAAATTTAAGTTAAGATAAAAATATAAAATATAAAATACAAAAATTACACATCTTATTGTAAAATAGACCATTTTGGTAAATAATTTTTTCTTATATATAAATGAATGTTATAAGTAATAATGAGGAACTTAGATAAATGTCTTTCGGAGTAATCACATTATTATAATTTGGTCAACTTTTCTCTCTTCTTAGATTATAATAATTTTAATTCTTTTTATTTTAATTAAAATATTTATTAAAATAATTAAAATGTTTATTAAAATATTTTAATAAGTAAATTCTTAAACTTGTTTAGTAATTATTAAATATTTTAAATATTTTTTCTTAATAACTAATTAACTAATTCAATAACGGGCAATGTTGCATCCTTACTATTTATTCATGATGATAGATTAAGCTTTTTCACCTTGTCCTGAGGATGAACCACATTAACTCATTCGAAACGTTGACCAATCATAATAATGTGATTAATCCTAAATACTTTTATCTAATTTATGGATAAGAAAAGTCTTAGATCTAAAGTGAGGAACTTATCATGGAGGAACTTATTAGAATTGGAATAATCTCAAATCCCTAGGAAATTGGTTGGTGGGGAGCCACTTGGCACGAATTACAACTCAGTAATACGCTATAATTGTTGATAAACATTAAGACTAAGCATATTGATATGAGTTATGTTTTTTTTGGCATGTAGTACTAATAAGTTATAGTAATGGCCCATGATATGATAACAATGTCTATTTACAAATTAAGAATCTCCACAATAAAGTAAGGATAAATATATTTAAACAATTTTTAATATCTAAATTAAAATTAAGTTAGTTATTTATTCATTTTTAATGTTTTTGAAAAGGAATAATAATAATAATGATAATTTAATTTTAAGATTATGGCTAAATTAGATATTAAATTGATATATGAGATTTTTTTATTTAATGTTTATATATATATAACAATGGTTAAGAGCATGTATTTCTTTGGTAAACCATGGACTCGGAGCCTCATTATTCCTATTTTTAAAAGTGGGGATACAAATAACCCCTCTAATTATCAGAAAATTATGATTAGCCCTCACTTAGCCAAGTTATATGGTATTATTTTGGAAAAGAATATGAGCATATGGCTTGAAAGTGAAGGTAAGCGGGCTAAAGGCCAAGCGGGTTTTAGAAGGCAGCACTCAACAATAGACCACCTCATTACGCTTAGGATCATTGTGGAGGAATGTCGTAATGATAAATCCAATCTCTTTTGCTGCTTTGTAGACTTTAGAAAGGCTTTCGATACGGTTCCTAGAAATAACCTATGGAATATATTAGAAGAACTAAAGGTTCCTTTCAAGTTGATAGCTTCCTTTTGCATTTACATCGACAAGTTAGAAGGTTGTTTAGAAGAAGCAGGTTATGCTAGCATGACCTTAGCTAGAATAGTCATCATCCTTCTTCTCTATGCTGACAATATTGTTCTTCTCGCAAGGTGCCCATCTGATCTTGATAAACAACTAAGACTTCTTAAGGATTTCTGCTCTACCATGGGTATGACTATTAACACTGACAAAACAAAAGTTATGATTATCAAATCTAAGAAAGACACTTACGCTAATTTTGTGTATGACAATAGCCACTTGGAGGAAGTGTCTTCTTACAAGTACCTAGGAATTGATATTCATCACAAGCTCAAATGGAACTATAGCATTGAGAAAAGGATTAATGGAGGGTGGAAAGCTTATTTTGGTCTTGATAATAAGTGTAAAGAAGTAAACCTTGTGATGTGGGATAAAAGAAAGCTCCTCTTTGAAACTTTGGTCACTTCTGTTATCTTGTATGGATGTGAGGTTTGGGGTTGCAACATCTCTAGAGAATCCTGGAGAAATATTGAGCAAATCCAGAAGTGTTTTATAACGTATAACCCCAAAATTAAAAGCAATACACCCTATCCTATTCTCCTTATGGAAGTGGGTCTTTCCCCTATCGAGAGCCTCACTATGACTAGGCTCCTGTTGTACAAGCACAAAATCAATAACATGGGAGACCATAGGCTTCCTAAGCTAGCTTTAAATTCCAGCCAAAACTAACTAAGGCTCAAACGAGGTTGGCATAAATATACCAAGGGCTAGTTAAACCATTGGGAGATCGACGAAAATGTTGCATGGAAAAATATTAATAACATTAAAAATATTGTTACTTCTAAGTTTCTAGAGAAAATGTGGTCTGAGAAAGATTTAGAGGCTAAAAGAAAATTAAGATATTATAAGGAGGTCATCAACCCTACCCTAGAAGATCAAAAGTATCTCTCTGTTTTAACTAGCTTGAAGAAAAAAATTAATATAGCCAAGATAAGAACGAACTCTCATGAGCTCCATAGTGAAACAAGTCATTGGGTAGTTCCTAAAACACCATGGGTGGAAAGGAATCTGCCATCTCTGTGAGAATATGAACATTGAGGATGAAAATCACTTCCTCTTAGAATGCCCTCCATACACCCACATTAGATCTCAGTTTCATAATCTTTGTTGCAATACCAACCTTCCTAGCCTTTTAACATGTCAAAATTATGGTGAGCTCGGGACGCTTCTCTCCAAGCTCTTTGAGCATAGGAGTACAATTTTAAAACAAACTAAATAATTTGTTTCTTTAGGTTCAATAGACCAAATTTTGGTCTCAGTGGATGTTAACCACCACCACCACCACCACCATCATCATCATCATCATCATCATCATCTATATTAAATTTCTCTCATTTATATTTATACTTTGTTAATATAAAATTATATATATATATATATATATATATATATATATGTTAAATTTCTCTCATTTATATTTATACTTTGTTAATATGAAATTGAGATTTATAATTTCTCCATTCCACATACAAAACAAATATATGTAAAATAAAAAATTCAATAATCTGAAAACTTTCCAAACTATAAATGCATATCATATACTTAGTAGGTACTACCTCAAATCAAAATTCTTAAGATAACTCCCACACAAAATTTCTTTAACTAATTATGATAAAGTCCCACTTTAAATCGTGTTGAACCTGAGATGTTATTGGGTATTTTTTTGTTTATGAATGGTCATCCTTCATATAAAGACTTCTCAACTACGGTTAAACCTGAGACATTATTGGGTATTTTTTTTGTTTAGGAATGGCCATCCTTCACATAAATACTTCTTAACTACGGTTAACTTACATGGTCACTCATTATTGTGAGACCCTGATGTTATTGGGTATTTTTTTGTTTATGAATGGTCATCCTTCACATAAAGACTTCTCAACTACGGTTAAACCTAAGATGTTATTGGGTATTTTTTTGTTTAGGAATGGTCATCCTTCACATAAATACTTCTTAACTACGGTTAACTTGCATGGTCACTCATTATTGTGAGACCCCCACCAGTTGTGCAAAGGAAACTAATTACTTCTGGAAAGATGAGAAAGAAAGAAAGAAAAGTTTAACGTCCAAAAGGCTAAAGATAACCTATGTGACCTCTTTTAGAGTGCATAACTTGAAAAAAATATATATACATTTAATCCTCTTCAAATTGGATCTATATTGGTTCTATATATGTGTATAAGATGTGTAACTTTTCATTTTTAAAATTGTATTGTTGAATGCATAAATGGATACAATGCCTTGAAAGTTTACTTGGACACTTGAATTGTGTAAACTAAACCACATAAATTTGCAATTCCAAAAAATCTTTGCTAGACAAATTTTAAATTTAAATTTAAAACTGGAATTAATGGCTCCAAATTAATTTAAAATTTTTAAAATGAGATAACTAAAATTCTAAAACAAACAACCTCTTTATGTTGATTGCATAATATCCTGGAATTTGAAGGTCACTCGAGTGAAAGATGCTCTTTATTTAATCTCATTATCAACACACACTGACTTTAGTCATTTCCTTTTTACAATTACATTTTTTTGTGTGTCAATGTCCATGAGGACCGATGATAATGTTTCTCCTCATTACCTTGCATGTTATAGCTTGGATATAATATGTATGTAATATTTTGACATAGTGGTATGATTGGAAAAAATGATTTAGCCAGGTAGTTCGAGCAAAATCTAGTAGCCAAGTAGATCGAGCCAGGTAGTTCAAGCAAGATATTATTTTATCTTTTATTCTATAGGGTGGTAGGGTGGTGCTAGGGGAGGAATTTATAACTTCCTTTAGGAGGTTTTTGCCTCCTTTTAGTAGGAGATGGTAAATCTTGGGGTTGTAGCCATTCCAACTGTAGTTGGTAACCAAAAATTCATATAACAAAGAAAACACAGGAATTAATTACACCATCTTGTATTGATCGTCGAGACCTTTCTAATGAGTTATTGCTTGCCCTCTAACTCCTCATGGTCAAGGAAAAAATAATTTTTGAAATTGACCATTTGAAACCTAGCCAACCTGAAATTTGAGACATCTAGGATCAAGTTGACTTTGTTATATACATGTCTCTTCAAACGTTCATGTAAACCACCATAAATATAACAAACTTGTGGGTAATTCAAGGCAATAATTCGATGGTTCTGAGGTAAAAATAGAGGAAAGGTTGAGCCAAATCAAGGGTTATCTAAGGTTGAAGCTCCATTGAATATCTAAAGAAGGCCATTCTTTCTAAATCAAATACATGAAGCATCTATATGGAATAGTGATATAGATGAATTTTGGAGTACCAAATGTGACCAATTTTGAGCTATTTTTAATGGCACATCTAAAATAAATTAGGCCAATTTTCTGCCCAAACCGAGCTCTGTGTAGGACGCAATATAGAGGTTAGTATAGGCTGAATTTTTGCACATAGAATCCATTTTGACAACCCTATATAAGCTTGAGGAAGACTGAATTTCAGCCTAGCCTGGGGATGGTTTGAGACACTCCACAAACCCAAATTTCAACCTTGTTTAGGGCATGTTCCGAAGGTCTAGTTTTGTCCCATCCTAAGGTTAGTTAGCTAAGACTTCTGGAGCATCCATTCAGACTTCATTTGAGGTAAACTAGATTACGTTTTTAGTATGATTTTATTCCCCCCCTGAAGCATAATTTTGGATTTTTTACGACAAATATTTGTTCTAATTCATATATTGAGGTAGAAATTTTAGTGTCTAAGGAAAATTTATAAGATCAGAATTTGGCATAGTGTCATGTAGTAGATCATTTGTGTTTGTCTACATATTTTGAGAAGACCTTGGAAGTATTGAAGAAAAATTTTGAATTCCATATCTAATGTTGTCTTGAATCAAACCTTAGACCCATCCCGAGCTAGAAGTTTTACTTTGATTTGTGGCAGACCTTGGACATTCTGATTTGTAGCAGAACTTGAACTTGTAGCTAACTTTTTTTGAAGAATACCTCTTGATAATGGTAGCAGACCTTTGGTGGACTCTTGAAGTAATTTGTTGAATAAAAATAAGGGTGTTAATGATCTGAGGTATGGATTTTATTATTGCACATTGGATATGATAGAGGGGAAAAACTGAAAGTGTTTTAATGTCCATTGCACGGGAGCCTAAGAAGATATTATTTTATCTTTTATTCTATAGGGTGGTGCTAGGGAAGGAAGTAATAGCTTCCTTCAGGAGATTATTGCATCCTTCTAGTAGGATCTACTAAATCTTGGGGTTGTATCCCTTCCAGTTGTAGTTGGTAACATAGAAGTTGTAGCTCCCTTTGTAATATAAAATATTGTACACACACATATATATCTTGTGTTCATTTGATGTGTTGTTATTGGTTAATCATTTTTATACTTAAAATGTTGAAATTTAAAAAATAATAATTAACCCACCCAGTATTTCCAACAATTGGTATCAGAACAAGTCACCCTCTAACAGTCTAATCATTGGAGGGAAGATCATGACCACATATGAAAATGGAAGGCATCTCTTCAAGAACAATTCCAGTGTTTAATGAAAATGATTACCCACTATGGAGAAGTTTCATGGAACCTACATGAAGGCTTTAGGAATGGATGTTTTGCTTTCCATCATAAATGGTTACAAAGTTCCTAAAAATCCTCTAGCTGATCCTGATGAGAAGAAGATGCTTAGTGGAAATTCAAAATCTCTTCATACGATCATGGGTGGTTTCTCGCCCCCCCTCTCAAATTTTCAAATAGTTAGGCTATCTCAAATGCTTTTAATAATTAGGGAAGAAAATCCTCAAAGCATGCCACTAGCTCTTGATGTGATTTTCTCACTTCTTCGTGCACTACAACATATCTTTCTCAAACATCCAAGGCTTGTTTCTTAAATCACTCCCACTTTCCCTTGGCTTCTACTAGATGTGATTTCTAGTGGACCTTATTCTAAGAAGCTCAATTGAAAATGATCGATAGTTATTCCATTTCCTCCCTTTGATTCTTGACTTCATCTTTGTATTTTCAGTTTTACGCCTACCATTCATCAACATAATAGTCCATATTATTAAAACTTTAATATAGCTCCCTACAAAAATATGCAATTAAGTTGAAAAGGTTATGGAGACTAAGCCTCCATAAGTCCACTACATGCCATATATGAGCTTTATGTTTGATCTAGACTTATGTAGGAATGCAATAAAATACATAAATACACATACACACAGAGATGCAATAGAAATAAGACGTAATTTCATTAATATCACATAACTGAAATATGCTTACAGAGGGAGTGGAAATAAACTAGCTAGGGCGTTGGTAGCTTATCTCTGAGAAGAGATGAGGTGGCTACAGGCCTATGAAATGTGTTACAATTAGGCTCAAAGGCCTATTTATTATTGAGAAATAATGGAAAACCCTAATCATCTAAAAACCTAACCCTAGGAGATGAAACACCAAACTATGGGCCCTGTTGGGGTAAATTGGTACATCAATTTCCTGGGGTCATAACTTTAGCATACGATCTCTGTTTGACGCACATGATACCTCGTTAGAAATATATATACGAGGAGTACAATTTCTGACAGATAATATCAATTCAAAGAATCATATTCTCCTAGAGGTGATTTTCCCCAAAAACGTCATTTAGAGCCTCAAAACGGCTCTGAAATTTCAGGACCTCAAAACAGTAAATTGTGCTACAATTAAGGAAACTGAAAAAATGAAAGAAACAATGGTGGGGGTCCAACTGGAATAGGCAGGTGGCCACCAATATCCACCTGGATCATTCCTCCTTGCTTAGGAAGAAATGGTATCCATTGCATTGAGTTCCTCCATGAGATGAGGAAACTTCTGCTGAACTTAGTCCCTGGTGAAGAAGCTGGCCTGCTTTGACAACTCGATATAGATGGATCCTCTACTAGCGGGTGTTATTGATCCATGTGTTCATGATACGATCAGTTGTGGCTTGTTCCATGCATTCTGGAGTTAACTCTGTTTGTGTGAGTTGTTCTCCCATGTCGGATGTGTCCAGTAGAGGTGGAAAGTAGGTCGAAGGCGGTCCACATTGAACATTGCATGCAGACCAAGGAAAGTAGCTCGAAGGCATTGTCCCTTAAAACCTTGGTGATGGTTTATGGCCCATATCAGAGTGGTCGAAGCTTGTGGTGGGGTCTAGCGACACGCTCCTTCTGCAAATGTAGCCACACTTTGTCGCCCACTTGGAAGTTGTGTGGCACCCGATGTTGATCATGTCGTTGCTTGTACTTGGCATTGGATCTTTCCAATATGTCATGAAAATGTTGGCGGATGTGTTGAATGCAATCAATGAAGTTTTTTTCCTTGTCAACTTCAGACTGGACATGAACCAAATCGGCCTGAGTAGCTACAAATGGCACGACTACATCAATGGGACATAGTGGTTGGAATCCCACGCCCACCTGAAAGGGGTTGTGGTTGGTTGAGTTGTGGAGGGTGTTAGCGCAAGGAGTCACTCCTTGACTACAAAGGAGTAAGCCTTACACATCATAGTTCATTTCAAAGTAAAATGTTTTGAGTGGTGGGATTGCTTCTTAAAGGGTTTGAAATTATTTTTATTCTTTTGAAATTTCATGCATTTGGAAAGTTGTGGCAAGTATAAATTGTATGGGTAAATTGGTAGTATAGGGGAGTAGATTGTAAAAAAATGAAAGGTGACGGATAGTTAGTACTCATTCTAATAGATATTCATATCCCAAATAAGTCACACAGCTACAAGAGTGGCCTTTTACACAAACTTTGTTTTATGTAAAGGAAACAAAATTAAGAAAGTATAATGCATGCATAAAGAATTTCATAAATATCTCATGAAACCTTCACTAACATGCTCTACTCAACATATATATATATATATATATATATATATATATATATATATATATATATATATATATATAACTTGTAGAAGACTAAATAACAGATAATTAATTATTAGATCCTCTAACAGTTATCTTACTCACACTTTACTAGCTACTGCAACTCATAAATCATAAGAATAAAACAATGAGAGAAGCACACCATACATTAGATAATACTTGAATCACAAAATCCTCTAGCATGAAGTGCAATAAGGAGTTTTCTTTATGATAAGTCTTCAGGTCGACAAAAAACCAACCCTGAAATGACATTTACAAATGATATTTATAGAGAGAGAGGCACCAACTCCATCTCTCCTAAAAAGATGGACCCACTCTTCCTCACATTACATAGGAATTATATGACATTAAAGATATATCCTATCAGAATATAACTAATAGGACATATTTAGATAAGAAGAAAGGAGACAGTTTGGACTATGTTGCTGAGTGTGTTGGCATGCGGCCCCCTTTTTTGTTGATTTGTCTCTCCATGACCTTATTTCTTTAACAACCATGTATCTTCATTAAATGTGACTTTTAACAACCTCAAAACCACTTATCAACCATCACTTGACATATCCATATCCTTATGATTCATTATCATCCTTGGAATAGCTCGAAAATTATGTTGAAAGCTGTAAAAAATCATTTAAAATAGGCACTACCAGAATTTTCGTTAAAACATGTAATTACACAAAAACTGTAACGCTACCAGAAATTTTGGTAACGCTCTTCTTCCTTTTAAAAAATGCACAGCAAAATACTTGACAAATCTGTGCAAACTTGTACATTCTGAAAATTGAGTTGTTGTTCAAAAATGTAACTAGTACGCAAAAAGGTATTTTACTATGACACGCTTTTACCTCTCCTCCATATGGGCTACAACTTTTGAAAGCTTGTCCAAGTCTATTTGTTTGTCAACTGCTGATTTTGACCTTGTGGTCTTGGTGGTTGTCTCTTTTTCAATGGTCTTTTTCTACTATGAACTCTTCTAGATTTTTATTCTTTTTGAGGATCATGTTTGCTAGTCTGAAGGGGTTTTACCCTTATATTTATTTTTGGACCCATTAGACTCTGAAATTGAAGGAGTTACAGTCTTTAATCCTTCAGATTGCCTCTCTACATCTATGAATTCTATCACCAAACTTGGATCATGCAAGGATTTATATTTCAGCCTAAATTTGTTGTTGTCTCTTGTATGCCTTTTCCTGCTGCCAACAACTTGTTTTGTATCCTTTTGTATTCTCTTGATGCTAATATCATACTCTGCATCCTTCAAGATATCCTCATATGACTTGGTGGGTTGATATTCCTTTTGAGTCTTTTGTTGAATGTATGCTTCTAAAAATTCCGGTAGCACCTATTCTTTGGATTTTTTTGTAGTTACAGACCTTCCTCTTTGTGCTCTGGTATAAGCCTTGGGAAAATGAGAAATAGGAGGCAACATGTTCATTTATTTGGGCTTGCTGGTTGATGAACCTTCTCGTTTCACCAACTTATTTTCAACCTTGGTTGAGGGAGCCTTTTCCTTTCTCCCTATAGCCTTTTTGTGGATGTTCTCCTTCTTAGATTTTCTCTTAGTCCTCTTACCAATTGATGAAGTAGTTGGCTTTTGACTTTTCCCTTTCTGCTTGGCAGGTTGAGGATGTTGCTTTGAAGCTGGAGATAGCTAAGCAGGAATAACTTGTGTAGGTGCAGGTTGGCCTGCCCTGTAAAATAGAAAGTGTTCCCATGACTGGTTTCTTTTCCTGAGTTCTTCAACAACCAATACTTTGATAAGTGCATGATGATATAAGACATACTCTGATGCAGCTACATGGGTTTGTATTGTAGCTGAAATCTTATTCAAGCTCTTTAACATAAATAATGGTAGGTTGAGGGTCTTCATACCTGCAATGTGAAACAAAAACTTCATGTGATAAAGAAAAACAATAGTATACCTCCTCTCATGGGTAAGGTAAATCTTGATGAGCTTGACAGTCTCAGCCTATTCATTCTTGGGATAACTTGTGGGAATCCCCTTAGCCCAGTTAGGGTCTCTGAGTTAATATTTGATGAAACTGTTAAGATATCCTCCATTGATGACTTGGCCTTTGAACCATTTTTCTCCTTCCTGTGGAAGGTGGAAATCTTCAACAATAGACTTTGTTGATACCTGCAATCTGACGCCATAGGAATTTACTTCTTGCCCATCAAAAGAAAGAGAATATTCCTTAGATACTCCTAAATGAGAGCTTCCTAGTCTTGAACAGAATGGATACCACCCTACCTGAACAAAGAACCTCCTCACCTTCAGATTAGAATCAACTAGATTAGCTCGTTGGGGTTCAATATGTTTTATTTTTCCTCCTTTCTTAGTCATATTTAGAAATAAAGAAGGTTGGCTGCTATAATAAGATAGGTATCAAGATTAGGGCAGATCACCTAACAGGTGTTGCTGTATCTTGAATGAAAAATGTCTGAAATCTAGGTCTCCTTCCTCAAGCTACTCATTCACCAACAACTAAACTCGAAACTATTGGTTTTCCCTTTCTTTCGGCGATTTAAAAATATATGTTGGTTCACCTTTCCATGCATGAGATTTTTCATAATGGGAAATATCTTAGACCTTATAACACACCTTGTGGTAGTCATGATTAACTTCAGTTGGATGTTGTGTTTCATATTATACGCTACAGGTGGATGGAGCTTAACGGAGTTGGAGCTGGTAGTCACCTCCATCGTATCCTTATGACACGCCTAAAATTCTGGCAACGTTCATGTGTGATCAAACCAAATGGTCACCACATTAAATTGCAGATCCATGATCTACCTTGACACTTAATACATACCTCGACATGTGGATATAATGACTCAGCTGACAGACAGGACAAACAACAGCTGGCTTTTCTTAATTGCGGATTAACACCTAGCATCTTCCATGTATAACCACGACTTAACTCGACATCAATCAACGTAGACCTTTACTATCACATGACATAGATCATGATAAACATTTTAAAACGTAGTTTATAATGGAAACACGTGGCTAACACAAAAGCAGATGCGCTTTTATTTTTATTTTTTAAAGGGAGGTTACCGAAATTTTCGGTAGCATCGGGTAAAGGAAAAACATACATAAAACAGAATTAAAATAGACTATCCGACATAGCTAAAACAGACGCTACTGGAATTTTTGTTAACGATCTAATTTTTTTTGAAATTTACAAATATTTATCCTAAAATAAAAAATTTAAAACACACTCATGATTTAGCATAGAACTGTGCTAACATTAGCTCCACAGGCGATAAAGCTCTCCCTGTGAGGCTCTAAGAATCTTTTGCAGTTTTAGTGCCTTGTCATTGGGCTATGGAGTCTTACTATGAAACACACCAGTATTTACAGTGAATTAAGGCCACCAACGGTCTTAATAAAATATTTTTTTGAGGAAGCATCCATTAAATGGGCCTCCAAATAGTTATGTCCCATCAAGATGTTGCAAATCAAAGGTATTGTTCTGTAAAATATTGGAGATTCTAAAAGGACCAAACCATAAGGCATCGAATTTTGAATTCTTACCTAGGTCTTCATGCTTTGCATCCCATTTCAACACCAGATCTCCAATCTGAAAATATTCATTTTTAGTCCCTTTATCAAAAACTTGTTTTACAACTTGCTGATATTTTATTATGAAATCATATTGTTGTTCTCTCTTTTGTTTCACTTCTATGATCTGATAAATTCTTCTGGTCATTTCATTTGGTTCAGCTTCATGATCTTACAGAAATTTAGCTACAGGAATGGCTAATTGGACTGGAAAAACAACCTCAGTTCCATAAACCATTTGAAAGGGTGATGTATTAATATATTTTTTTATTGTCACCCTATCACCCCATAAAGAAAATTTCAGTTTAGAGTCCTAGGCTTTCTTGTTTTGCTCCAATAGCTTTGTGATTATTCTTACCAAAATTTGGTTATATGATTCAACTAAACCATTCCCTTGTGGTAGTAAGATATAGAGTGATTAAGTTGAATACTATAATCTTCACAGGAATTTACCAATGGTGTAGCTTTAAAAGCAGTTGCACTATCTGCTACTAGCCTTGATGAACATCCAAATTTGGCTATGATTCCCTCCAGGAAGTTAATGATGACTTTATGAGTAACATTCCTGGTAGGTATTGCTTCAATCCATTTGGTGAAGTAATCATTTGCAACAAGAATCCAACGATGTTGTCCACTTGAAGGTGGATGAATTTCTCCAATGAAATCCAATCCACATTGTTGGAAAGGTGCAGAAACAACTATGGGCTTGAGAGGAAAACATTTCAAATGTTTTTTACTAGTGAACTTCTGACATTTTTCACATGCTTTCACCTCAGAACATACATCAGAAAATAAGCTAGGCCAAAAATAGTCAGTTTTCTGTATTTTGTATGCAGTATTTCTCCAATAATGATCACCTCCACACACACTACTATGCATATCAAATATAAATTTCTTGGAGTCATCTGGGTCAATGCACCCCAAAAAAAATCTTGTAGGATATTTCCAATATAAACAATTATCCTTGATGCAACATTTAATGGTTTTCAGCTTCAAAGACCTCACTATATTTTTATCAAAATTTGGAGGAGGTTTAAAATGATACAAAAAATAAATGATATCCTTATACCAGCTGCACTCAGAAAGCTTTACATCTACTGCCATGTTGTTAATAGGTTCTGAAAATTTTCCCTTATAGATGGTCATCCATGAAATTCAAGCCCAAAACTCTGCAATTTTATTCATCTAGTAGTTTGGCTAATCCTTGACCTTTGATTAGTTTGGTAGGCTTTATCTCTAAATAAATTTCAAGAACTTTAGTCACCAACTTACTTCTTTTTCCATCAATATTAGGTTGAACTAATATTTCTCTAACATCAAATGAAGGTACATAGGCAATAACTTGAGCATGCATAATATAAACTCTAAAAGCCTTCAAAGCTTTAACTAATGCATAGGCATTCTTTTCCAACATTTCATACTTCAATTCCGCATCCCTAAGAGCTCTGGTGAAAAATGCTATCGGGGCTTCCTTATTCTCTGCATCTTTTTGTAATAAAACAACAACAATAGTATCTTGAGAGGCAAATGAGAATGTCAAGAAAGGCTTTGAGTATTCAGTGCTTACCAACTGAGGTGCTTCAATGATAGCTTTTTTGATAAGCTCAAATGAATTTATGAATTCATATGTCCACTTGAATTCCTTGTCCTTCTTTTGCATGCAAGCAATATGCCTCACTACTTCAGCAAAATTGGGAATGAATCTTCTTAAAAAATTGATCTTACCAAGGAAAGATTGAATCTCTTTCCTAGATCTTGGAAATATTAAGGCCTGAATTGCAATCACTCTTTTGGGATCAATTTTCACCCCATCTTTAGAAACTATGTAACCCAACATCTTACCTTCAAATGAGGCTTCTTTGGATTCAATGATATACCATATTTTCTGAATTTAACAAATACTTGTCTTAAGTGTTGAAGGTGCTCTTGATCTGAAGCTGAAAAAATAGTAATATCATCCAAATAGATGGCCAAGAACTTGTCTTTTTATCCAATGAATGCAAAGTCCATAGCACGCTAGAATGTAGCTCCGACATTCATAAGCCCAAATGGAATTTTTTCATACATGAATTTTCCCCAAGGAGTAGTGAATGTTGTCTTCTCTCGATCTTCCGGCCAAACAAATACTTGGTTGTATTGAAGAACCCATCTAACATGGAAATTATGTCTGACCTAGTTACCTGTTGAAGAATATGCTCCATTTTTCGCAATGGATAATTATCTTTCTTGGATCATTTGTTAAGAATCTTGAAATCTACACATAATTTGGCTTCACCACTCTTCTTTCTCACTGGAACTAGATTAGCAACCTAATCTGAGTATCTCAATGGAATCATGATTTTAGTATCCAAAAGTTTCTTCACTTCCTTCTCCATTACTGATAACAATAATGGATTAATTTGTCTTAATTTCTGCCAGAATGGATTAGTACCATCTTTCAATGGTATTCTATGCTCAATGATAGTTGTGTCATATGTCTTAAGATCCTCATATTTCTAGGCAAAAACATCAACATATTCAAAAAACAGCTTGTGGTATTCAGTCTTTCTTTCTTCTGATAAAGCTTTTGACAACTTAACATACCTTGGCTCTATTTCTGTACCCAAATTGAAATCTTCCAATTCTGCATCTGCTTCAGCTAACTATGGCTTGACTAAAACATCATTGTGACAAAAAAGCTTCTCAAGTAGGATTAACCCCTTGCGAATATGATTGGTAGGCAGATGTATGATAGGTTGATCAGAAATCTGTTTTTTTAGATTTTTATTATCTTGATAATCAACATTATCCTTCATCAGATCTTCATCCTTATCAATGTTTAGGACAACAAATTCTTCAGCAGCTTCAATGAATTAGGCTAATCTCTTGGTCATCTTCAAAAACTTTCCAATGTTTGACATTATCATGAATTCTAGGTCTAAACCTAACTTCCACTTCATATTTCAGCTTTATAAGTATTGGAATCTTGAATGAGCTTGTTGAAATAGAAAGTGAATTAGCCAAAATATTACTTTGGTTCAAGGTTCAAATCTCCCGATTCATCTATACTTGTGAAAGAGGTATTACACGTAAGTATTTAGAGGTTATAATGGTAGTGGTTGAATTTGATCTCGGGTCAAGCAAGCACAAAACCAACCGACTTGTTAATTCATAATTAATTAATTAATTTCAAACAATATATAGATATTATATCTACACACTAAAAACCCAAAACTTAGAACAATTAAAATGCACTCCTCAGGTAATATTACAATCCGAAACGGATGAGCGACATGGTCGGCGTTAGGGTTTCAAATTTCTCTGCTGCCGCCCCTGCCGATGTTGCAGCTTTTGCCTCAGTGCCTAATTCACTCCTTGTCGTTGAAGCTGTCGTGAAGGAAACAGTGGATGCCCTCGATGCAGCCCCTAGCCGAGAGATGCCCCTGCCTGGATTGAGGGCCCTACCAAGCTTTGCAGTCGTTGTTCATTCAAAGGGCACACGCTGCACAGACTCCACCGTCGCAGAAGAATACACTGCCACAAAGAAACACACTGCCAATGCTTTAGCACCTGCAGCTGCTCCTCACAGCTATAGGGGCATAACTCTGTCTCAACGTCAATTTGCAGCTCTTCACAAGGCAGATGCAACTGGCCTCACCAAATACATCGACTCTACCAACGCTTATGCCTTGCGGTAGCTGCGTCCTCCATATCTGCTTACAGGGTCCGCAGAGGGGTTTCTATTGGCGCAAAAAAATTAGTTCCAAAGTAGTCATCCTCTTCTTGCTACTTCCTCCAAACCCCAGCAAGGCCTGGAGGAGCTGGAATACCAAAGAGCCAGCCCGCTCTCATCTCAGATCTGTAATGGTAAGGAGGGGTCTACAGATCACTCTACCCCTTTTCAGATCCAGATCTCACCTCTTTCAGGCAAAACTGTGCTGCATTGGGTGAGCTCTTCAGATCTGGTGCAGGACCTCAAGTTAGATCTGGAACATCGGATAGGGATTCCCTCTGCCCTTCAGAGACTTCACTATAAAGGTAAACATCTTGAGGATCTTCTTCCCCTCTCTGCGTACAGTATTGAAAGAAATGATTCTATTGTGTTAACCCTTCGTTTGAGAGGAGGCGCAACTGGACAGTCATCTTCAGCACCTGTTTTCTCCTACAAAGATGTTGTCCACACTCATATCCCCAAACCCCCTGAGGCCCCCAAGCCTTTTTTGGTCGAAAAATTAGAGGATGTTCCCTCCATAGAGATCTCCCATCCAGATCTAGCAGAACAACTTCAAAAATTTGCAGAAACAACTATCATATGCAGATTCAATGGACTTTGGTCGCGCACAAAGGAAATCTACGAGTGGATCTACACTAACTAGATCCACAACTGCAAGGTCAACTTATGTTCAAAGGGATTCTTCATAGTATTGTTCGATCACATCAAGGATTATCAACAGGCCCTAACAAAAGGCCCATAGTTTTTGGGAGTAGCAGGGCTATTCATAACCCCATGGTTCCCAGATTTCAACCCAGCTACAATAGTCATCACCAGGACTCCTGTCTGGGTCAGGCTTCCCAATTTACCAGCCCATCTATGGCACCTTGCAGTCTATAAAGGAATAGGCAATGCCCTAGGCTGCTTTCTCACTACAGATTACTCTAGGGAGGACCAAGGACTATATACATATACCAAAATATGTGTGGAATTAGACATAAGCAATGGCCTGCCCGACCAAATCAATCTCAAGTTAGGCGACTTTGTATGGACATAGATCCTAGATTACGAGAATAATGCCTTTCGCTGTCACCATTGTCACCAAATAGGGCATCTGCAGAACTCCTGCCCCACATTCCCTGCAAAAAAAAAGGAAAACATTACAAAATCCAAATCCAAAAGATGGATTCCTTGTAGTCCGCCGCCCGTAGATGACTCTGAATCTTCGAGTTCAGAGGAAGAAGAGATTGATGCATAAATGGATCATGCTCAACAGAAGAATGACTTGTCCTTCGCAGCTCCTGAGCATCCTCCAGACTCGACAATCACTCAGAAACACATTCATGAGTCCTCCTCCAATATAGATAAAGAGATTCTCCCCACTGTGAACTCCAGTCTTCAAGTTGTTCTTGCCCATCCACACCAAGCTGGATGGGTTAAAGTCAACAAAAAGAAAGGAACAAAAACTTCCTATGGAGGCTTCTGCCCATTCTGGGTAGAATCCAGCTTTTTTTCCAGCATGCTCATCACATTTCATAGCTCTTTGCTTGTCTCATTTACTCTCTTCGGGACCGAGGTTGATAGTTCATCATTTCCAGTTGGCCCGTTTCTTGCCTCTCTTGTTTGTATTCTCATCATGTACCATATTTTTGCTTAATAGAATTAGTCCAATTCAGAAAAAGAAAAAAATATTACAATCCAAAACCCATGAGGTGTAGATATTGGTTTGCATGGGGTTTAGTCCCCGCCAAGTCATTGGTTCAAATCTCATGGGGAGGGGTTGAGGATGGAAGCCACTTTGGAATAAGTAACTATCTCAATAGGTTCAAATCTCATGGAGAGGGGTTGAGTATGGAAGCCACTTTGAGGTAATTAACTATCCCAAAAGGCATCGAGGCTCGATCAAGCCACACAATTTTGGTAAATAATATATCATTATATCCCATTGCAAATTGATCATTATTCACATAATCATAATGAATAATATTTCATTATGATGATGATGATGTCTATCGGACCTAAAGAAACAAATTATTTAGTTTGTTTTAAAATTGTCTCCTATGCTCAAAGAGCTTGGAGAGAAGCATCTCAAGCTCACTATAATTTTGACATGTTAAAAGGCTAAGAAAGTCGGTATTGCAACAAAGTTTATGAAACTGAGATCTAATGTAGGTATAAGCAGAGCACTCTAAGAAGAAATTATTTTCATCCCATTATAAATGGATCAATCTTCTTTCATCCAATAAATTAACTAACTCAAATTTCACTTCAAATCCATAAAAATAAAAATAAAAATAAAAATTGCATATTACGATCCTGAGGTTGTTAGGTGAATTCTAAGCATGAGAGCTTCCTTAAGTCTAAGGTTAGGTGAAGTGTGAAAATTGCATGGTGGACGGAGAATAATTAAAGATTTGTTTTAATAAATACGTTCCCTCCTCATCTTAAAATATCTATAAAGATGTTGAGCATTTAGGATTTTTCTAATATTCATAAAAATGTCAAGCATTTACAACCATAGTGGTGATGAGTTTCCCAACGAAATTTGAAATTAAATTAAAATATTATATTTTTTAATAAAAATAAATAATTCAGGATTTATTTATTAAATTAAAATATTATATTTTTTAATATTCATAATGGTGTCAAGCATTTACAACCATAGCGGTGATGAGTTTCCCAAAGAAATTTGAAATTAAATTAAAATAATATTATTTTTTAATAAAAATAAATAATTTATTTAAAAAATCTTAAATTCGGGTCAATCATTTAAAGTCAAAGAAGATAGTTAACTCACACAATATGTTGAGATGCTGATAACAACCTTTTGCTCTCTTCGAATCCAAAGGTTAGACTTTGTAGTGGGAATTTTGTTGAAGGCTTTAATATGGTGTTTGAGTTAACAAAATATTTTTTTACGCGTAAATTTATATAGTTCGATCAATTAAATATATTTGTAATTGATTGAAATTTGAGCCAGGGAAGAAAAATATAAAAAGACATTAAATTAACAATTTATATGATATTGTATCACGAAAAGTTTCATGTATTTTATAGTTCTTGTGAATGAGATGTGCTAAAATTATAATATAGAGAAAGGGAAAAAAATTGTGTGAACTCTTTTATAGACTTGGGTTTTATAGGTGGTGTCCAACAAATGCGTGTAGCAATTTAGTATATTAGAACATTCAATTTTCTTGAGGAAAGAGGTCTCACTTAAGGCTAAGGCATCTTTGATACTTATTAATGAGTTAATATGTAAAGTGTTAAAGATTAATGGAACGGTTGAATTTGTTAGAATTTAATTACACTCATCTAAACAAGAATGGATTAACTTATATACAAACACCCCTGATAATGTAAATGTAAGCATTGTTAAGATATTCCATAATAGAGTAAAGATGAGAAAAAGAATTGTGCAATCCCATTATATTATAAATTAACAAAAGGAATGCATCCAGGCCTTATGTCTTTGTAAATGTAAACATTGTTAAGATATTCCATAATAGAGTAAAGATGAGAAAAATAATTGTGCAATCCCATTATATTATTTAACAAAAGAATGCATCCAGGCCTTATGTCTTACACTTTATTAGAGAGCAACAATCTCATTCGAGGCACAAATATGAATAAGATAACAAAATTCAACATAATAGAATTGAACGTTCTATAGTATTTTTTCAAAACATACATATACATATTTTTAGACATATATAGTGTGTCTTTTTTTAAATTGGTTAGGTTAGGCATTGTCTACCTTTTTCATCTCTATTTGATATTTGTCCGTTTGTTTTGACACGAGTGATATTTAAGTTAAGATAATTAAAAATAAATAAAATAATTACACATCTTATTGTAAAATAGACCATTTTGGTAAATAAGTTTTTCTTATATATAAATGAATGTTATAAATGATAATGAGGAACTTAGATAAATGTTTTAACGGCTATATCTGGGCAATGTTGCATCCTTACTATTTATTCATGATTATAGATTAAGCTTTTTCACCTTGTCTTGAGGATGAACCACATTAGCTGGTTCGAAATGTTGACCAAATCATAACAATGTGATTTATCCTAAAGACTTTTATCTACTTTATGGATAAGAAAAGTCTTAGATCTAAAATGAGGAACTTATCATAGAGGAACTTATTAGAATTGGAATAATCTCAAATCCATAGGAAATTGGTGGGTGGGGAGCCACTTGGCACGAATCTAATTTTTTAGAATTGGAATAATCTCAAATCCCTAGAAAATTCATGGACTCCACAAATATAATGTTTTAAATTTATTAAAAGTCAATGCAACTTAACAAACTCAGTAATACACTATAACAAATATAATTTTTTAAATTTATTAAAAGTCAATGCAACTTAACAAACTCACTAATACACTATAATAGTTGATAAACATTAAGACTAAGCATATTGATATGAGTTATGGTTTTTTTGGCATGTAGTATTATTAAGCTATAGTAATGGCCCATGATATTATAACAATATATATTTACAAATTAAGAATCTCCACAATAAAGTAATGATAAATATATTTAATCAATTTTTAATATCTAAATTAAATTTAAGTTTGTTATTTATTTATTTTTAATGTTTTTGAAAAATAGTAATAATAATAATGATAATTTAACTTTAAGATTATGGCTAAATTAGATATTAAATTGATATATGAGATTTTTTAATTTAATGTTTATATATATATATATATATATATATATATATATATATATATATATATATATATATATATATATATATATATATGTATATATATATATATATATATATAACAATGGTTAAGAGCATGTATTTCTTTGATAAACCATGGACTCAGAGCCTCATTATTCCTATTTTTAAAAGTGGGGATACAAATAACCCCTCTAATTATCGGACAATTATGATTAGCCCTCTCTTAGCCAATTTATATGGTATTATTTTGGAAAAGAAGATGAGCATATGGCTTGAAAGTGAAGGTAAGCGGGCTAAAGGCCAAGCGAGTTTTAGAAGGTAGCACTCAACAACAGACCACCTCGTTACGCTTAGGATCATTGTGGAGGAATGTCGTAATGATAAATCCAATCTCTTTTGTTGCTTTGTAGACTTTAGAAAGGCTTTCGATACGATTCCTAGAAATAACCTATGGAATATATTAGAAGAGCGAAAGGTTACTTTCAAGTTGAGAGCTGCTGCTATAAGGTTATACGAGAATGTAATTGTCAAGTTTAAGAGCAATGAGAGGTGGTCGAAAGATATTAAGTGTAATATCAGAGTTAAACAATGTTGCCCCCTCTCCCCTACCCTATTTGGCATTTACATCGACAAGCTAGAAGGTTTTTTAGAGGAAGCAGGTTGTGATAGCATGATCTTAGCTGGAATAGTCATCATCCTTCTTCTTTATGATGACGATATTGTTCTTCTCGCAAGGTGCCCATCTGATCTTGATAAACAACTAAGACTTCTTAAGGATTTCTGCTCTACCATGGGTATGACTGTTAACACTAACAAAACAAAAGTTATGATTATCAAATCCAAGAAATACAGTTACGCTAATTTTGTGTATAACAATAGCCACTTGGAGGAAGTGTCTTCTTCCAAGTACCTAGGAATTGATATTCATCACAAGCTCAAATGGAACTACAGCATTGAGAAAAGGATTAATGGAGGGTGGAAAGCCTATTTTGGTCTTGATAATAAGTGTAAAGCAGTAAACCTTATGATGTGGGATAAAAGGAAGCTCCTCTTTGAAACTTTAGTCACTCATGTTATCTTGTATGGATTTGAGGTTTGGGGTTGCAACATTTCTAGATAATCCTGGAGAAAGGTTGAGAAAATACAGAAGCGTTTTATAATGTATAACCTCAAAATTAAAAGCATTACACCCTATCCTATTCTCCTTATAGAAGTGGGTCGTTCCCTATGTAGAGCCTAGCTATGACTAGGCTCTTGTTGTACAAGCACAAAATCAATAACATGGGCGCCATAGGCTTCCTAAGCAAGCTTTAAATTCTAGCCAAAACAACTAAGGCTCAAACGAGGTTGTTATAAATATACCAAGGCCCGGTTAAACCATTGGGAGGTTGACGAAAAGGTTGCATGGAAAAATATTAATAACATTAAAAATATTGTTACTTCTAAGTTTAAAGAGAAAATGTGGCGTGAGAAAGATTTAGAGGCTAAAATAAAATTAAGATATTATAAGGAGGTCATCAACCCTACCCTATAAGATCAAAAGTATCTCTATGTTTTAACTAGTTCGAAGAAAAAAATTAATATAGCCAAGATAAGAACGAACTCTCATGAGCTCCATAGTGAAACAGGTCATTGAGTAGTTCCTAAAACACCATGGGTGGAAAGGATCTGTCATCTCTGTGAGAATATGAACATTGAGGATGAAAATCACTTCCTCTTAGAATTCCCTCCATACACCCACATTAAATCTCAGTTTCATAATCTTTGTTGCAATACCAAACTTCCTAGCCTTTTAACATGTCAAAATTATAGTGAGCTCGGGATGCTTCTCTCCAAGCTCTTTGAGCATAGGAGTACAATTTTGAAACAAACTAAATAATTTGTTTCTTTAGGTCCGATAGACCAAAGTTTGGTCTCAGTGGACATTAACCACCACCACCACCACCACCATCATCATCATCATCATCATCATCATCAATTTCTCTCATTTATATTTATACTTTGTTAATAAGAAATTATATATATATATATATATATATATATATATATATATATATATATAATTTCTCTCATTTATATTTATACTTTGTTAATATTAAATTGAGATTTATAATTTCTCCATTCCACATACAAAACAAATATATGTAAAATAAAAAATTCAATAATGTGACAATTTTCCAAACTATAAATGCATATCATATACTGAGTAGGTACTACTTCAAATCAAAATGCTTAAGATAACTCCCACACAAAATTTCTTTAACTAATTATGATAAAGTCCCACTTTAAATCGTGTTGAACCTGAGATGTTATTGGGTGTTGTTTTGTTTATGAATGGTCATCCTTCACATAAAGACTTCTCAACTATGGTTAAACCTGAGACGTTATTGGGTATTTTTTTGTTTAGGAATGGTCATCCTTAACATAAATACTTCTTAACTATGGTTAACTTACATGGTCACTCGTTATTGTGAGACCCCCGCTAGCTGTGCAAAGGCAACTAATTACTTCTGGAAAGATGAGAAAGAAATAAAGAAAATTTTAACGTCCAAAAGGCTAAAGATAACCAATGTGACCTTTTTTAGAGTGCAAAACTTGAAAAAAAAAAAAATACATTTAATCCTCTTCAAATTGGATCTATATTGGTTCTATATATGTATATAAGATGTGTAACTTCTCATTTTTAAAATTGTATTGTTGAATGCATAAATGGATACAATGCCTTGAAAGTTTACTTGGACACTTGGATTGTGTCAACTAAACCACATAAATTTGCAATTCCAACAAATCTTTGCTAGACAAAATTTAAAACTGGAATTAATGGCTCCAAATTAATTTAAAATTTTTAAAATGAGATAACTAAAATTCTAAAACAAACAACCTCTTTATGTTGATTGCATAATATCCTGGAATCTGAAGGTCACTCGAGTGAAATATGCTCTTTATTTAATCTCATTATCAACACAAACTGACTTTAGTCATTTCCTTTCTGCAATTACATTTTTTGTGTGCCAGTGCCCATGAGTACCTATGGTAATGTTTCTCCTCATTACCTTGCATGTTATAGCTTGGATATAATATGTATATAAGATTTTGACATAATGGTATGATTGGAAAAAAATGATTTAGCCAAGTAGTTCGAGCAAAATCTAGTAGCCAAGTAGTTCGAGCCAGGTAGTTCGAGCAAGATATTATTTTATCTTTCATTCTATAGGGTGGTAGTGTGGTGCTAGGGAAGGAATTTATAACTTTCTTCGGGAGGTTTTTGCCTCCTTCCAGTAGGAGATGGTAAATCTTGGGGTTGTAGCCATTCCAACTGTAGTTGGTAACCAAAAATTCATATAAAAAAGTAAACACAGGAATGTATTACACCATTTTGTATTGATCGTCGAGACCTTTCTAATGAGTTATGGCTTGCCCTCTAACTTCTCGCGGTCGAGGAAAAGATAATTTTTGAAATTGACCATTTGAAACCTGGCCAACCTGAACTTTGAGACATCTAGGATCAAGTTGGCTTTGTTATATTCATGTCTCTTCAAACGTTCATGTAAACCACTATAAATATAACAAACTTGTGGGTAAATCAAGGCAATAATTCGATGGTTCTGAGGTAAAAATAGAGGAAAGGTTGAGCCAAATCAAGGGTTATCTAAGGTTGACTCTCCATTGAATATCTAAAGAAGGCCATTCTTTCTAAATCAAATACATGAAGCATCTATATGGAATAGTGATATAGATGAATTCTGGAGTAGCAAATGTGACCAATTTTTGAGCTATTTTGAAGGGCACATCTAAAGCAAATTAGGCCAAGTTTATGCCCAAACCGAGCTTTGTGTAGGACGCAATATAGAGGTTAGTATAGGCTATATTTTTGCACATAGAATCCATTGTTACAACCTTATAGAAAGCTTAAGGAAGACCGAATTTCAGCCTAGCCCGGGGATGGTTTGAGACACTCCACAAACCCAAATTTCAACCTTATTTAGGACATGTTCGTGAGGCCTAGTTTTATCCTATCTTAAGGTCAATTATCTGAGACTTTTGGAGCATCAATTCAGACTAAATTTGAGGTAAACTAGATTAGGTTTTTAGTATGATTTTATTCCCCCCTGAAGCATAATTTTTTATTTTTTACGACAAATATTTGTTCTAATGCATATATTGAGGTAGAAATTTCAGTGTCTAAGGAAAATTTCTAAGAGAAAAATTTGGTATAGTGGCATGTAGTAGATCATTTGTGTTTTTCTACACATTTTGAGAAGACCTTGGAAGTATTGTAGCAGACTTTTGAATTCCATATCTAATGTTGCCTTGAAGCAAACCTTAGACCCATGCTAAGCTAGAAGTTGTACTTTGATTTGTGGCAGACCTTGGACATTCTGATTTGTAGCAGAACTTGAACTTCGAGCTAACCATTTTTGAAGAATACCTCTTGATAATGGTAGCAGACCTCTGGTGGAGTCTTGAAGTAATTTGTTGAATAAAATTAAGGGTGTTAATGATCTGAGGTATGCATTTTATTATTGCACATTGGATATGACAGAGGGGAAAACTGAAAGTGTTTTAATGTCCATCGCACAGGAGCCCAAGAAGATATTATTTTAGCTTTTATTCTATAAGGTGGTGCTAGGGAAGGAAGTCATAGCTTCCTTCAGGAGATTACTACCTCCTTCTAGTAGGATCTGCTAAATCTTGGGGTTGTATCCCTTCCAGTTGTAGCTGGTAACCTAGAAGTTGTAGCTCCCTTTGTAATATAAAAACAATGTACACACACATATATATCTTGTGTTCATTTTATGTGATGTTATTGGTTAATCATTTTTATACTTAAAATGTTGAAATTTATGAAATAATAATTAACCCACCCAGTATTTGCAACAATTGGTATCAGAACAAGTCACCCTCTAACAGTCTAATCATTGGAGGGAATATCATGACCACATATGAAAATGGAAGGCATCTCTTCAAGAACAATTCTAGTGTTTAATGAAAATGATTACCCATTATAGAGAAGTTTCATGGAACCTACATGAAGGCTTTAGGAATGGATGTTTTTCTTTCCATCATAAATGGTTACAAATTTCCTAAAAATCCTCCAATTGATCGTAATGAGAAGAAGATGCTTAGTGGAAATTCAAAATCTCTTCATAGCATCATGGGTGGTTTCTCGCGCACCCCCCCCCCCGCCCCCCTCCTCCTCAAATTTTCCAATAGTTAGGTTATCTCTAATGATTTTAATAACTAGGGAAGAAAATCCTCAAAGCATGCCACTAGCTCTTGATGTGCTTTTCTCACTTCTTCGTGCACTACAACATATATTTCTCAAACATCCAAGGCTTTTTTATTCAATCACTCCTACTTTCCCTTGGCTTCTACTACATGTGATTTCTAGTGGACCTTATTCTAAGAAGCTCAATTGACAATGATCTATATTTAATCCATTTCCTCCCTTTGATTCTTGACTTCATCTTTGTATTTTCAGTTTTACGCCTACCATTCATCAACATAATAGTCCATATTATTAAACCTTTAATATAGCTCCCTACCAAAATATGCAATTAAGTTGACAAGTTTATGGAGACTAAGCCTCCATAAGTCCACTACATGCCATATTTGAGCTTTATGTTTGATCTAGACTTATGTAGGAATGCAATAAAATACATAAATACACATAAACACAGAGATGCAACAATTCAAGGGTGAAAATGTGAAGCTGGGTTACACTTTTTGCCCTTTTTTGAGAAAAAAAAATCATTTTTTCCTGTTCTTCAATTTTCTGCAAGCCAAAACAAATTTTCTATTTAGAATTTGATTTTGCGATAAAAATGAAAGTAGTCAAAAATTTTATTAGCTTTCTATTACTTATTTTTTGGAATTTTTTTATACAAATTTGATATGTCAACTTAGCATTTCTTTGAGTGTGTGCTTTTTTAACAATCAAAGGATTCATAAGAACTCATGTTAATACGCACTATTGTATTCTTTGAAACTTCGTGTTTTTGAGAAACAAAATGTGTTACAACAATCTAGATAGAGTCTACTTCGGTTTCTTCATATTTACAAAGCCAACGGATGCATATCATAATTACTAGAATTTTTTGAACTGGTCCAATATGAAAAAACTGCATATTTTGAATATTTTTCGCGACGCAAGAAATTTCTTCACATATGAGTTATAAGCTAAAAATCTAAAAACTACCCATTATAGATGATGGGCCAATGTAATGCACCATAATTTTTTCAATTTTTTTTACAATGTATTTTGGAAGATACAAAATTATGATTTCACTGAATCACAATGACCTTCAGAAATTGTTTACACCCGTTTTATTAGAAAATTAATTAAAATTAGTAAATATTTATGAAATTCCATAAAAGTTATATTTCCTGAAAGTAGATTGAGTTCTGAAAATACTAGTCTTGGTTCTAATAGTTAATTCAGAATGTTTCATGGAGTTTAATTAGTCCAAAGTTGAAGATATGTATTCAGAGCTTGGCCCTACATAATTGCTGATGTGTTAGTTCGGCCGAACTCTTAAAAAAAGTTCAGCCGAATTGTTTTTTGCACCGACGGCCCATTAAGTTTAACGACATAAAAGTTCGGCCGAACTTATACCTGACTTTCCGTTGGCCGGAAAATATCACAAAAACCCTCCAAAAAAACATTTTTTGGCAATATAAATTGCCGCGAAAACATTCATTATTTTTTGCATATTTTCTCTTTCATTAATATCACATAATTGAAATATGCTTACAGAGGGAGTTGAAATAAACTAGCTAGGGTGCCGATAGCTTATCTCTGAGAAGAGATGTGGTGGCTACAGGCCTATGAAATGTGTTACAATGAGGATCGAAGGCCTATTTATTATTAAGAAACAATGGAAAACCCTAATAATCCGAAAACCTAACCCTAGGAGATGAAACACCAAACTCTGGGCCCCGTTGGGGTAAATTGGTACATCAATTTCCCGTGGTCTTAACTTTGGCATACGATCTCCGTTTGATGCACATGATATGGCATTAGAAATATAAATACGAGGAATATAATTGCTAACATATAATATCAAGTCAAAGACTCATATTCGCATGGAGGTGATTTTCCCCAAAAACATCGTTTGGGGCCTGTTACACCATTTTTTGGTCATCTAACCCATTGTTATTAGATGGACCCAAGAACAACATGTAAGACCAATTTTACCCTAAGTAAAATCACATTCACTATGAAAAATAACTTAGTAAACCACCTTTATTAAGTTGCTTATGGTCTAAACACGAAACCCTATGAGGAAATATTAAATAAATCCATATTTGTTTGATTTTCCTCAAGGAATAATTAGTTAAACAGAATTTTAATTAATATTCCTGGTTATATTTAACCCAAAACAAGGAAATTAATTAGATAAATCATTATTTATCGTATTATTTTCTAAGAATAATTATTTAAACCTTATTTAAATAATATTCTTTGTTAAATATGACTAAATCACCCTTAAATAATTAAATAAATCATTATTTATTTGATTATTACTCAACCACATCCTTAAAATGATAAATAAATCATTTATTTATTTATTTATTATTTACAAATAAAGAGATTTGACCCAAGCCAAATTCCTTTTCCCTTCAACAAATATAATAAAATATTCCATAAAAGTTGGATCTTGATTTGGTTAAATAATATTTTAATTGTGCACCAATATCTAGACTAACTCAACATTTTGTTATAAATAGAAGGGTTTTTCCATTCATTTATCACCTTTTGTTGCCTAAAGATCACTCTGGATCTACACTTTTGGTCTGACTATTGATCCACCATCATAGTCATATTTTGCTACCATTTTTTTCTGGGTTTTCTACACCATTAAGAGAGAGTAGTTCTAGATCTGAAGTGCTGAGGACTTACAATAACCCATCCCATTGAGGAGAACTAGGAACACCCTCCTGTGTTTTCCTCCTAGGTGCCATTAATACAAAATTCATTCAACATATTATTGTCTTGTCTATTGGATGCATGGAGTAAATCTTGGTTTTTTCTACTGTTTAATGTCTTCTAATGCATAGATCTAGATTTTTGCAGCATTAATCTTGATCACCTAACTGCAGATCTAAAGATATTGGCAGTCATATTTGTTGTTAGGGTTGTTTGTTATGCACAGCTAAAGTGGTCTTTTTTTGTATTCTTGGAATTAAGATTCATACTAACAACTGGCGACTCCACACAGTTTTACAATTACGACCGCTGTCATTTTTATAATCCTTGCATATCCAGCTGCTTCAAACCCTAGGATTTCTCTTCAGCCCCTTGTTTTTGCTTTTCTTGATGTTGTTTTTAACCTATAAAACCCTAAAACAATAAAAATTCTAACTTCCGCATATTTTCGGACCTATTGCGCAGGTGACGGACATCAGCTGCAGCTGAGACAACACTTTTTTTTCTAAAATCTGCTGTCGAGAGTGTCGGAAGTGCAGGTCGTACTTTTTGGCCCAAAACCTGCGACCTAGACCTTCAGGACGCACCTTTCAGCCCAAAAACTGCGACCTCTGCTGAAAACAGGTCAGAAACTGCGACCTAGACTTTTTGCAGGGATTTTTCTGAAAGTTTTATGGGTTTGACTGAACCTTTGTTCAGGGTTGTCTGACCTCCGTCTCTGCCTATTTTGGATCTATACTTGTTATTTTTTTCTCAACTAAGTGGGAACCTAGCCCCCTAGGGCTTTAGTAACCTCCACTTTTTGTGGAATAGTTTTTTGTTGTTGCAGGTTGTCTGAAATTTTAGAGTCTTTAGCTTTTTCTTTTCAGATCTGATGCCTCACCTTCAGATCCGCTTCAGATCGGCTTTTTATCCATCCAAATCACCTCATTTAGCTTTGTTTGGGTTTTCCTCTAGGGTTCACTCTGTTTCCCTCCAAGAGATAGCCTTTCGCCACCTCATTTACATCAATTTTTCCTCTGATTTGTTGTTGTTTTCTGCACCACTTTCCAGCAGATTTGTCCTTTAGATCCCTGTCCCTCCTAACCTTAGATCTATTGGCTATTTTAGTGTGTTTTGATTAATTTTTTACTCACCTATAGACTAGTCGTTGAGAGGCCCGCCTCCTTGGGTTTAGATTATTGCATCATTAGCTGTTTATTTTCTATTTTTGCAGGCTTATATACTACCATTTACAGGTTTATTTACAACTATACAGCACACGTTTTCTTTTTTCTCTACAAATGTCTGGGTTTAAAAATTAAAATTTACACACTTTACACACACACCCTAAGCGAAAAAGGGCTTGGTTAACACCGCCAAGCAAAGACTCTAAAAAATTGAAATCAATTGATCCTACACCTCTTTGCCCTTGTTTCGACATTGTAATCAGTTGATCCTACACCTCCCTGCCCTTGTCAGTCTCTTTTTCCTTTGTGCTATGTTTTTGTCATCATCATTGTGCCACCAAAGCGTTTATCCCGGAGACTTCTTATCCTTCATCCTCGGTTTCCGGTAGGAAGACTTACTCCTCTGCGTAGGATTCAAGTTAGTCCTCCACTGAGTCCGCACTCCGACTCTTCTTCTAGTCCATTGGGTTCTCCTTCTCGTTCTATCGTTGGTTCTCCCCCTGTCACCTTAACCATGTTTGGTGTAGGACCTAATGCTGGTGGTAATCCCGGCCCTCATGCTGGGAATACCACTAGTAGGACCGCAATGGACACTACCCCAGTTGTGCCCTTGCTCCCCTTCATGGCAGGCCTCAGCCTCCCCGATTTTGACCAGTTGATAAACAACCCTATACACCATGACACTAGTTTGCCTGCTATGCTGACGAAGCTCCCTTCCGACATCCCAAAGTTTGAAGGCCTTGTTGGAGAAGATCCTTCAAATCATGTTCGATCTTTCCACATGTGGTGTTCATCTAACTCCATTACCGATGACTATGTCCATCTTCGGTTGTTCCAATGAACGCTTACAGGTGAAGCTTCTAAGTGGTATGTTGATCAAGCCCCTTCCTCTCATACCACCTTTGCAACTCTTGCCCGGGATTTTTTGTCTTACTTCCAGCTTCCCCTTCGTTACGACACTGGTACCGAACTCTTGACTTCTTTCTGTCAATCATCTGCGACCCGCCTTTCCGCTCATGTTTAGGAATGGTGGAGAAGAAAGATCCTATGTCGAGCTTCTACTTTCGAAGACCGTGTCTACATGGACTGATTCCTTAGATCTCTTTTGCCACCTATAGGAAAAGATGTTGCATCACACTTTCCTCAAATCGAAGAAGCCGCTCTCCAAATTGCATTAAAATATGACCTGATCTACGCTCGATCAGGTTATGTTTATACCGTTCTACCTTATCTTCCCAGGCTCGGTGGTGCCAACACACCGGGGGAATCTCATGCCGCCGATGGTATCGTTGGATCTCTCTCTAATCCATATGATCAACCTCCCATGGGCTATGGCTTTCCTAAGGGTGGGGCCAACACTTCTTGCACTTTTCCCCCTCCCGGTAGCACGTATCTAGGATACGGCATACCTCCTCTTTTTTCGCAACCTTACCACACTGTTACCCAACCTCCTTATTATCCGTATCCATAGCCTGTTGCTCCAGATCCTCTAGCATTATCACCTCCTCCTCCCTTGCCTTCTAAACCCCCACAACAGCAACCACCGCCCCCTCAAGGGAAGGTGTATGCATAGCAGGGCGCGACTACTCCTTCTCCCTCAAAAAAGAAGAGGAAAGGCACTCAAAATCAAACTGCCCCTGGTAATCCTGGACCTAACCAAGGTAATGCTCCTAACACTACGAACCAACAACAGGGCACTCAGCCCAAGCAGGACAGGCATATTCGCACGAATAATTCATGTTCTTGTCGTGGTGTTTATGGTCATTACATGCATGATTGTCCTCTTTTGCCACAGATGCGGCAACTATGGGAGTCTCAAGCAACTTTGAGAGGACAGCAAGCCATTCCTTCCGTTCCTCCCAGTCTTGCACATAGTCAACCGGTTGTGCTTACTGATCCCTTCCCTCAGCAAGGATTTGTGGCTACCCAACCACATGAAGGTCAGGCGACCACTCAACCTCTTCCATCTGGTACCTCAGATTATCAGATTCTCATGATGAACTCTGATCAAAATTCAACCGTAGACATCAATCTTAAGACTCGGTCACGTCAGTATAGCAAGCCTCTCGCTACGTCTGTCCCCGAGTGATGTAGGTTTACCTGCTAACGCAATCCTTGTTCTTGTATAAATTTCAATTTCATTTTAAACCCCTTGATGAGAATCCATCGACCTTCATATAAGGGTTTACTTTACCTTTTTCCAAACCTATGGTTAATACCATATGACATTACTCATTCTAACATTCCATTTGAACCATCGCTCCACCTTATAAAGAAAACCCAACATATAATTCTCGGGAAATGAGCATATATATGTTCACTCATAGTACTTATAATTGAAGAGAGTTCTCCGGCCCCACAGCAACTTCATACTTACATCTACAAACCTCATACGCACATCCTTTTTGGTATTTCATCTCAACAATAATAATTTGACATATATTATATGTCAAGCTTAGACTTTTGTTTTTCTCGATGTAATCATAGGCGCGGATCAAAGCCTCCCTCCAACATAACATATATGTTGACATATATATTATCATTCTATGCCTCAGAAGAAGTATCAACCTTGGGTTAAACCCAAACCTCCGCAAATAGTTATGGATGCACCCATTATTAATCCCACAAGATTGGCTTAACTTTGGATTGGGTTACAATTAACAACATAACATTTGATTCGGCCCCACAATTCACAACTCATTACTGATTGACCAACGGGCCCACACTTTATAAAACCATCGCATCGAATACAATTACATACCTTCATTAACTACCTCGCAGCTTCGGGCATGATTGCCCTTGGATATCCTCCAATCCAGATCAGATGAACTCAAATAATATCGCGTTTTTTCTTATCCCGAAATTTAATGCTTAAAACTTATGCGATGTGAGTGGTTTTAGAATACCACTCTTGGCTTATGTGTCCGACGCTGAGACGCATCGCGTTTGTTTTGACAAATTTAATTGCCACCTTTTATTTATGCGAGACCACCGGTATTTCTTCTCGAACTGCCTTTACTGTTCACGACTAGTTCCACTCGTTTGACTCCAAGTTCCACTCCACTTCTTCATCGCTATTCGAACAGGTTCTATACTACACATTCTTCACTCAACGATTTCCCAAACTCTGTTCCATTACTACAATTCGACTTCGCCCAGTTCAATTCGATCAAATAAAGTTTGATTGCAGCGTAATCACATTCAGTTACACGGAAATCATCCACAGTTCCTCAACGCCAATCAACTCGTGGTTCCGATTTATACCCACACGGTTTTCTGAAACCTTCGAACTGTGGTTTCAATGTTCGATCTCTCCTTACTGCATAATCACAGTAGAGTGCCCAAATTTCTCCTTGTTGGATACTGCATGGAAGCAATGTTTCATTCACTAACCTTGATCCATTCAATTGCAACCTGAATCACAATACTCTGATTCCACTTCCTTCAATGAGATCGACCCTTTCAGTGGTCGATCTCCCTCAAATGCTAGGAATGCAACTCATAGTAATTTCACTAATTAAAACAGAACATACTCACAGAGCCTATTCGCATTGGTTCTTATACATTTGGTTTAATGAGATTCGGTTTCATTTACACAGAACCCAATTCAATCTAGGCACATATAATTTAGAATACAACATCAACATGAAAGTCGATTTCTTCAATGACACACAGGATTCATTTAACCAGATTTTAAACCAACAATATCCATACAATGCTGAAGCGATTCATTTTATATACACCACTGAAATTACTTACAGAATCTCCTTGTTCTGGCCAGGTCTTTTATTCTGTGGCCTCTACAATCTACTCTGTATCTTCTGAACAACTCTCTCCCTAAACCTCTACTTGATGCTTACATTTATTCAAAAGAGGAATGAATCGATTGAGCTTCTTTGACAGCTCGACAAACCCCTATCTTCCTAATTCCTAAATTTAGACTCAAACTGAAACTACTGAAACTGATCCTAAATCTACTCATAACCCTAGTTGTCTCTTCATATTCCTAACTTAACCAACTTCCTCATGTTCTCTAGAGTTTAAAGAGGATTTACAATTCCTCCTAATTTATTCAAAACACTAATAATTACAAGAGAACTTAAAAACATGAGACTCCTCTATGCTTAAGAAAATAAAAAGTATTTCTAGAGCCTAATGCCCCTGCATCAGACTCCCAAGCTTCAAATTGTTCATGATCTCCTGATCATGTGCTTTCAGTCTCTACCTCCTGGATCCCACACTTTGTTTTGCTGTTGTCCAGCAGCTGCATCATTCTTCAACTGATCTTCTCCAGGTTTCCATACTTTGTTCTGTAAATCACTTCTAGCTATAGCTTCACAATATTTCCTTTTCTTTCCTTTGTCAAAACTCCTCTTCTTTCTTGTTGTTGTCTACTACTTCTGAGACTCATTCATAATCAGTCCTTTGATGTCTTCAATCTCTCTGTCTAGTTTCTCTTCTGCCTAGAAATTTCTTTTTTTACTGCGACTGCTATCAATTCCTTTTAATGCCAATACTATTGTTCTTGTTGTCTCACATGTTACTAACATGTTTGCTACTCCTGCAGATGTCACCCTCCATGTTGCGTTATCTTCCACCATGGGTTTTGCTGCCTCCCAAACTTCCTGTCCCTCTGCAACACGTTTCTTTTGTTCATCATCTGCAAATTCATTCTTATAAAACAAATCACCAATTAAATTTTCACCTACAGTAACATACTCATTTAATTCCCTTTGCACACTAGTAAGCATAATTAAATTCTGCAACCTAGTATCTGATTCTCTTTGATCCACAACTTCAGGCATCTTTTCTTCAGTGTCTGAAATTTCTTCCTCAAATGTTCCCAAAAAACATTTCAGCCATATTTTCTGTACTTGATTCACATCCTCATCACGCTGTAAATCAGTTTCAGCATATTTTTCTTCTTCTTCATGGGCAATCTTCAGCAATTGCCTTTCATCTCCTTGATTGATCCCAGCAATCAAATCAAGTTCTTTAGCCACTGCATCTTCATCTTCTGTCAGCATAGAATGTTGATTCTTCCTCACTATGTCAGTCTTACAAATCTACTCCACAGTCTGTTTTCCAATCTCATCTTGGTTGTTCAACCAACTCAGCTCCTCCTTGTCCTCAGTGACAAGTTTCTTCCTATGAGACATGATTGTCTCATCTCTTTTCTGCAACAGTCCTTCCTCTCCCAAGATAATTCCAAATGATGGATTGTCTTCTGCCATTCCTGTAGACATAAACAAATTGTCATATTCAAAACTATAAGAGCCACTAGTCTCAATTTATGACCCAGTCACCAAAACTTCCTTCAGCCGTTCTAAGCCTCTTTCAAGACTCAGAAACTCTTCACTATCTTCCTCCTCAGCTGCCAGAGTCATCTCCACTACTCCAATCACCATGTTAAAATGATGGTTCTTCCCTATGTTTTCAGCCAACATATTTTCTCTTGCCTTCAATTCTCTGACAGTTCCCAACTGTTGTTCTTCCTCTTTTCCTGCATGATTAACACATGAATCATCAGCAGCAAATTTCCAAGGTATTAATACCTTTTCCTCCTCTGAAAACACATCAGTATGTTGTTCATAACTCCCCTTTGAATCCTCTGTCAGAATCTCAGTATGTTGATTTGCATTCCTCATGAGACTGTCAGCTAGTCTCACCTTCCTTCCATCATCTGCTCCGTGAACTCTATTCATGAAGACCTTCCTGTCTTGCTCCCTTAGCAAATCATCTTGTGCATAGTTCCTCTGTTTCTCCAATTCTCTTCTTTGGAAATCCAACCTCCCATACAATTCAACAACTTCAATAGGAGTAGATTTCGAGAACCTTACACAACCTCTTATACCTCTACTTGTTCTTGACCAATCATTTGTTGGTCCTTCTCTCTTAGCCTCAACATTCTGTTGAATATCTTCATCTGAATCTTCTTTCTTCATCTCTCCTTAAGATCTCACTATCTCAGCGTTGATCTGAACAGATTTCAGATTCAATGTCTCTTTCTCATCACCAAACTCTAAATCTTGTTCATCTTCCAGTGCTGTACCTGCAAACATACACAACTTTTTTGTTTCCAAATCACAAGACCTTTCAGCCTTGGTTGTTGCCTCAAGCACTTCTCTTTGAACAGATCTGCACTTGGAATCTTCAAATTCCATATTTTACTCAAGAACCTTGAGTTCCTCCTTCTCTGAAGAATCTGCAATCACCTCACAAGTGTCAAATTCACAAATACAAGTCTTTACATCATCTAGTTGATCTGGACTTGTCCAATAACTCAGGAAATCCTCAATGACTTCCTCTTCAACAAGACAAGCTTCTTGCTGCCTCAAGTCTTCACCAGGGTTCACAAGATCTCTTGCAGTCCTCCATTCTTCACCGGTGTTCTGTTCTGCGTCACAAGCAGAAACTTATTCTTTCAACTCAGCTGCTCTGAGTTCTTCTCTCAATAAGGCAATCTCTTTTTGCCTCAACTTTAGCTGTAATGGTTGCCATTTCACTTTCTTCCTCATGAGCCAACCAACTCTCTGGTTCTCTTCTATCATCCTCTCCAGTTCATAAAGTTGTTTACTGATCTCAGCTATCTCTTTCCAATTCTCCTCATCAGTGAGTTTCTTCCTCATGCCATTTTCTTTGGCATCTTCCCTCACTCTTTTGTTGTGGCCTCTCTCAGAACCTCTGCAATCTCTATTGTGGCTATCAGTAGCCATTTTCTCCTCCAGGAATTCTTCACTCACAAGCTTCACTAAGCCTCTGCAACAGCAAGCTCTCTTGCTGCAGCAATCTCTCTTGCTGCAACTTACCTCACCAATCCCTTCCTCCAGATCCAGCTTTTGGCAAGTACTGGTCCCCTGTCTGCTGGAACCTTCTGAGCACTCTCTTCTGCTCTCTCTAGGCTTCACTCTACAACTTTTCAAGAACACATTTGTCCTCTTCTCATCCAACCTCTGTTGGTAATTCTCCCAGGTTCTGCCACACTTTCTTCTTCACTAGGAATCCTCTATTGGATTCTTGTATCACTGCTCTCAAATCTGTGATCTGCACTTGCTGAGATTTCTTCAATTGTCTGCAATTTGAATTTTGCAAACAATTCTTCAACCCAGAGTCAAACACTTCTCATCAACTTACCTCCTCTTGAGAACACTGCAATTCTTCTCTTTATCCAGCCTTTAGCTGAATATCAAGCTCACTACCATCATCATCACCTCTGTCTTTATCTTTCTGCAACCATCATCCTACAATTACAATTTCAAATCAGATTTAAAATTATTTACCTGCAAGATCTCTGCATGATCCTGTCTTCCACTCCTTTCTGCAAATCCTGTTCACTGCAACTCTGTGTACTTTGTTGTATATCAGATCTTATAATCCGATCTTCCCTCTTCAAACCTGTAATCACTCTTCAATAGTTTTATAAATTCAAGTTTCCTTCACTATTTTAGTACACCTGCACTGCACCTCTGTATGCTTGCAATCTCTGTCAGTTTTCAAAAGTCTGATCTCTTTTCACCACACACTCAGATTTAATGGTAAAAAAAATCTTTTACTTCAAACAGAGCTATTCCTGATGCTCTGATACCACTTTGATGCAGGTTTACATGCTTACGCAATCTTTGTTCTTATATAAATTTCAATTTCATTTTAAACCCCTTGATGAGAATCCACCGACCTTCATATAAGGGTTGACTTTACCTTTTTCCAAAACTATGGTTAGTACCATATGACATTACTCATTCTAACATTCCATTCGAACCATCGCTCCACCTTATAAACAAACCCAACATATAATTCTTGGGCAATGAGCATATATATGTTCACTCACAGTACTTATAATTGAATAGAGTTCTCCGGCCCCACAGCAACTTCATACTTACATCTACAAACCTCATACGCGCATCCTTTTTGGTATTTCATCTCAACAATAATAATTTGAAATATATTATATGTCAAGCTTAGACTTTTTTTTTCCCGATGTAATCACAGGCGCGGATCAAAGCCTCCCTCCAACATAACATATATGTTGACATATATATTATCATTCTATGCCTCGGAAGAAGTATCGACCTTGGGTTAAACCCAAACCTCTGCAAATAGTTATGGATGCACCCATCATTAATCCCACAAGATTGGCTTAACTTTGGATTAGGTTACATTTAACAACATAACGTTTGATTCGGCCCCACAATTCACAACTCATTACTGATTGACCAATGGGCCCACACTTTATAAAACCATTGCATCAAATACAATTACATACCTTCATTAACTACCTCGTAGCTTCGGGCGCGATTGCCCTTGGATCTCCTCCAATCCATATTGGATGAACTCAACTAATATAGCATTTTTTCTTATCTCGAACTTTAATGCTTAAAACTTACGCGATGTGAGTGGGTTTATAATACCACTCTTGGCTTACGTGTCCGACGTTGAGACGCATCGCGTTTGTTTTGAAAAATTTAGTTGCCACCTTTTATTTACGCGAGACCACCGGTATTTCTTCTCGAACTGCCTTTACTGTTCACGACCAGTTCCACTTTGACTCCAGGTTCCACTCCGCTTCTTCATCGCTATTCGAATAGGTTCTATACTACAAATTCTTCACTCAACGATTTTGCAAACTCTGTTCCATTACTACAATTCGACTTCGCCCAGTTCAATTCGATCAAATAAAGTTTGATTGCAGCGTAATCACATTCAGTTACACAGCAATCATCCACAGTTCCTCAACGCTAATCAACTCGTGGTTCCAGTTTATACCCACACGGTTTTCTGAAACCTTCGAACTGTGGTTTCAATGTCTAATCTCTCCTTACTGTGTAATCACAGTAGAGTGCCCAAATTTCTCCTCGTTGGATACTGCATGGAAGCAGTGTTTCATTCACTAACCTTGATCCATTTAATTGCAACCCGAATCCAATTCCACTTCCTTCAATGAGATCGACCCTTTCAGTGGTCGATCTCCCTCAAATGCTAGGAATGCAACTAATAGTAATTTCGCTAATTAAAATAGAACATCCTCACAGAGCCTATTCTCACTGGTTCTTATACATTTGGTTTAATGAGATTCGGTTTCATTTACACAGAACCCAATTCAATCCAGGCACATATAATTCATAATACAACATCGACAAGAAAGTCGATTTCCTCAATGACACACAGGATTCATTTAACCAGAGTTTCAACCAACAATATCCATACAATGCTGAAGCGATTCATTTTATATACACCACTGAAATTACTTACAGAATCTCCTTGTTCTAGCCAGGTCTTCTATTCTGTGGCCTCTACAATCTACTCTGTATCTTCTGAACAACTCTCTCCCTAAACCTCTTCTTGATGCTTATATTTATTCAAAAGAGGAATGAATCGATTAAGCTTCTTTGACAGCTCGACAAACCCCTATCTTCCTAATTCCTAAATTTAGACTCAAACTGAAACTACTGAAACTGATCCTAAATCTACTCATAACCATGGTTGTCTCTTCATATTCCTAACTTAACCAACTTCCTCATGTTCTCTAGAGTTTAGAGAGGATTTACAATTCCTCCTAATTTATTCAAAACACTAATAATTACAATAGAACTTAAGAACATGAGACCCCTCAATGCTTAAGAAAATACAAAGTATTTCAAGAGCCTAATGCCCCTGCATCACCGAGCCACCTCCTTTGGTATCTACAGAGCCTCTTTCGACACCTAATGGCCCCTTGAAGATCTCTCATCCTAAGGTGGAGGTTCATACCAAGATCCCTAAACGACCACTATGCCGAAATTCTGCTTCTGGAAAAGCTGCCCATTCGTATAGCATAGGAGATGATCTGGCACAATCTCCTGCTGCCATTTCAACGCTAGAACTCCTCCAGTCATGCCCTTCACAAAAAAAAGCTCTACTATCTTCCATGGGTGCTGTAGATCCTTCTGACAATCGATTGATTGTCTTTGATGTTGACCAGTTAGAGCATCCTCCTCTCCCAGCTTCCGTCGCTTTCCAAATCACAATCAAAATCTAGAACGCCAACGTTTCCCAGTGCATTATTGATGAGGGGGCATCCACCTGTGTGATGTCTGCTTCGATTTCGAAGAAACTAGGATCACCTGAGTTGGCTCCTTCCATGATCACTCTCCGAGCATGGGATGGCCACGCCTCCCATCCCATTGGCTTATTCCACAAGTTTCTTATTACTCTTGCGGGCAAGACTATTTGTGTTGACGTAGAAGTCATAGATGCCCCCTTAGATTACAACATTCTATTGGGTCATAACTACACTTATGCAATGTCAGTTTTCCCTTCCGCGGTTCACCGCAAGATGTCTTTCCCTCATAACAGAAAGATAGTCACCATTGACCAGTTGACATATTACTAACCGAAGTCTCAGACCTCCCCTGAGTCCACCATCTCTTCAGTGGCCAACAGGCAAACCGCCGATCCTTGGACCAGTGTTTCACCCAGAGTCTACAAAGATTCCTCATTGTTTGGTACTTTCCCTGGTCTTCCTCCTCTTTTCTTTGATCCTAGCTCATCGAATGTTTTCATGATGCAATCGTCTTGGGCTTCTCTCAAGCGGCCCGCCTCGGCTAGTCAGCAGCCTCCTCACCCTCCGCAGCCTTCTCCTAGCCCTTCGATTCAGCCTTCTAGACCTCCTCCTCTTGGCACTTCAGCTGGTACTCACGAGCCTCCTTACCCTCCTAGAACGCTTCCTCCAAGCCTCAACCATTTAGGAGTCGTCCCGCCTAGCCATCACCCCTCCGGTCAGATACCATTCCTAGCTCCCCCACCAGGATTCTATACTGCACTTGTAATGGCCACCCTCTCTCTTCCTAAGTTGACCCTTGGGATTCCCGTCTGGTACCTTAATCCTCCAGCCGCTACCCCACCAAGTCAACCTAAACCTTATCTTGCTTTGACCCTGGTTCAACCGATCCCCATGACTTCTCTCACTGCAATAGTGCCTCAACCACCTCAACAGGAACCACCTCCTGTTGCAACCGCTTTGGGTAAGAAGGGTAAAGCTCGCAAAAGGGCCTCAAAGGACAAGGCCTCCATGACTGACCCTGCGCCTCCTCCACCTCCAAATCCCTGTGCTTTATGTGATGTTTTCGGTCACACCACCCATACCTGTCCCGAGTTGCCCTGCATCAAGCCCATGGTTAAAGTCGTGTTCCCTAAATCTACGGTCCCTGAAACCTCTGCTTCTTCCTCGACTTCAGCCAAGAACACCAAGATTATTCACACCAACCAACCTTGTGCTTTTTGTGATCTCCATGGCCATTACTCTCATCATTGTCCCCGCCTTACGCATTACCATGCCTCTTTAGAGGTAGTTTGGGAGTATGAGATTGAACAGAACCAATCCACTTCTCCCATACTTGCACAGTATGCTACAGGCCAAACTGAGGATTTACCTGCTCCTATTGGCATTCCCCCTCCCGATGTCGAGATGATGGAGCATGCGGCCACCATCCTCTACCTATAATCATCCATGAGACCCTCGGAAGAATCTCCCTATAAATCTTCTCTTGTTGTTTCACTTGACCCCACTTTGGCGATCACCCTGGGCTCAACATCAGTAGATTCCTTATCTGCTTGTTCTTACGTCATCCCCCATGATGATGTGCATGTGAACCTTTCTTCTCATGGTGATGAGTTAGGTAGCTTCGCCATGTCATGTGGTCTCCCTTCCTCCAATCATTCTGCCTTCTTTTGTGATGACAACATCATGGAAGCCATGTCCACCCCTGACTTCATCTTTCCTGCCCATAAACGGGATGCCATCATCTGTACCTATGGTGACTTACGTGGCTTGAGCACAAGCTACACCTCTGGTAGCTCCCACACTCCACCTCACCGTCGGCATGTGAGTAGTAGATATCCTACCCAGATCACTCCCTCGCACGGAGTGTGTTCAATTTCTACTTTACGCTAAGGTTGCCAGCATTGTTCATCATTCTCCCATTCATTGTCTTGCGGCACCTTTCAGATAGCCCCCTATCCAGACCTTATATCAGTTTCGCCAATGGTGCAAGTCGCTACTCCCGGAATCTAGCCTTAGCAGGTTGGGCCATTTTTACCCCCTTGCATTCGCTTGTTCTCTCAAATGGTATATGCATTGGTACTGCTACCAAAAATCAGGCCGAATATGATGCAGTGCGAGGTTTCTTAGCTGATGCCCTTTCACATCGCATCCTCCACCTTCATGTTCATTTATATTCTCTGCTTCTTGTCATGCAATTGAATGGTATCTATCGTGTGCATAATCTTATCCTCTTTATAAGATATTTATGAGTGAAGCTTTTGATGCATGAGTTTGAAATCATTACTTTCAGTCATGTACCTAGAGCACAAAATCACTATGTAGATAGAATTGCAAACCATATTCTAGATTGGCATTTATCACACGCATTTAACACAAGACAATAACATTAAAATATCACAATGATGCATATCCATAATATGTGTTGTATAAAATGTTTTCGAGTCCACCTACTCGGATACATATGATATGCCCATAGCATGTTACAAAAAACACAAAACTAAGGGCACCACCTGCCCCTACACACTAATCACTATCTAGAGGATCCGAGCCAATGGCTCTACTCCCGCAACTCGTAGATCACGCATACGCTGGCCTTCCATCGCCATGCGCCGCATGACCCCTCTCCATTCAAAGGGTAGACCAATACATGGCTCTATGTACCAGTCATCTAAGTCCTGCCAACTGCGCTCTAAAACACTGATCAAAAGCCTCTCACATCTATGACAGATGTCCTCCAGGAGGGCTGTTGCATCCTCATTCTGCTACACCCTCACTCCGCTAGGGCCTGCGGTCCCCAATACTGCAGGTTGTCCCATATATCCAGCCTGTTTTACCAGTGTTGTATTTTCATACCAAAAGTGAAAGAATCAGTATCACATACAATATTCTAGACCTTTACATGCACATAAAATATTAGCAATTTTTCACTATCATCAGGTCCCCATATTCGACCAAGCGGTAGTGGCAGATCCGGATCCCCACAATAACTCATCCCACTATAGGGATAGTCGTCTATATACAGTGGCATCTGATCCCAATGAGCAAAGAACTCAGGTCAGAACACCCGTCTAACCGCCCCACCTCCTCCTCTGCACAGTAGGCGCCCCCACCGACGCATCCTAGGCTCTCTCGGGCCCCCATCTTAGAGCTGTATGCAAGGTCGAAGGGTCGGAATCTTCTCAAAGAAGAACGAGCACAAAATTGTACCATATGCACAGTCATGGTTCACTTTCTGCTTGCATAGCGATAATTGTCGTTTCAACGATGATAGTGTCATCTAGGCCCACCCATAGTAGGTCCCACTCAAAACACTCTCCACAAGCATCATCTTCCCTCCAGTGATGTGATGTAGTGCCTGGTTTCCCAGGATCCGCGTACTGCTGCGGCCACAGCACGGGTCTCTAACCTCTCTAAATCCCCGATGGGTATCCAAGTCCCCTTGACTTGGAGACCTGGTCGACAATGGCGCTCTACAAACTCTATGATGTTCCGCCCCCGCGGTAATACTGGCTAAGTATTCCCTACCATCCCCAGTGGAGGGAGACCAGTCAAGAAATATATATCCTGGACTGTCAACTCGATCTGGTACCCCTCCACTATAAAGACCTCATGGTATGGGTCCCAATAGCTGACAATCTGGGCCAATAAGGGCTCTCTAGCTCTCATCAAAGGGTTCTCCACAAACTTCAGAACCCCAAACCTGGCCAGTGCACCGCAGACACCTTGATCCTCTCGGATCTCTGACCGTAATGCGCCTAGGTCTCTCTCTCTCCAGTTGATCCGTAATTCTGCCATATCTACACAAAACCATCATATTTATCAGTATACAAATAGAAAAGACTATATCTCATCATAAAAACCCGGTACTCAGCCAAAAAACAACACAAAAAAACCCCTTCCTGACAGGTCGCACTTTTTAGGCCCAAACTTGGCACAGATCGCAGTTTTTTGCTCAAAACCTTCTACCCAGGTCGCACTTTTTTCCCCAAAAAATGCGACCCAACCGTGAAGAGGAGCAGGGGTCTGTTCCTAAGCCCTGGGGACCTAATCTAAACTTTCAATCCACTAAAAAGAAAGAGTAGGGTTAGGCCTCTTACCTGCAACTAACGGATCTCGATTCCAACGGTCAGTTTGTCCACTACGATCGCCGCAAGATTTAGGGCCTTCTCTCCTCTCTACATTCACCACAGCTCCACATGCAAATGAGTGAATTTGGAGGGAAAATGCCTTATTAAAAGTGAAACCCCTGTTTTTTCTTTCGCCTACTGCGACCCAACCGTAGCTCTGTTTACCAAACCGTTCATACTGTTGCAAAGCTCTCACCGAGCCCTCAAATGGGTATCTGTTATTTTTTAGTGATTTGATACTTCACCAAGACACATTTTTTCCAAGAAGTGTCACTTCACCATTCCTCAAAATTGAATTTCTTCAGTTGCAACATTCGTACTGGGGGCACCACTTTGCCTCCATACTTGTCCACACTCGTGTCGACTTTCGTCGTGAGTTACCATATTGTACTCATGCTTTTATGGTCCCCATTGGACCTTTTCTGTGTGGCATCACCATCGAGTCACCCCTTTTTAGAGCATCCGAGTTGAGTCATCGTTGCATTCATGGAGTCTATCCCGAGTCCCTTTGCATCCCACTATAGTCATCTATCCTTCATTGCTTGGTCCCTCTCTTGTGTCGCGTATTATGGCCTTCAGTCCCACTGTCCCCTATCCCTCATGATGTTGTGTCAGTCGCTACCAGGTCATCCACGCCCTTTTTTCTCTAACAAGGGAAGTCGTTCGTTTGCTACTCGGTACCCTCCATTTCATCATCATCATTGGTGTCAGTCTGTCAGTCGCTCTACTATTTTCTCTCGTGCCTTATTTGAGGATCCCTTATTGCCTCACCTATGGCGGACCTCATTCTGTCAACATCAGCTCATTCATTCCAAAAGACAGGTCTAGAGGGCGGTGTACCTTGGTTCCAGCTTCCACTCTTGTTCGGTGCCCCGAATCAACCAAAGGGACTCCTTATTTCCCTTTGACTAGATTTTTTCTCAGCTCTAGCTCCTTTCATCATGATCGAGATCTGTATACTTGATGGTTCATTGATGCAACAGTTGATATTAGTGATTCCCGTGTGTGTGTGAGATGTCCCAACCCTCATGAGGGGATGGCCCTACAGGTAGCCCCCCACATACCCGGATGACTTATTCATTTCAGCCTTCGATGCAGCTCCATAGATTTGACGATGCCAGCCTCAGCTGCTTGCAGCGCCTTCTTGATTGCATATATCAGTCAGATTTTCAGAGCCCTTTCCTGTTTACAGGGGCATCTAGGTTGTATTTATATCTCATGTACTCAGATATTATTGTACAAGTCCTGGTTGTTATCCCAGGCACAATATGTATGTGGGATTCATTATCATTTTATTTATCTAGCTCATTTTTATGCCATAATATACTATATTGTTTCGTCCCATGGTTTTCTGGATGCCTCATTATTTGTACTTTTCCTCGGCGGGCATAGGTATGCCTCCCCCACCACCTATAGCATAGGTACTCACTCATCAAAGAGACTTGTCACACCTGTAAGTCTCGCCTCCTCAGGGTCTAGTTCTTTCAGCACTTTGATCTACCTTATACTCCTCTCTCTTTGACTTCCCCTTCGACGTGTAGTGATTGAGTTCTTACAAAGTACTTCGGTCATACAATTAGCTCCTAACGCTCGCATGCTGGGGGGCAATCTGTTACACCATTTTTTGGTCATCTAACCCATTGTTATTAGATGGACCCAAGTACACCATGTAAGACCAATTTTACCCTAAATAATATCGCATTCACTATGAAAATAAATTAGTAAACCACCTTTATTAAGTTGCTTATGGTCTAAACAGGAAACCCAATGAGGAAATATTAAATAAATCTATATTTGTTTAATTTTCCTCAAGGAATAATTAGTTAAACAGAAGTTTAATTAATATTCCTGGTTATATTTAACCCAAAATAAGGAAATTAATTAGATAAATCATTATTTATCGTATTATTTTCTAAGAATAATTATTTAAACCTTATTTAAATAATATTCTTTGTTAAATATGACTAAATCACCCTTAAATAATTAAATAAATCATTATTTATTTGATTATTACTCAACCACATCGTTAAAATGATAAATAAATCATTTATTTATTTATTTATTATTTACAAATAAAGGGATTTGACCCAAGCCAAATTCCTTTTCCCTCCAACAAATATAATAAAATATTCCATAAAAGTTGGATCTTGATTTGGTTAAATAATATTTTAACTATGCACCAATATCTAGACTAACTCAACATTTTGTTATAAATAGAAGGGTTTTTCCATTCATTTATCACCTTTTGTTGCCTAAAGATCACTCTAGATCTACACTTTTGGACTGACTATTGATCCACCATCATAGTCATATTTTGCTACCATTTTTGTCTAGGTTTTCTATACCATCAAGAGAGAGGAGTTCTAGATCTGAAGTGCTGAGGACTCACAAGAACCCATCCCATTGAGGAGAACTGGGAACACCCTCCTGTGTTTTCCTCCCAAGTGCCATTAATACAAAATTCATTCAACATATTCTATTCTTGTCTATTGGATTCATTGAGTAAATCTTGTTTTTCTACTGTTTAATGTCTTCTAATGCATAGATCTAGATTTTTGCAGCATTTATCTTGATCACCTAACTGCAGATCTAAAGATATTGGCAGTCATATTTGTTGCTAGGGTTTTTTTTTATGCACAGCTAAAGTGGTCTTTTTTCATACGCTTGGAATTAAGATTCATACTAATAGAGCCTCAAAACAACTCTGAAAGTTCAAGACCTCAAAATAGTAAATTGTGCTACAATTAAGGAAACTGAAAAGATGAAAGAAACAATAGTGGGGGTCCAAGTGGAATAGGAAGGTGCCCACCAATATCCACCTGGATCATTCCTCCCCACTTAGGAAGAAATAGAATCCATTGCATTGAGTTCCTCCATGAGATGAGGAAACTTCTGCTGAACTTGGTCCCTGGTGAAGGAGTTGGCCTACTTTGACAACTCGATATAGAGGGATCATATACTAGCAGGTGTGATTGATCTGTGTGTTCATGATACAATTAGTTGTGGCTTTTTCCATGCATTCTGGGGTTAACTCTGTTTGTGTGATTTGTTCTTCCATGTCGGATGTGTCTAGTAGAGGTGGAAAGTAGGGCCGAAAGTGGTCCACATTGAACACTGTGTGCAGACCAAGGAATGCTGGAATACTGAGCTCGAAGGCATTGTCCCTTAAAACCTTGGTGATGGTTTATGGCCTATATCAGAGTGGGCGAAGCTTGGGGTGGGGTCCAGCGACACGCTCCTTTTGCAAATGTAGCCACACTTTGTCGCCCACTTGGAAGTTGTGTGGCACCTGATGTTGATCGTGCCATTTCTTGTACTTAGCATTGGATATTTCCAATATGTCATGAAAATGTTGGCGGATGTGTTGAATGCACTCAATGAAGTTTTTTTCCTTGTCAGCTTCAGACTGGACATGAGCTAAATCGGCCTAAGTAGCTGCAAATGGCACGACAACGTCAATGGGACATAGTGGTCGGAATCCCAAGCCCAGCTTAAAGGGGTTGTGGTCAGTTTAGCTGTGGAGGGTGTTAGCGAAAGGAGTCACTCCTTGACTGTAAAGGAGTAAGCCTTACACATCATATTTCATTTCAAAGTAAAAGGTTTTGAGTGGTGGGATGGCTTCTTAAAGAGTTTGAAATTATTTTTATTCTTTTATAATTTCATGCATTTGGAAAGTTGTGGCAAGTATAAATTGTATGGGTAAATTGGTAGTATAGGGGAGCATATTGTAAAAAATGAAAGGTGACAGATAGTTGGTACTCAATATAAGAAATATGCATATCCCAAATCAGTCACACAACTACAAGAGTGGCCTTTTACACAAACTATGTTTTATGTAAAGGAAACAACATTAAGAAAGTATAATGCATGCATAAACAATTTCATAAATCTTTCATGAAACCTTCACTAACATGCTCTACTCAACATATATATATATATGATTTGTAGAAGACCAAATAACAAATAATTTACTATTATATCCTCTAACAGTTATCTTACTCACACTTTACTAGCTGTTGCAACTCATAAATCATAAGAATAAAAAAATGAGAGAAACACGCCATACATTAGATAGTACTTGAATCACAAATTCCTCCAGCATGAAGTGCAATAAGGAGTTTCCTTTATTATGATAAGTCTTCAGGTCTACAAAAATCCAACACTGAAATGACATTTACAAATGATATTTATAAAGAGAGAGGCACCAACTCCATCTCTCCTAAAAATAAGGACCCACTCTTCCTCACATTACATAGGAGTTATAGGACATTAAAGATATATCCTATCATAATATAACTAACAGGATGGATTCAGATAAGAAGAAAGGAGACAGTTTGTACTATGTTTTTGAGTGTGTTGGCATGATGCCCCCTTTTCCGTTGATTTTTTTCTCCATGACCTTAGTTCTTTAACAACCATGTATCTTCATTAAATGTGACTTTTAACAACCTCAAAACCACTTATCAACCATCACTTGACATATCCATATCCTTATGATTCCTTATCATCCTTGGACTAGCTTAGAAATTATGCTGAAAGCAGTAAAAAATCATTTAAAATAGGTGCTACTAGAACTTTCGTTAAAACCTGTAATTGCACAAAAACTGTAATGCTACCAGAAATTCTGGTAACGCTCTGCTTCCTTTTAAAAAATGCACAGCAAAATAATTGAAAAATCCTGTGCAAACTTGTACATTCTGAAAATTGAGTTGTTGTTCAAAAATGTAACTAGTACACAAAAAGGTATTTTACTATGACACCCTTTTACCTCTCTTCCATATGGGCTGCAACTTCTGAAAGCTTGTCCAAGTATGTTTGTTTGTCAACTGCTGATTTTGACCTTGTGGTCCTAATGGTTGTCTCTTTTTAAATGGTATTTTTCTGCTCTAAACTCTTCTAGATTTTTCTTCTTTTTAAGGATCATGTTTGTTGTTCTGAAGGGGTTTTACCCTTATCTTTCTTTTTGGACCCACTAGACTCTGAAATTGAAGGAGTTACAGTCTGTAATCCTTCAGATTTCCTCTCTACATCTATGACTTCTATCACCAAACTTGGATTATGCAGGGCTTTATATTTTAGCCTAAATTTGTTGTTTCCTCTTGTATGTCGTTTCCTACTACCAACAACTTGTTTTGCATCCTTTTGTATTCTCTTGCTACTACTATCATACCTTTCATCCTTCAAGATATGCTCATCTGACTTGGTGGGCTGATATTCCTTCTAATTATTTTGTTGAATGTATGCTTCTGAAACTTCTATGTTCTTTGGATTTTTTACAGTTATAGAATTTCCTCTCTGTGCTCTGGTATAAACCTTGGGAAAAGGAGAAATAGGATGCATCATCTTCATTTATTTGGGCTTGATGGTTGATGATCTTCTCCTTTCTCCAACTTCTTTTCAACCTTGGTTGAGGGAGCCTTTTCCTTTCTGCCTTTAGCCTTTTTGTGGATGTTCTCCTTCTTAGTTTTTCTCTTAGTCCTCTTACCAATTGATGAAGTAGTTGGATTCTGACTTTTCCCTTTCTTCTTTG